>JAWWES010000115.1:3695815-3720740 GCA_035583135.1 Lophotriccus pileatus
CGGTTCAGGGTTGTGCCTTGGGTGAGATCATAGAAATCCACAGTGTGTTCCTGTGACCCCACTGCCAAAAACCTGTTATCTGGGCTGATCCTACACAAGAACACACGGAATGGGCATGTCACTGGGTGTTTCTGTGCAAGATTTGCTTTTGTTTCTCATGACAACGCACCCAGAAGTAGGAATCTAAAGTATGTGTCTAAATGCTCACCTATTCCTGATGTCTTCTCTCAGGCAAGAAATAGGTGAGACAAATGAGGAATAAAAAGGAACAGTAAGGAAAACCAGGGCAAAGTACTAAGTGTGTTTGTAAAAAGAAGAGCTATAACGTGCTCTGGGCTCAGGGTCTCCAAAACAACGAGGGTCAATTTAAGATAAAGTTTTGTTGCCCAGAGACTGTAACCATGGACCAGAAATGCTGGTTAGTCAAAGTACTTGAGGGATGATGAAAAGAGACACCTCAGTGTCTGTGTTATGTCACAACATAAACCAGCACTGCTGTTTTGGAAAAGTTAAATACAACGATACAAATCTGAAGAGCATAAATCCAGGGCAAGTGCTTACACACTCTGTTTGAAAGTCTGATTATAAAACATTGCTGGAGTTAATTACTTAGGTGAGCCAGGAGTTAAATCACTGGAGGAGGACAAAGATAAAGAGGTTAAACTTAGGCAGCTCTATCATTCTTTTGCCACTAAATAAACCCAAACCTCTTGGAGATTGGGCAGCCAAGGTAAGAGGAGTTTATAAAACCTGTGTATGCATAGCTTTGTGCTTTCCTAAGGAGCCAGAAACTTCTGCAGAAAGACATTACAGCATAGAAAAAAGAGGCATTTTAAGTTCCTTGTGGGCATCAAAGAAGAAAGTTTAGAAAGAAATCTGAAAGAAATCAAATAAAAGAAAATAAGGATAGAATTTCAGAAGATACAGGTCTGGTCATCAGGTTCTTTTAATGGTAACAGGAAAATAATAACTTGCCAAAAAGTTGCAAAGCTCCTCTTTTATGTTGCTCTGGAAAGGCTGTCATGGTCAGAGCAAAAGAAAATTGCCCACCGTGAGGCAGGTTTGGATTCCTTGCTGTCATTTTGTTCCTGACAAAGCTGGCAAATACCTGTGGAAAAGAAAACATCTGCAAAATGCTTCTGTAGAAGTGGGGAGAAGAATGACCAGTCAAGTAAAACCCTTCCCATATGTTCATCTGCTTTTAAACCAGGTGTGGGGAGAATCTGGACCTGTAAAAGCTTTTGCAGCTCCTAAAAAACCCTGTAGCCTATTCAATAATGATATTAGAATAAAATCAATGATTTATACAGAGCATTCTTAAAAATTGCAAATGTAATTGAATTATTTTGCCAGTGGAGAAATGGGGAATAAATGAGCTGTGCTTGCTTAACCTAATTTTGGTTTCTTAGCACGAGGTTTATAATTGCTTTAAGTAAGCAAGTTATTTGTATTCATTAGCAGTAATTGAGGAGTAAATGTGATAGGAACATATTTTCTCTTGGAAAACTCTACTGGTAAGTCTGTAATCTCAACTGCATCATTCCTGAGACTGAGCCATCCTTAACGTAATGAATCCATCACTAATTATACTGCAGGGTCAGAGGGATACACAGACACCCCTGAAATCCTGAGGGAGAAAGCCAGCGAGATTTTATTGATAGTTCTCATCTAATCTGATTTTATTGTGGCTTTGGCTGCTCTGCAAGAAGTACAAAGTGGGGTGTGGATCTGTTTCCTCCCTGTGGGCTAGGTAGAACCGGCAGTGTGTGACTTCAGACACCAAAGAGCTGCACACTAGGCTGTGTGGGACAGCGTTGGGGGATTGCCAGCTCTGCTATTCCCAGTACTGAGGGTGCTGGACACACAGCTCTTGACCAAGCTTCCTAACTCTGGGGTCCCTCTGCCTCTCCAGATGCTGTTTCCCAGTAATGTGTGTGATTACCGCTCTGTTCTACTGAGGGATACCAGTTTAAAAACAACCTCTCAGGTTTGGCTTCCTGGAAAAATGGGTGTTTGTTAGAGCCTGGGTACCACCGGGAATTATTTGTCACTGGCTATTGGCTCATGTAAAACACTGCTGATACCTCCCTCTAATTCAGCTCCATAAATCCTAAATAAAACTGTCTTGGGAAATCCCACCATGTACTCTCAGCCCCAGAGGAGTCACTGGGGCTGCTTTTAACAACCTGTGGCAGAGTCAGCAGGGAATGCCCTCAGAAACTCATCAGTTATGCTGGAGCTCCTCAAAGCTGGAAGTCATCAAGACATTTTAAAAGCCAAGATTCATAAGAATTAAGGGGCTTTTTCACAGGCAAATACCAGAGCACATGGCACAAAACGTGCCCTTGGAGCTCACCCCCAGATAGACAGGGAGTGAGAAATTACAGCCACAAAGCAAACTGGGGGGACATGCATTGTCTGTCTGTTTTATTCTCAATTCAACTGTTTCCTGCCATGAGGTTTCTATATGAAAATAAGGCAAATGATCACTCAGGAAAGGACATACCAATTGACTGTGTTGCAGAAATCTCTTCATTGCACGAGGGTTTTCCTTGCTGGCAAACACAGAGACGGCTGCCCAAGGGATTAGTGATGTCCATGGAGCAGCCCACTGTCTGCAATAAAGGCCTGCATTTTCTCAGGATACAAAAGCAAGCTGAGGATTACAAGGGCCCAAGGCTCCTTATCTCCACACAACCCTTGTTTCAGGTTTCTTACCTCTTCTTAAAGGCTTCGAACAAGTACCACTGAATTGACTTAAAACTTCAGAATGTTTGCTGCTAAAGTATTCACACTGCTTGTAAAAGAAAAGGGATTATCTTGCTTTTAAGCCAATAATGTGAAAAGACCCCTATTGTCCACCATTTTAGAGATTTCAGGCAGGTATCATGTATAGATATCTATATATGTTTATTTAGTCTATTCCTACAGAGATCAGTTCTCAGCTACTCGCTGGAGGTGAAAACATCTTTGGAAACTGCCTGTTCCTATCATTTTGTGTCAATGCACACCTGCAGATGCAGAGGAAGGCCCTTAATTTGGGGGCTCAGTGGAGCTGTTTGCTGGAGCCCTTTCTTGTGCCTAAGCTGCACTTCGAGCTGGCTTTTCTGGCAGTGCTACCTGTGAGTCCAGAGGATAAACCAGAGTGTAAAGGACTGTTGTAAAACATCTCTCTGTACTCACAGATTGTGGGTTTTTGTAGTAGGATTTTGTGGTTTCTTAGTGCTGAACTGCCTGTCCAGACCTGGTGGCTGCATTTACTCACTGGGCACAGGAACTCTTTGTAAGTGCTCTGTTCCTGCAGAGTCGGGAAAGATATTTTCAGGAGCTGCCCCAGAGCCAGATGGACAAGCAGCTATGGATCATCTGCCGGGCAGTAATTGATCCCAGCTCCTGCTTTACGGGCAGGGAGATCGAAGCTCTGACCACTTGGGCTTTGCTTGGCTCTGGGCTGTCTTTCTGTTAAAGCCTCACTGTCAATGATCTGCCCCAAATCCAATTTACCTTCTCAGGCAAAGAGGATGCACTGAATGGGGAGAACAGTAACCACTGGGAGGATCATTAGCAGTATTCCTTCCAAGCGAGGTGCTTGGTTCGCAAGGAGAGATCAGGCCGATGTGTTAATCCCTTGCTGCCACTGGCATTTGGATTTCCAGGGATACTCTGTGGCTGGGACACTGCTGTCACATCTACAGTTCAATTGTGGCTTGTAAGCTGCTTAAATATTCAGTGGTTATTGATTCCTTGTCCTGGGAAACCTGAGAGTTTAAGCCAAGTGAAATCTCGCAGGAGAGACTCGGTCCTGGATAAAACTGGAAGTGATGGGGTTTGAGGGAAGAATGTTGTGGAACAGCTGGAGGGGGAGCAGGAGAATGGATATTACTGCCACCAGGGGATTACTTCATGCTAAAACATGCAAAACAGCCTGAAAATCTTGGTTTGCCTTGGTCTGTGGTTCGTTTGGGACCAAAGGCAGGTGTCAGGGGCTGCAGCAGCAGAGGATTTCTTGTGCAGGACAATGGTGCTCAATGAATTTGCTCTGCAGTTACACAAACTGAGGGGCTTGTCATGGATTTAGAAATAAGGTGGTTCCCAACTCAGAGCCTGGAGCTGGAGGATGTTCCTTGTCCTGTGGTTCAGGTTGTCTCTCAGTGACTTCTATCAACTACCAAGGGTTTCCAGGAAAGGTTACTAAGCATTAAATGTTCAGCCCTCAGAGATCTTCAGAAAGACACCAAGGAAGTAAAGAATGTATTTTGGCAAAGACAGAGTGTTTGTGCATCCATCCCTGGCCCTGTGATGTGAAAAGTGCAACCTGCAACATTCTTATTCCATAGCAGCACATCCAAGCCCACAGTTTAAGTTCAAGTGTCGAAGAGAGGGAAGTCCAGTTTGCAGAGTGGATTTAAACTCCCCCAGAGTTTGGGCAGCTTCTGGTTTTGATGCAATTCTCTTCACTATCTCTCTTAGGTTACAAACTCCGTGCCACACTCTCTGGTTTTCTCACACGGCTGGGTTTGATATCGCTCTCCAGGCTGTATTTTTCCTTCATTTTTAGATAATCAGACATTTTAAAGTAAGCAAGCTGCTGATTACTAACTAATTGGCTTTAGCAAACAGATCTTGCTGGCTGGTTACCTCGAGCCAATCCTTATTAATATTCCCACACACGCAGGAGCTGCTCTCCCTCATTGGAGGCTGCTGTTACATCTCTTTAGCCACTTAGAAAATAAACCTAAGTGAATTAGGATTGATTCCTTTAATAACAACACTTGCCCCTCCAAATCACCCAGGCATTTCTGATTGAGGATGGAATGGAAAACACATATGGAGAAGATGGCATTTGGTGTTGCTGAGGGTTAAATACCTGTGGCAGGGCTTGCTCCCCACCTGGGCAACCAGAAACGTATTTCTAGGTACAAGAAGTAGGTTTTCCTTCCATATTCCATGCTTTCCTGGGTTTTTTTTTTTTTGCTATATGGGCAACAAAGATTAACTGACACTTTACAGGTTTCAGTCAAGTTCAACCTCTCACAGCATTTCCCCTGTTTTGTTAAATATGTGGGTTCACACCCTCACTCTCTTGGCGGGGGTTTCTTTATCCATTTTGCTGAGCTGCTCAGGAAATTAATTGCTTTTATTGCAGGCTAAAGGCTCTTAAATGCAGATACAGTTGATAGAAAGATCTAAAATTGTTCAGATTTTCTGAGCAATTTCTTTTTCCACCTGAATAGTAATTCCCTTCCTCAGTCTTAAATAGGCTCAAACTGCCTTCCTTTCTGCAAATGCTGAAACCCCAAAGCAGAACAGTATTTTATGCTGGACAACTTACGGAGGTTGTGCTGTGCATCTTGAAAATCCTCTTGCAAGGGCCTGGATTCCTTGTGCTGCTGCCAGAAGCGTTGCTGTAAAATAAGAAGAAGAAGAAGAAAAAGAAGAAGGTGCACACGAATAGAAGTTGTCATTAAGAAATGCTGAACAGCTTTTTTGTGTGCCCAGAATTTGAGAGGCTACAGGAAACTATTCTTAGGTGACTTCTCCTGGTAAAGGTCACACAAATATTCCAAAAATGCCACCAACAGCCTTTGCAGGTCATTCAAGACCTAATTGAACTGCACCAACGAAATGAGCTCTGTTGTTACTTGTTCAGTGCTCCTGATCTACAGATCATGTTTTAAGTTCAAATGTTCATAGCACAAGATGAATCTTTACCTATCTCGTTGCTGGCACTGCACAACAATAATCATCACCAGTTTAATTAGTGGGGGGACCCCCTGCAGATTAAACAGAATGATTTTGAGTATTAAAAACCTCTTGTGTTACAGCACGAAAAGCTTTCTGGTCTCTTGGTTTGCTCCTTGATGGAGGATCAAACACTGGCTGTTTGCTTGTTGCAGGAAGCAATAGCAGCAAAAATCCCCTGTACCTGATTTTCATTACTGGGAAATAAAAAAATCCCTGTTTTATTCTCCAGGGGAATAAGAGGCCCCAGTGCACCTTGTTGCTGTTTATGGTACCGGCATCAATAGGGGCAGTTTTATTGTCCTCTCAGCTGGAAGTGCTTCCAAAAGTGGTGTCGAAAATAGCAGAGTACCCAGGAAATGATGGAGCTCGAAGCACAGTTGTTCTCTAATGGGAGAAATGCCAGGAAATGCTGGCCCTGCTGAAGCCACAAATGCATCCCTTGCATTGTCAGTAGTATTGAATTGGTGCTTTTTCTTCCCATTTCACTTCCAGCAGCAACAGGCGCCTGGAATTGCCCTGAGCCCATCTTAACACCACTAAAATTGACTCAGTCAGCCTTTCCCCCTTTCTCTGTGGAATTCACTTTTTTGTTGTTGTTTAGGGTGGTCTTTCGTTTCACTTACTGTTAAAAGTGAATCATTTCACTTCTGTGATTCCCTTTTCATAATTAGGCATCAGTCAGGTCCCTTGCTTTCCCTAGAGCAGTTTTAGCACTTTCCCCATGTGCTGTTCCTACTCATTCACACAATTTCCTTTTTTTTTCCTTTTTCAATTATAGAGAGGGAAATGTTAGCACAGTTCAGCTTCTTATAAATCATTGATCCAGATCATTAACTGAGCACTGGAACACCAGCAGGGAACAGGGGATATTTTACACAGTGCTAAGTGAGATTGGCTTTCAAGGGAGTTTTTCATAAGCCCATGGAAGCTTTAGGTTGGAAAGGTCTTCTAAGATCAGAGCCCAACAACCATTAACCCAGCACTGCCAAGGCCACCACTAACCCGTGTCCACATGGCTTTCAAATCCCTGGTGCTCCAGGGTGCGTGAGGAGGCTTTCCTCAGAGTCTGCCACTAATTGCTAATGATGGATTACATGTAAAATTCACTTTCCTTTGGAAAAACTCCTCCTTTATGGTGAGCAATGCAAATAATTCTTCTCTGGTCCAGCTGAATGTATTGGTGATTAATATCAAATTAAGATAAATCAGCTGTGAACAGTGCACTCAATATGCACTGCAATCAATCAAGTGAGCATCACATCCTATTAATTCCTGAGTTTCTCTTCCATCAGCCTGTGTTTTGGTGTGTTCAGTGTTCTCATCCTCCTGAGCCGCTTCCATGCCCATCACACCCAGAGACTCTTTCATCTCTGTGGCTCCTCAGCATCTGCTGCTCTCTCAGAGAGTGTTTGCTGCCCTCAGCACCCAGTTATAGCTCAGCAGATAAACAAACCCTTATGCCCCAAACAGCCTCACTGTCACAGCTGGGGCTCTTACCTTTCTTAAGTACCAGGCCTGCCAGGCTGGGGCTGCTCCTGGTGTGACTGTCACCGATCTGCACACACGTCCCCATCCTCTGGGTTGCCCCCATCCCCTGGCATTGTTGTCCTGGGGTGGGCACAGCCCCCGCTGGGCTGTTGGGCTGCAGAGCTGGCTGAAGTTCCACCAGAAGACCCTCTCAGGTCCCTGGAGCTAGTCCTGTCATGGCTTTTCTCCGTTTTCAGTGTGTCTGATGCTTTGAAGGCTGAGCCTCGTTACAAATGAGTTCTGTGGGATGGGAACATCTGAAACAAGGGAAAAGACAGGCCGCAAAATTCAAATGAGATTTTGGGCATGTTTTTATCCTGTGATGGAGGCCTAGGTGATGTCTGTTCAAAACAAGGAATAGAAACCAGAGACCTTAAAATGAGAGCAAAATTGATGCCTCTTTCCTGAGCATTTCAGAGACATTTAGTTCATTGTGGAGCTTTTACTGCTCAGAACACCAATATTGTTCCTAACACAGCAACAAAGGCATTGGCAAGGCCAGTTCTGCTCCTGTGCTTTCTATTTTTTATAATCCAGCTCTCCTCTGACTTCAGTATACAGAAAATGCTGGTTTTGGCCAATACCCACTGGCTACTGCAGCACCAAACTCCTGTACCCTGGAGCAAGGGAAGGCTAAAGCAAAACACTGCTCCCAGGGATAAAAAAGCTGCAGCTCCTCAAATCCTGGAGCAAGAAGGCAGAAGGCACAATTGAAGTGTTTGCTACTATATTAACATTTCAGGGACAAATTAAATTTCATTCCCAAGCTTGGTTTGTGCCTTTCTCAGCCTCTTAATGAGGGTGATCTGTCTTCTGAGAACGTCAAACAGTGGTTCCAAAATAGAATAAATTCTTAATAATGCAATCAGATAGTTAAACATTAGCACTTGCAAAAATTTTTGGCACGAAATGTTCTCATTAAAGGCAGTTTCTCCCTTGTTTATGGCAAAGAGGGTTAGGAATGCTGATGCAGCAAGATGTGAGTCTCCTTCAAAACCACCCAGATCCATCTTTCAGTGATGTGGCAATGCTGGAAGGGCTGGAGGAAACCAAGCCCATATCAAGTAATGTCTAAATTCAGCTGGAGTTCAAAGAGTGCTCAAGGCTCTAGCAAATGTCACTGAATCCTTACAAGGATGAAAATCAACTGCCCTGCAAATGGGGAGTAGATCCAGGAATCCAACAAGATGCTGGGACCCACTTTTAATCATTTGAACTCTTGAGAGTGTTTCTGTGGCAAACAGACCTCTTTGGAGCTGTGGCAGTTACTGAATAGGGGCATTCTGGCTCTGCCTGATATTCCAGAACATCCCAGGAGTCTCCATTGCATCACCGAACGTGGCTAAGATGCCAGGATGAGCACACGTAGAGTTGAGTAGCTGGCAGGTTAATAAAAAACAAGCATATCCTCTTTCCATGTGCAGGGAAAATGTATGTGAGGAAAGGAAAGTATTGGAAAAATAAAGCCATCTGGTGTGAGAACAGCAAAGCTCACTGAAAAATAGTGTCTGCTCCGACAGGGGCACAAAACAAACAAACAAACCCTGGGATCCCAATGTCTTCCACTTGCCTCAATTCAATAAATAGATCCCATGTTTTCCTGCTCTTCCAATGAAATGGAGTTTCCAAACTTTAGAAGGAAGAGCTGCTTTGGAATGAATTATTGAACCATTCAATTTTCATTCCTTTAAGACAAAAACAGGATTATTTTTTTTCCTAAATCACTTGAGTGTGAAGTTTGACTCCATCCAAAACATGCATAAATCTGGGCAAAGTTTATATTTAAAGACGGGGCATTTTTCAGTGAAAAAATTAGGTTGGAAAGCATTAAATGTGAAATTTTCAGCCAGATGTAGTGAACGGGGGCCAAAAGCAACCTCAGTTGACATATTGCTGAAGAAAAGCCATAAATGGTATAACATCATCCTGAAGTAAAATTTCAATGACAGCCCTAAGGCGTGAAACAAATTGAGTTACAATTATCAAATCAAGCTGTCAATATTTTGATCCTCCAACAGTGCAAGTTTGCTGAAGAAAATTCCAGTCAGGCTCCAGTTTCACACATCATTGGGAACAATAACAAGCAGTGGCAGATAAGAACCACTCCATGTCCTAATCCATGGAAATGTGAGCTGAGAGGAGCAATAAGACAATTCTCCTTCATCAATTAAAACTGAGAGCCTATTACTGAGTCATTTTCTTAGGCTTGGTAATGGGCAGTAATCATCTATAAACTTCTAGTACCGGTAAGACTGTAAAATTTAAATATCATGGACATTTTCAGGAGGGGCCACTCTCAAAACACTCCTACTCTGCACTGTTGCTGCTCTGTTCTACCACCATTAACATCACACAACTTGTTCCTATGCTGTAGGAGCCAGGAAAGGAGCTGGAAATCCGTTTGTGGAAGCGGCTGGGATGAGAGTGCAATGTTCAGCCCGATATCCAGGCTCAGGGAGCAGCTGTTCCCTCAGGGATCACAGAGGGGTGTTCCAAGCTGCCCCATCAGTGGCTGTTGCCTTTGGCTCCCAGAAACCTACTGAGTAGTGCAAGTATTTGGTCTGTATGTGTGTTATCTGTGATTAATTCTGTCTCATCCCAGTCCCCAGGGCCATCCCACTGCTGGGGCTACCCACAAGGACGTCAGTATTGCTCTGGGGCTCCATTTGCTGCCTCCCTTCTCTGCCCACCACACACAAGCACCACTTGGAAGAGTTTTCCAGTACTGCTGACCTTTACAGAATCCACACTTGCAAGGGGAGAACTCAGGGTCCTGCTGCTGTTTAGCTCAGTTCCTAATTCCGTGTGTTCAGTGTTGGCTCCTGAAGTTACTGAATTAAAGAGCACAAAACTCCCCAAGTCAAACAAAAGCTCGACATCCTTTCCCTTTACCATCATTTTCTCTGTAGCCCAAATAGTCCTGATTTATTAATGGCAGCTCTGGGGGAAGGGAGATCAGAGATACTACAAAACCTGCCCAGCTTTAGAACCAACTGGAGTTGGAATTCATCAGAGTGTAGCATGTTTTGGTATTTTTGAGAAATGCACATTGACAACGTAATCAAATATTTATCTTCCTCTAAAAAGCCATTATTGCAAATCCATTCTCATCTTCACATGTTCAGTGCCACAGTTGCTGGATGTTCAGGCAATTTCAGGTTTTATTTGTGATATAAGATCTGTTCTTTCCTTTCTTGAAAGGTGTTCCTTGACTGCCTTCACCCAACTGGATTTCCATTGTGAAAGGAATGTTTTTACATCTTGTATTACTTGTACTACACACACAGGTATGAACCAGTGCCACTTTGCTCCTTGTTTTTTAAATGGAGTGAAGAAAGTGGACATGTGGGGGCAGTAACTTTTTAAATTTACATTTTTTTAATGACCTAAAAAAGCTAATTCAGAGCCTCATTAAAGCTAGCATTAAACCTACCTCTATTCGGGAAAGCAATTAAGCAGTTTAGAGATGAACGTGTCCCTAAATGTCCTCCCAAATCACAGAGATTAGGGCTCATCACTCTGGATTAGACACTGGATTACAAATCAGAGGAAAAGGTACTTCATTAGTGGGGTTATGTCAAGAAAAGGAAATTATACCATTTGATTGATACACCCAATTAAAACTGTCTGAAAGAGCTCAAAATGCAATCACAGGCACAGGGGAGTGCTCAGAAATGCTCTGAACAGCAATAGTTGTTCATACAAATTATTTAGCAGAGATTTTTGTAGAGCAAAATGTGCTGGGAAAATCTAAACAGCTGCCGGTCAGTCCTGAAGCCCAGACTCCCTGAATTATTCACTACCCAGCATTTGTTGGGCTGGGGTATCCCAGAAGTTATTGATTGGGTACTTCAGAGGAGTTGTGGGGATTCTGGGAAATGTGTGTCTCTTCTCTCTCATTATTTTGTAACACGTTGGGGTTCTCCCCAAAAAACTCTGCCTTATTCATGGCAGTGATTCTCACTCTGAGACTGAGGTACTGGGGATGGCACCACCAGGACAGTTTCCATCCTATCCAATATTGCACTGCACTTGGGAAATGAAATACAGGTTTTTTGCCTAAAAAATACATTGCAGATAATGAGAAAACAGCCAAGCAAAGATACCAAGTCACAATACACGTGAGAGACTAAAAGCTCTCTGGTGGGTATCTATCAAAACCCTTGTGGTTTGGAAAGCATGAGTTATTGTTTCCTTTTTCCTCTCTTTACTTCCCCAGGTGGAATTCAGCAGCTTTTTAACCTACAGCAGAATAAATTCTTGATTCTTGGGGCTGGGCAGTGTTGGGTGTAATATGTCATAAATACTTGAAAGTGTCTGACATCTACAGAGGAATCCAATTAATAAATAATATAGAGAGAATTAATAATATAATTATATGTTATAAGAATATATAATTAATAATATATATGATAGTATATAATTAATCATGTATAATACAATTAATAAATTAATCTCTATATCAGGTGATCAGAAGCAGCTTTTCCCAGTTCACTGTCAGAGACACCAAATTCATCACCTTGAACTTTACCAGTGAAATTCAAGTGTTTGGGAGGGAATTTCCCCCTGATCCCACAAGATGTAAGCCCATATTTCAGAATGCACAGAGATGCAGAATTCCTGCAGCTCTTCCTGAGATAAAGGAGGGGACAAAAGTGTGACAAAAAAGCTCCTCGGTCTGGCAGCCTCCTCTGAAAGAGGGGAGGGAAATAGGACAAGGAGCGTTCAGCCTCTAATTCCTCTGATTTGACATATGTTTTTAATCTCTTGGAAGGAGCAGGAGAGTTTAAGCCTAGCAAGGATTAGTGTAATAGTTCTCTGTTACTTGTGTTTTGTAAGCATAGGCTTAATATTTGCTGTGCCTTCACCATGTCCCAGATCTCCCGAACCTTATTCCACAGTCATTTCTGGATTTGGCCCGTGTGCGAAATCAAAAACGGAGCAATGCCTTCAGCTTCCCTCAGGATGGCAAGGCAGGCCGTGGGTGTGGACGTGTAGCTGCCGTGTCTGTGCTGTGCCCCCACGTTCCCTGCAGTGTTTGTGTGGCTGTGGCTCTGGAGCGGGCCGTGGGCTGCGGGTGCCAGACTGTTCCCGGCAGTCCGTGACTGTCTGCTCAGCAAACACACATTGGTACACGGTGACGTGCAAAATAACTCTGGCTGATTTCAGTGCATCTCCTGGGAATTTCCATGCCAGCAGCCACATATGCTGGAGGCCCAACTGTAATATCTGTGAGCGTGCAAAATGCCTGATGCCTTTGTCCTACATTACTTTAAAGCTTTTCTTTGCTGGAGCTCCTGCAGCTGACAGGATACACACAGGACAGTGTTGGGCACTGGGCAAGGAGGGGCTGGAGAAAGGTAATGACTGAAAATGAGCAAATTCTTGTCCCTTTTCAGGGCTCTTGTCCCTTCCCTGGGTGCTTTGGGAAGGCTCTCATATTTCAACACTGAACCCGTTTCCATCAGTGGCCAAAAAGCAACAGATGTTTGAGCATTGCAGATTATTTAGACAATCTCCTCCTAGTCCATAACTGCTGGAGCAGCAGCCCCAAGGAAAAAGCAGAGTTATGCTCACCCAGCTGGAAGTGCATCCCGTGACCGGAGCATCTGATGACAAGGCTTAGGGTGAGATCCAGCCTCCGGAACTGGAGTTGCTCCCAAAGCAGTTGCAGGAATTAAGCAGAAGTGACTTCTAATGAGGAACTGCAATTGGTTCCTTGCTCCCTGGCAAACTGAAAAAGACACAAAATCAATCAAAACTCGGTGTAAGTTATTCATCTGACTTCACTGAGTTTAGCCAAAAAGCCCCAAGCTGGCAGCAATAGAAGGCCCTTTGCTCTTAGGGGCAGCAGAGCCCACATTCCAAACAGGGCTGGAGAGTTAAAACCCTCCAGTTTGGGCCTCAGCTCCCTTTTTTCCTACCCACATTCCGGCTGAACAAACATCTGATATTTCATTTGCCAGGTTATGTGATGTGGGGAGAAGTACAGGAACCATCACCATTTCACACCCAGCCTTAAAATCCACGGTATCATTTTGGATTAGGGGAATAATAAATCTTTTAGAGGAACAAATGTTCCAATCCCAGAGCAATAGGCCAGGGAGACAGAGGTTTAATGAACTCTTTAGAGATGGGTTTTCAGCTGGTGTAAATTGGCTCAGCTTCAATGGAGCCCACAAAAAAAACCCTGCTTTATATAAATATACAGTAATGATCTCTCTCTCTCTCTTCTGTTGGGAAGCTTTTATCCTCAAAAGCCGTGTTCCATGTGAATTATCTTCATCATTTTAAGATGTAGGCTCTGGCCTCTGCATTTAACTGCAGTACTTGCTATCAGAAAATCAGGCAGTGCTTCCTAAGGGGAGCTCCTGCCTTGAATTCAGCTGTCACAGCCACTCGAGCTGCCTTGGGTAATTGGCTCCTCACAAATCTTTATCTAAAATAGAAAGGCAAATAACTATTAAAACCTTAACCTAAAGTGAGGCAGTAAATTAGCCCACAAATTTCTTTTACTGCTCCGTTTTGCATGGATTTCCTCAGCCCATAAATCAGAGCTGAAGGAGATGTTTGCAGGATCCGGGAGGATCTGGGGGGTCTGGAGCCATAAATGTCGGAGCTGAGGAGGCTCAGGCAGGTTCCTGCACGGGCTCTCAGCCTCACTTTGTAAACCCTTGTAGGAGTGTTTCAGGGGTATTTTTGAGCTGTAGGAGGACTTGAGCAGTCCTATAGCGATGTGGCTTTCATCTGAATAAAATATATTGATTTTTTTTTTTAGCCCAATCCCACAGAAATGGGCAATCCAACACCTCCAAGATTAAGGCACCCAGCTCAATACCTGGATTGGGAATTGTTGCAGGTAAAAAGCCTTATTGGAGCATTGCTATGAATTTTAAATACTGCACATTGTGTTCTCTGCTATGAAAGTAGGTCAAGGAGTTTGTTTTCTGGCATTTTCCCCTCTGTATCTCTTTTATATCTTTGCAGTCAAATTCTTCTTTAAAGTACATGTCAATTCAAAATTCAGATCTTTTGTCTTGGAGAACAGGCTCTGAGTGTTAAGACCTGACTTTGTATTTCAGTAGCTTTGCTTGAAGATAAACTTCAGAAAACTCGTGTTTTTCTGGACCTGGAGCATCTTGTTCTTTACAGCTGCTGTTCCTTAAATGCTGATTTTTTGACGCATGTCTAATAGCAGATTCTTAGACAAACTCACCCAATTTAGCCAATAAATATTTTGGAAGTCCCAGAGAGAAGATAAAATAACTTCATTTTCCCTTTCTGTACCGGGGTTGGATTTTGCCTCCCAGTATTTGAAATACATTTCCCTCAAGACGTGAAATGGCACCTGAATTTTCTATCATTGCCTTTTTTACCTTTTCAAAACAGCATGTGTAACCTTTGCTAAATTATAGGCTAGAGCTTATTAAAAACATGGTGTAAAAGATTAAAATCATGGTCTAAAATTGCTTGTGACCTTCAGACTCAGTGCAGGGGGGCAGCTCCAAACTGCTCCTTGGTTTGGGAGGATTTCCTGAGAATTCAGGTCTCACATTCACTTCCTTGGCTTTTCTTTTCTTTGTTTTATGAGAGACATCCCTCCCTGTGTGTTACTGCAGCCCCTGCACATTGGGGTGTTGAAATCCCCCAGTGCTTTAGGGAGTGTCTAAAGCTAATTTTATTTATTGATTTTAATTTATCCCCTTTGGGGCAGCAGCTGGTGCTGTTTGGGGGTCCGTGCTCCGTTTTTAGCTCCCTCTCTCCTGGACTGAAGTGCCTCCTCTTGTGGCACAGGCATGGGTTTCCAACCACCCTATTTCCCTGTCACTCCAGAGCAAGGGCTGGAAGGGACCAATTCCAGGTGCCCGGGTAGGGCAGTGAGGGAGGTTTCAGTGCTGACATCAAAGAAAGCCTGTCCAGCCTCACCTCCCTAAAAAGAATTACATTTTGCTGTGTAGAAGGAGATTTTGAGCAACTTGTAAAGGCTGGTGAGGGTGGAGTGATACAGTTTTTTGTCTCTATGGAGCATCAGGAATTCTGTGACATCCTTTTCCCTGAAAACACCCCGAGTGTTGCAGGCTGATTCAGCCCTGCAGCTCCCGTTGTCCCAGGGAATGTCCATGTGGAGACATCCAGTGCAGAGGAAAAAGCACAGTCTGGCTCCTCAGGTTTAAGGAGAGAGTCACAGGTAACCATGGCAACCAGGCTGGCCCAGGGAGCAGCAGGCCTTCAAAAAATAAACCAGCCCAAATTCCCTACAACAGCCATTAACACTCCAGCTCCTTTGGAGCTTGCCCCTGGCACCTGTTCCTCAAGGATGCTGACAGCAGTGGCTATCACACCCAGGTAAGGATGTTTTCCCCTGCTCTATCTGCTGCATCATCATTTATCTGCTGATACATCTAACAGTGGCTTCGAATTTAATGGGGATATTTGAATTTCAAGGTGGAGAAACATCGAAGACAATTTTGTGTTCCCCTAAAAAGTTTCCATCTGTCACACACTTCCAAAGCCCAGGGTCTCCCATCAATATTTATAACACTCAGCTCAGTGTTTTCACAAAAGAGCTATTAATGCAACATTTCAGCTCTGGTGACAAGTTACATTTAGTGCTGTCAACAAACAAAGATGTTCTTTGTTTGCAAAATCCCCTCTTTTCCTTTTTTTTTAATCGACCATTAGGTTTCAGTTTTGAAGGAAATGTGCAGATACGCTTTCCAATATTTTCTGGAAGGCTACTGGAGAGATGACAGAGGGAGGTTATGGATTAATTTTCCTAGGAGGTTAAGTAAAGCTTTTTGTGAGGCTTCTTTGCTTGGGATGAAACTCCTGAATTCCTAAAGAGGACCAGGGAACTTCAGGAGGGGAAAGTCTCTGAAATAAGGATTTAATTAGTCACTGCTTATTTTTCTTCCCTTGCTAGTCAACCTCCTGTGAGGGTTATCAGTGTGTATGGAAGGAAGAAAATTGATGTAAGTGGCTCTATGAAATCAGTTTAAAAGATCAGTTACTTTTGCAGGTGGGAATTAGTCAGCTCCAATCACCGTAGTTGGATTTAAGCAGCAATAGGAAAAACGTAGAATAATTTCTGTGCTGCCCCCGTCTGTGTCCAGCTGCTAATTGAACTGTAAGTGTGTAAGGAACCCCTGCCAATATCCCATCTTTAAGCCACTTCCGATCCGATCGCACAGCTCCGTTCCAGAGAACCCTCCACCTGAGGCAGTGCTGCCTTTCCCCTTTCCCGGCCTTCGTGGAGCTCTCCAGCTGCCAGGGCTGTTCAGCAGCCAAGCGACCTGCACACACCTTCTACTGCTGCTCTGTGATGCGTGCGGAGCCGCGGGCAAGGGACAACGGAGAACTCCCGGCCAGGCGGGGCCACCTGGCAGCCTTCCTGAGCCTGCTGGGGTTTGGAGCGGGTTACACACACCCCGGCTCTCTGAGGGAACAGAGCGCTGTCCCTGGTGTTTTGCCAGCCCCCGGGTAATTTTTCTGCATTAAGAGCAGCCCCAGGCTGCAGATGATCCCTACAGAGGCCGTGATCCATCTCAGCCGCCGTCCCATGGCTGGGGAAGAACCTGCTCTGTGCTTTAGCCTGGTAAAACCCTCTCGAAACTGCAGTTCAGATAAACGCAGGGCGGTCTCCCCCTGGGGTAAAAGGGCTCATGATTTTAATTTTCTATTCATTTCCTTCACCATCCTGCCACGTGCTACACCTCTTGTATCATTTGGAAAACCAGTCCAATGGAGAGAAATGGAAACACAGCCAGACACAAACAAAACTACTCTGGCAGTGACAGTGATGGGAAAATAATCACAATGAGCTGTGCTGGCTCATTTGGCTCTCACTCCAAGGTCATGGCTTCAAGTATCTCTGTAAATGCTACACAGAACTGTGACCAAAGTAGGGGGGAGGGAAATCAGGAGTAAGATCAAAATCTGGAACTTTTTTTAAAATACTCTCCAAACCCCAAGATTCCATAGCTGTCCATATATAAACTATGGAGCAGTTGCAATTTGGGCAGCCATGAGCTGTCATTCCAGCTGCTGCAGATTGACTGCTCTGGGACAATGCAATCAGCTCCAGTTGACTTTAAATAGGGAGCTGTGGACCTCCCCAAAATGCAGCTTTGATTCCAGCTTTCCTGAGGTCAGTAATCACCCCCACTGAATTTCAAGGCCATTGCTGGATAAGCTGAGACTCAGGAATCAAGAAAACAACAAAAAAATCACCTTAAATTTTTTTCCTCGCTTAATTCCAGTTTCACAGCCCAGTCAGAGAATGCTGTATTTGTGCACTTCAGCTGGATCTGGTGTGGAATATTTTGGCTACCAGTGTGGGGAAAAGGCAATTTGAAGTAACCTACTGCCAAAATAATTCTGATGTGTTGCTTTAGAAATTAGAGGCTCCAGCCTGGATTCAGGGAGCAGGGCCAATGTCATGTTCTTGGTGGCAATGCCACTGTGGCAATCAGACCAAGAAGGACAACACGGATTTTAAGGGGTGTGTGGGTGGGGGAAAATAAGGAGATTGAAATAATCAACATGTAGCATCAGAAGTGAATCTGGTTTCCTTGGCAACTTCTAGAGTGTGGTCTGTGTATCCCTGAGAATTTTACTTGTGAGTAGGAACAGGTACTTACTGAAGACTGGAATGCTTTGGAGGAAGAGAATTCCTGTTTCCTAGGTAGTCATTGTCTCCATCCTTGGGAACTGGGACGGTTAAATTGTGTTATTTGAATAGTTACAGCAGAAGAGTTTTGGTTAAAAATACCTCCACACCCTAAAATAGACCAAAAGCAGATAAAAAGCAGGTAGAAAAGTACTTTCTTTTGGTGTTTGGGACACAGCAATCCCTGGAACTGGGCTCTGGGCTGATATTTTCATCAGCCCCTCTGCTTCCAAGCATTAAATCATAGTGACTGAAGCATCAAAATCTCACGAGGCTTTAGAAAATGGAAAGTGCTTGGTTGTTTAGCTTTTCCCATCCATCATTTCAATCTTTGCATGATATCTTCAAAGATTTTCTTTTTAATAAAAATGGAATTGCTCTGCAATCCCATGAGAGGAAATAAAATTGCGAGATGTTAAAAATCACAAAGAATGGCAATGAAGTCAAGTTACAGACTTAACTGTCTTTAAGTGGGAGCAAAAAGAGAAAAAACACCCCAAGAAAATATACAGTGACTCCTACATAAAATATTTTTGGGATAAAAAAGTTTGAAATACATTCTCTAACAAGGCACTTTCCTATCTGTGGTATCTGAAATGAAAATGGAGATAATTCTGCTTCCTGTTTGGACACATTTCATGCTGCTTCCCATTTTGATTTGACCCACTCACAGAAATTGCTTGAGCATAAAGTGTAAATAAAGCAGAGACAGCAACGAGCACAGTAGATTTACCTTTTGGTCCTGACTTCAGCCTGAGTTGTTGGTGCTGTTTGCCAGGTGATGGACCTGCTTGAACACCTGTGTGGAGGGATCTCCCACGATGCTGTTGCTGGAGGGGTTTCTGGGATGGAGCAAAATCTCTGCAGGAATTGGGTGTGCTGAAAAAGATGATTTCTTGTGACTGTGGAGAACTCTGATCAGGATTTACATCAGAGCATCTCTGATAAACCACAGACAGTCAGTGAAGGAGCTTGTGGGGTGTTTCTTTAGCTTCTCCAAGGCACTAATGCAAAACTAAGGGCAGCTGCTCATTTTACTATGAATATTTCATGGTGTGTTAACTCTTGGACTAACCCACTCAAACAGCCAGTTACTTTTAGACTGTAATTTATGTGTGACCTTTGTGATCAGAGTACCTGAGAACACATGGAAATTAATTAATTCCTTCTTCTCACCAGGGTGAGGTACTGAGGCAATAATTTCTCATTACAGAAGGGAAAAGAGGGCACCCATCATGTCCAGCCTTTTAGCCTCTGGCTGAGCTGTGAACTAAGCCCAGATCTCCAGAGCCAGGCTCATGCTGAAGCAAACCGGTCAGACTTGCTCTCACAAGACCATCCATGGGCTGAGTTGCAATGTAACGTTTAAAGAGCACATTTAAGGTTTTTAATCCAGGAGCCAAATTTTCCTTTGCAAACGCTGCCTCTCTTGCTCCGACAGAGCTCTCAGGGGTGTTGGAGGGATTGTAAGCACTGCCAAGGACAGCAGAGTTTCGCTGGCTAATTCTCTCCTGACACTACTTTATGTAGGACTGTCAGGAGGAAGAGCCTCTCTCACCACACAGACGGTGCTGAAACACTTGCACAACCTCCCATTAACACTGTGACTTTGTTACTGCGGGTGAACATTTGCAAATAAAGTGCAGAAAGGTCCAACTTACTGGTCCTGCCCACCCACAGACCCCCCTCCTAGGTCATCTCACAGCATCACATCAAGAACAAGTGTGTCCCCTGCTGTCACCACACCTACAGGACTGAAAAACCTGGGAACAACAGGTGATCGTCTGCCCTTCTTTCAGTTTGCTATTCCTATTTTTCCATCCTTCATTCCCTGCTTCCAACACCTTCTGTCCTTCTGTTCTCCCATCTTCCATCTGCCCTTCCATCAGTTTTTATTCTTCCATCCTTCCTTCTGTTCTTTCTTCCATCTCTGTCCTTCATTCTGCCAACGCTTCCATTAGACCTCCCTTCCTCTCTTCTTTTGTTCTGCCATGTCCTTCCATCTGTTCTGCCTTCCATCTCTGTACATGTGTTCTTCCTTCTACCCTTCCACCCTATTTTCTGTTCTTCATTCTGCCCTACTCTCCTTCTATTCCTCCTTTCTTCCTCCTGTTGGCTGTGCTTCCATCCCTGTGTTCTACCACTCTTACTTCGATCCTTCTGTCCCTCCATCTGCTTCCTCCCTCCTTCTTTTCATGCTTCCTACCATTCATCTTTCTGTCTATCCTTCTGTCCATCATTCTTCTCTTCTGTCCTTCTTTTCAAACAATCTATCCTTCTGCCCTTCCCATCATCCATCCATCCTTCCTTCCTTTCTTTCTTCTGTCCACCCTTCCTTCCAGCTGACTGTCTTTCCTTCTTCTTTCCTACTGTCCATCCATACCTAGGTCTGTCTTTCCTCACTCCTATCCATCCTTACCTTTCTATACCCAGTATATATCAAACACATCTATTCATAATGGGGAAAACTCACCTCTCCCTGCTGCTCTCCCTGACCAGTAGCAGCAGATCCCTGTTTGTGCTCCATTTGAGGACTTCTGTCTGTCCATCTGCACTTCCCTTCTTCTGGCCTTTGCTCCTTGGGCACGTACTTCTATCCTGGTGGTGGTGCCTGGGGGCAGTTCCAGACCCTTCCCACAGGGCTGTAAAGACTGACACTCCAGCCCCAACCTTCAGAGTGCAACTGGAAGAAAGGGATTTTATTTTCATGCAGAGACATGAGTTTTGTGCTGCAGTGCATGGCGTTTTCCCATTGAATACCACACACAGCTCACTAACACCACCCCCTGCACATGTGTGCACATCCCTCTCTTTGCAGTGTCCCTAATGCACCTTGGATGAAGAGAGAGCAGGATTTGTTCTCTCATCAATAGTCTGGCTTTAGGACATGTGCTTTTGGCAAGAACCCCAGCCAGAATTGCTCCCATCAATCTCCCATTACTGTAATGACACATTCAAAAGGCACGGGGTGTACAGGCTGTGCTGGGAATTATCCATCCACCCGCTCCCTCAAACCATGCTTCATGTGTTCATCCTTCCCTTCTCCCATCTTTGGAGCACACTCACTCGCCAAGGAGGAACACAGCCCTGTTTTGTGCAGCATTCCAGCAAATCTGGATCCGACCTGCATGGATCAGACACCCAACACTGTTGATCTGACATAAACAAAGGAAAAGCACATGGCTGATACGCAGCAATAGTTTCTTGCAGCACACACAAACACCCCTCCTGCCTCTCCCCAGCCATAAACTGGAAAGGACACTGGTGGGAGGGAAGGGTTTTACTCCATCTGAGCCAATCCTGAGTACCTTTGCTGAATTCTGGGCTGTACACTGATCGGGCTGTCAACCTGCTCCTTTTGGAGTGACAGAGCTGCAGAAAGAACCCCCTTGTTTGCCCGAGATAAAATTGTGTTCTTCATAAGCCTTTTGAGGGAGAGATGATGTATGAGGGATGTTCTTCCTGAAATACAAAGACACTAAAGCAGCAACTGCTTAATTGCCCCGACTAAGCAAGGCCTGCATTGAGCTCTGCAGCCAAGTGCTGGTGGTGTCCCCCAACAGCCTGACAGTGGGATTTTCTCCCAGAATAGATCCATGCCCTGGAGCTGGGCACCTACTCAGAGGTGATGTGTAATTACCTCACTGCTCAACCAGGGTGAGCGACGCTGCTTTCAAAATACAGGTTTTTTCCCTTCTGCTCATCCTGAGGGAGAATTTGAAGCATTTATGGGCATTCCTGTCCTTGCTTTTGGATACAGCTGCCCAATCCATATGTTTGCCCCTTGGCAAAGGGAAGGAAAACACTTCTGGATCCATACCTTCCAATCCTGTTTAATAACCTGTAGGTTGCTTCTGGTGGGATAATGCTTTCTTGATGGACTCTCACAAATGGGCTGTTTCCCACATTCTCTGAAATAATTGCTTCAGAGTGACCACAAAAGGAACAGCAGGTAGGAAATGAGGCTGCAGTTGCCAAAACATAATGGATCATTTAGTCATTCTCTGCAGGTTTGAACACTTCTCTGGCCATCAGGAGGCCTAATGACTGCTCTGATGACGAATCCGGCTGGAGGAGTCAGCTCATTTACATCGCTCACTATCACAATAGGGCCCGCAGAAAATAAACATTTAAAAATAGATGTATTCCAAATGTACTCCCAGGCACTAAAGCCTCCGGTTTCATCACTGGGTGTCACAGGAAGGGTCTCCCCTCCTGTTTGTGGCACTTTGACACATTGTCCCCAAGGCTTTCACTCTCAGAACATGCAGGGGCAGAGCCAGCTGCAGCAATTCTGACTTCTTTACCACCAATTCTTTATATATTTGGAGGTCAACCCCCAAGAAACACATTCCCACTACTCCAGAATTTCCTCTTCCACATGGAGTTCAAGCTGGGCTGTCATTGAACTTCAGACCAAACTTTTCCTAGAAGAACCTATGAGAAACCTTTTAACTTTTTTTGTATCTTTTAATATCTCCTTTCTTTTATTTTTCCCTCAAAGCCATTTCCAGCCCTTCTTCCCCCAGCAACCCAGACCGAGAAACCCCACAACCACTTAATATCCCAAAGCCTCAAAGAGGTTTCCCCTTTTTGCCATAAAAACCCCTGAGTAAAGCACTGGCTCCATCCGTGTCCAGGGGACATAAAATACCCCTTCCTTGGGGCGAGCTGCTTTATGAAATCAAGCCATTTAAATCAAGGTATATTTTAATTGTCTTCTATAATAGACTTTGAGTTATATGCTTTGTCTGGAGCTTTCCAAGAGGTATTGTGGTGTAAGACTGAAAACAGTCTGGATGTTTCGAGCGTGTTTTAGTGTCCTTGTGTAAGATATAATTAAGACTCAAAGAAACGTGTTCCATGCTTTCACCTGCAATTGTTGCTTCAATTCAGGAAAACTGAATGGATCTAAAGTCTTGCACTGTCCTGCAACTCTTGGCACATCCAGCCCACAGCTTACTCCCCACAGGAGGCCTCCTTGCACATCACAGAGCACCTCAAGTATTTGCATTTTCAGACTTTTTCTTGGGTTTTCTTAGAGGGTTTTTTTGTGTCTCAGAGGCCTGTGTGCTGCCTCTTGGTTTCCTGCACACTTCTTGCATTATTTTTTCCCAAACCCAAGATATTTTGGTTAGGAAATGTTCTTACTGTGTTTCATAGTTGTTTGGTTGCTTCCTGCTACTGTCCTGGCTAAACTCCTTATAAAATAAGAATGATGTACTAGCATTTCCCTTCCATTCCCAACCCTTCCCAAGGCTTGGGGATTTTTTCCTGCCTAGGAAAGCTTTTCCCTCCAGGCCCTGGTGGGATACTGCTCCCTGGAGCACACTGCTCAGCCCAGGATTGGTGTTGTGAGACCTTCCCCCATGGGAGAAAGGGAATCGTTCAACCATTTCACGCCTTTTGAAGAGAATGTGTCCAACTCTCATCCCATAAAAATCAATTGCTCTATCAAAGTGCACGTGTTCCAGGAAGGAAAAGCCAATGTTTACATTCTAGCTCCCAACTTCAACCACAGCAGAGCAGTAAAACTGAGCCTGAGCTGTAGAACACACTCTACAGTCACTGTAATTTGGGTGTGGGTCTCAATTTGAAGCCCAGACTGGAGGAGGGGGATTATTCTCACCAGAAGCCACTTCCTGGGAGGCTGGGAGTTAAAGCACCTTGAACTGCAGAGTCACTGGTGGGTGAGTATATTCCTTGTCTTCCCCAAGCAGACGCCAGCGTGGAATGAAATCTGCTCCTTGTGTGGAGAGAGCTGAACTCCTGCAGATGCTGTACAATAAATCTTAAGGGAAACTGTCTTAAGACTGAATTGGAACATCATTGTTTGCTCTTACCACTTCTGGCCCTACTGCTCTGAACCACCATCCACTTCAGAGGCTAAATTAGCTCTTTCAAGGGGATTTAATTTGGGGAACCCAAACCAAAACACCAGCTTCACAGAACTCGAGGGCTCAAACATTTTAATGATACAAAACCAAGCCTGAGCTCTCAGCACTTGATATGCACGGCTCACAGAGCTTCCACAATAATTCCCAACAACCCTCTCAGATCAAAGGAGGCTCCCAGGCTGACATGGAACTGCACAAGCCTTTATGTTGCAGATTTAGATGATGAGCAGGATTTATCCTGGAGGTGTGTGCACACAAACACACACATATAGGTGTCTATACATTCCCATCTCTACAGATTTGTCCCTGCACACCTGTGAACACACACAGAGCCCTGTATTTGGGTTTGTACACACACAGACCTCAAAGGCTCATCAATTGGGGATCAAATTCTGCTCGACAACCAATTAGATATTTCCCCCCCCGAGCAACATTGTAAATATTAATGTGGTTTCTTTTCCCCAAAAGTTAAGGCTGTCACCCACTCCTGGAACCTGCTGGCTAATTCAAAGGGAAGAGCTGCAGTTTCCCTGCCAGGATGCCAGCAGACAGGTGCTGCAGAACACACTTCTTTCCCAGGCATAGGAGCCCTAGTTTTCAGCACACAGATGTTGATGCCACGTGTGTGAGTTCAGAGGATCAGCAGCACCAAGTCTGATCATGGACAGAACAGGTTTCAGACACTTTACCACACTGGAATAGCCACTACAAATCATTGCAAGAAGCCAAGCTAATCAAACCAAAATGGGTCTTACAGGAAGGTTTATGTGCAGCAGATATGAAAAAGGAACTTGCTGATTATTCCAAATCCTGTTTTAATTAACACCTACTCCTAGTCTGCCTTTATTTTTTTGCTTTTCATCTCCTGCCTGTCATTCATTTGACATCTCTGGGGTGACAGGAGTGATACTTAAAATGAATGGGAAACACAAAAACCCAAACCATTTCCAATGCTTTCTGCTAAAGAGAGTCTGCTGATCCACACTGTCGTGGGTTTGTCCTGGTGACAATTTTTTCCCACACCCCCCAACCAAATTGCTCTAAGTTGAGAGAAGGTGTATGCAGACAAAACCAAATCCAATTGGGG
>JAWWES010000115.1:3722810-3792098 GCA_035583135.1 Lophotriccus pileatus
GGTTTTGTCCTGGAAATCAACCTGGACAAACCATCTCACAGTCCCCCAGGGAGGGGGGACCCTGCTAACCCACGACACACGCAGGCCCCTTTGTCCTGGTATGGGGCAAAAGGTGATTTGGAACCATTTTTTTTTTCACTTAATTTCAGACTAATTCTAACAGAAACCACAACTCAGGACAGAATTTCAAGAGTAAGAGTCAGCTTTGTCTCTCCCCAGCTTTTTTTCCCCATCAAACACCGTTCCTTGGCTGCTCAGTGCCTCCAAAATCAGCCTGATGCCAAGGCTTTTAAATGATGATGAAACAGAAAAGTAGGGCAAATGAGGAGAGGGAATTTTCCAAACATATTCATGGTTGCTATGAGTCCTGATTCCACTGCAGTCAGAATAAAAATGGGCATCACTTCGAGCACTCCAGAGCTGGGCTCCCATCCCAAACTCAAAGCCCTGCCTGGGTTTTAGACTCAGACTAAAGGGGGTCAGCTGGTGCTATGGGAAAAGTTGTTGCAGATAGTTTTCCCTGATGCAAAGCACACCATTAAATGCTGAATTACAGGTGGTCTGACCTTCACTCACTCACTTTACTCTGGGCCTACATTAAAGGAGAGAATAAATGTGGCTTCCAAGGCTGGAATAAAAATAATCACCTTCTGCTGCAAAATGGTAGATGTTATATTTTGGTTGCAACATAGCAGCAGATTGTGAGCCTCTTTTCTGTGCATTTCGTCTCCTCCTTCCATGTGCTTTCTGTCAGTAAACAATTACATTGTCAAATCTGTTTGCAAACTTGCTCCTAAAGAGGCAAACCCTTCCTCTTCTTAGACATACTGCCAATAATTCTCCCCCTATAATTTCTCACTGATTTGATGCTAATTAAGCACCTAAAAGTGCACCTTGCAGGTGATGTCAAGGGGAAAATTCCCTTGGATTTTGTGTCTTGCCTCACTGCCAGACTGACCCTGGAATTCACAGCAGCCTCCAGCAAAGTGCCACAGCCTGGGGCAGTTGTGGCACAGCCCATCCCTTGTGTTCCTCAGGGAAGGAAAGGCTCCCAAATCAGGTCCTGCCTGGCTGTGGCCCCCCCAGCTGGAGTCTGTCTGTGCTCTGATGAATTCCTGGGACTCTGCATTTACAGCAGAACTGCAGGATCTGCCTCATGACCGACAAAGAGCAAACATGACCTTGCAATGTGCGATAAGTGGGAGTGCCTGCGCAGGGCTGAGGCAGAGCCCACCTCGTGCTGCTGGGAGCTGTACTGCTGACAGCAGTGCTGCTGCCCCTCAGTGCTCACCAGCCCCTCAGGCACCTGGGCTGGAGCTTCCATTCCTCTGTACAGAAACCAAGGATTTTCCTGGGATCCTTTAAACAACAGCTTAGCCTGCTTTCATCAGTTCCCTCTCCCTGGGTGTCTCACACACCTTTAAAGCATTTCACTCTGTGACCCAGAGGGCTCACTGTCTTTATCACAAGATTTAGCCAAAGGAAACACTTCCAGAATGGGAAGAGGCAGCTCCTCCATCCTGCTGGAGGGATATTGGGAGTAATAAGCCTTTCTAATTGTAGGAATAGTGAATCAGAGCCAGAGCTGGAAAGCCTTTGGGTGTCTTTAACAGGTCAGACAGACGCCTGTCAGGGTGGCACAAGTATCAAACCTTCCCGGGGCTTGGTGACATCCCAAGGTCTGTTTGCACTGGATGGTTCTATGGGTTTTGTCAACAAATTCGGGAATTGGGAGAGGAATTTTGCACCCATTTGGTTCACTCCTGGGTAGTGGTTAAATCCCTGAGTCCCTCTGGTGTTAAGCAAAGCCTCAGCCCTGAGGTGACCCAGACTCAGAGAAGCATGTTCCCAAGTATTCACAAACATTCCTCAGTCCCACATCTCCCATCCTGCATGGCCCTGGTCATTCTATCTGCAAAAGCATCTTCCTGGGAGGGATCCCTGTCCAGACTAACCAGCAGCTTTATAGACACCACCATCCAACAGCAAGAGGCCATGAGCCAGGATTCTGCTTCAGGGTAGCTTTGGGAACATGATTTTTAAGGACTGGGGCAATTTTGGCCCTAAACTGTTAAATGCATGTTATTAAACCAAGTGACCTGACAGGAAAAAAAGTATCTTAATAATTTCAGTTGCTTCTTCACCTTTGTGGTGGGTATTGACCATACATTGAGGTACATGTGATCCTGAGAAAGACAAAATGGAAAATCTGCCACGTTATCGGAAGTGAACAATGTTACCTTGAATCTAATTATAATAATATAATATAATATAACATAATATAATACATATCTGAGAGCCCCTGTTGGAAGCAAGTATTTAAAGACCAACATTAAAGGGAAATAAACCTTCCCAACCAATTGGGAAGGTAAAACCAGTCGTGAGGCAACTGCAGAAATGGAAGCACAGCAAGAGGAAAATTAAAACCAGCACCCCTAGAATACCTGCGTTAATTAAAGGTTGGCTGGGAATATGGGAATTGAAATAGGAATGGCATTTGAATTTATAAAAGAGCAGCAAAACCATTCAGGATTTTTTTTTTCCTTTGATTGATGGTGTAATTTCCTGAGATCCAAGGCATGTTGGTTCACCTGAAGGTCAAGTGAGTACAGTGGTCAGGAGAGAGAACCTCGAAATGCATCCCAAACAGTGGTGTGCTGAGGAATTTTTGCTTCCCTTTGTTCTGAACAGACCTAAGGATTGAACACCACCACAAAGCCCCACAGAACAGCACAGAACAGTGAGATTAAATATCATGCAAGAGCTACTTCAAATTATTAGCAAAAACGAAATTCAAGATAGGGCCTTAAAGCCACAGGATCAAGTTTATGTCAACCACGTATTTCCACATTTAAAGGCCACTCTTCTGTGAGATGAAACATTTCATTAGAGGAGTGTTGTAAATACTGAGCTGGGCCACGAGTACTGTAAGGCTGCTGTTGGACTGGACTGGTTTATGCTGCCAGAGCACCCAAGACCTTAATAACAGACTAGATACTTTTAATCAATACAGACTGAATATTGCTGCCCACACCTTTGCCCATGTCAGTTAGATGCTACGTGGGAATAACGTAACCCTTCTGTCACACGCAGCAGGGGCTCTATGCAGCAGTTCTTCCTCTCTTCCCTACTTTGCTCCAGACCCTGGCATCACAAACCCGTTTTCCTGACTGGAGGTGTTGGATCCTGAGCTCCCTCCTGGGCAAGCCTGTGTTTGAGCAGCCCTGCAAGGGCTGACGCTCATTAAAAGTCTGTTGATGGTCTCAGCCTCTCCTACGGAAGCTTCACCTGTTTCTGTTTCCACGAGGCTGTGTTTGACTGCAGTGTTTGGAAAGTAGAGCAGCAGGTACCAATTATCTCCCTGCAAAGGCTGTGTCTGCATACACAATTTCTGCTGGGGTGGGATGGTATTGAGTTCACTGGGAAATTGCCAGAGTTTAGAGGTATTAAGCAGGAATTCTGACTCAGAGATGAAGCCACGTTTCTGCAGGGTGAGGAGGATGTTTGCACACCCTGTACCACGCACAGGGAAACACCCCCTGCTCCACAGAGCTCAGGAACCTGCACTGAGAAACCCAGACAAAATACCCCAAAATTATCAAGGAGTTTCTTTTTAGGGCTGCTGCAACGTGTCACAACAAAACTGCCCAGCTGGGAGTCCCTCTGCTCCATCTGCTCAGGTGTTTGGAGCTGCAGCTTTGCCTCCAGTTCCTCAGTTTCTGTGCTGAAAATGTGAACTAGTGCTACTGGTAAAATCAGGGGCCATTTTCAGGCTCCTCCAAAGGTGGATCACAAGCCTCAGGCCTTGTCTAGTTTTTAAGAGTAACCAAGTACAAGCAAGAAAAGCACATGAACGATATAAACAGCTGCAAGTCAGTGGACTTGCCTCCAAACACTTCAGAGCACAGACAGGAGCTGGTACATTCAGTCACACGGCACTTTTAAAAAGCTTATTAGTCATCTTTTTCTTGAGCAGAGATACCCTTGATGTTCTGCTGCCTTGACAGGAGCCATCAGTATCCCAGCTCTTTCCACAAGAGCTTCCCACACACCTGCAGCCCCCCAGCACCTCGAAGGGATGATGTAAAACACACCACGCAGAGGGAACAGAAAATCCCTGGGGTGGGTGTGAACAACACCAAAATACATCTGTCAAAATGGGCCCGGGCCAGGAATCAATAAATAGGAGCTGATCCACAGTGCAGCTCCAGCTGCCACGTGGGGAGAGCGTGAAATGAACTGCCTGGGGGAGCAGGGCATGGGAGGGAAGGAAATGGGCACTGGAAGGACATCAGGAGAGAGAACCTTCATTTATTCACTGCAGGAGGCAGCTGGAGCTGCAGCCAGGTCTGAGCTCAACAAGGAGGGCATGGAACTTAGAAAGGAGCAGGGCAATAGAGGCTGTTGTGAAATAATACTACTGCTAGAGAATAAGTAAAGAAAAACGAATTCAGGATGAATATTAAATGAAGCTGAGAAAAGCTGGACAGGGTAAAATCAGCCAAAAAGGTTTGTAAGGAAGGGACATAATGCAATCTGGTGGAAAGCAAGGGCAGCAAGACTGGTTCTGGTGCTTTTTCTACATTATTCATACAGGGAAAAAAACAGAAGCAAGCCTGAAATAGAGCAAGAAAAATATTATATACAAGAAATGAAACCAAACCCTCCACACTGAGTTCATTTCAGCATCATCCAAAGAGCAAAACGCCTATACCTGGTAAGGCTACAGCAGGGGATAAAGAACAGCAACAATGGGAAACAAGAACGGCAGGACACTGCAGTGAGAGCAGGACAGCTCCTCCTCAGCCAAGGGGGCTCTGCAGCCCCTGGCTTTGAGGTCATTATTGACCATTTAGAGCAGCACCGCCAGGGACAGATTTGCAAGGACACCAGGGCTGGGCAACCAGGAGGACACACAGCAGACAAGGAGGCCACTTGGTTTGCCCTCCAACCACTGTGGCCTCGGGTGCTCTGCCAGGCCTGTCCTTCCCACTCCAAACATTGTTGCCCATCCCTTTCAGTCTCCAAAATGGAAACATCTTCACAAACCACAGCAGTGGGATGTCAGTCACTCCCTGACAGCCACAACTCAAAGATCAGCCCTTGGCTATTTTTCCAGGCAACTTTAGGGGGAAGGTCATAACTGGAGAGCCAAGTACATTGCCCAGAGGAAAAAAAAAAAAAAAAAAAGAGGAGGTTAGTTATGGCATTTCAAAGAGAAATACTCAAAGCTCCTGCATATAAAAAATTAATAAGCTGACCAAACATTTGAAAGCTGAATAAATAACCTTTCCCTGGCAAAAAAATAAAGCTGAATGATTTGAGACAAAATAAGGGCATCCATCCAGCAAAGAGAAGGAAAAGATAAGCTCTTTTCCTCTCCAAACTTCCCCAGCTTTCATTAGAGGTCACACAGCTCAGAGAGGATGGAGTTCAAACAACGTTTGAGCCCAGCCTTGATCACAGCACACTGTTCCTGGGAAACACTAAGTGGGGAACTATCAGTCCTGTTCCAAGTCAAGATGACACAGTAAAAGGCACAGGCCCAGTAACTTTGAGCTCCTTCCCTGTGCAGGCAGCTTGTCCTTCCCAGCCACCTCCATGGCCTGAATGGCAATGAAAATGCACAATTTCCACCCTTCAGGGACAAATTTCACCCATCCCTTGTGAAACCAGCCCTGCACCTCCCAGCAGACTCCCCTTTCCTTGCTCACTCCTAGGCAGGTCCCAGGGATCTCAAGGGAAGCAGCTCTCCCTCCTTCCATAAGGTCCCACCTGGCCTTGCTTTAACGCAGAGCAAACCAATGCTCTCTGCCACAGGGATGTTCATGCTAAGTGGTTTTCCACATGGAAAGGAAGCACAGTGCCCAGAGGAGATGGGAACACACATCCCACACAGGTTCAGGCAGCTCTAAGTCCTGCCCTAGCGCTTGATCATCTTCAGAGTTATTCACTCAAATTATTCTTTTCATTGGAATCACAATTGAATTCTCCAAATAGCTGAGCTCCACCTGCACTTTCAAGGCTTGAACATCCACACTGAGTCAGGGTTGTCTGTCAAAGCAGTGAAATGAATATTCTTGTTAGTTCTTGCCGTGCGTTTTTTTCCTCCAGAGTTCAAACAGTGGCAACTTATTCTGCAGCAGCTCCTTCCCTGAGCCGGGGGAAGAAGAACCAGCCTTCAGTCAGGACATGGTACCACCAGCACACTCATCTTCCCTACAAAACTCCCTCCTTCCCAAACATCAGCTTGACTCACACCTGGACGGGGAAAGGGCTTGTCTGGAGAGGGCAATGAACATCCAATGCATGCACAACAACACAGTCCATGCGTCATTCCCAGGTTTGTCCTACAGTAACTTCACAGCCAGGCCCTGCTGGGGAACAAGGAGATGCTTGAACAGCTTTAGGAAAACTCAGGGCACAAGCTGAACTTTCAGCCTGTTCACCACAAGGTGTCATTTGGCAATACCCATTTAATTCTCAAGGTTTTCTTTGCCACAGTCAGGAAATAGATGGTCCCAGCCACCCTTGCAAATCAAACAGCAGCTCAGATCTGCTTCTACAAACAAAAATGGAATAATCCCACAGGAGATACTTTCTCAGCTTTACTGTGGTGTCTAACAGCGAGAGCACAACCTGCTTTTCTTATTTTTTCATTTAAAGAAAGCTGTAGCCTCAGTAAGGTGGGAGTTTCACACCACTGAGAGCAACAGAGGGAAGCAAGGAAGGAGAGGTCGAGGGGTACCATGTGTGTGAAGAGGTCCCTGACTGACTGCATTTCTGGGTGGGACTCGGGGGGAAGGCCAGCCAGGTAGCAATCCTGGTGGGAAGATGTTACAGTCCCCCCAGGCGGGATGAAGAGGCAGACAAAATGTTTTATAAAGCATCTGGAGAAGTCTCACAACCTCTGGTCATCCATGGGCCTGCAGGCAGCTCAGAAATGCACTGGAGGCCAGAAAGGTTGTTATTTACATGAACGTTTGTCAGGGCAGTTTGTTCGGGGATGTTTGCACCTGTTTTTGCTTTCCAATAAAAAGAAACATTAACAAATTAATGGCATTTGGTGCGTATTTCCAGAAAGAAAAGCTTGCCCCAAACACAGAGAACTGATAGTGGCAATTTAATTAAAAATAGAGACCATTTCCCCCCAAATCTTATTCATAGCAAGTGGTTTCTGCCAGTGCAAAGACTTGCCCCCCACCTGATAAGGAAACAGTCCAGGCACTTTGGGGCTGTGCTTTGAGGTACCAGAACAGGTCCTGGTCCTTCTGCAGGTCCATTTTCACCCCCTAGGGCTGCTGCTCTCTGCCCCTCCCAGGCTTTGTTCATTTAGTGCTCTGGGATAGAAGCTGCTTTATAGGAATAAAGGCTTTCTCCTGGAATAATTCAAATTAAGATCCATGTGGGAGCACACAATTATCCCGCCTGTGCCTGGAATCAAGGAGAGCCAGTCAGATGAGTGTCTGTAACTGTGTATTATTGTCAGAGCATGTAATTTTCAGATCAGGCCCATCAATATTATAATTGGGCTCTGAAAGCAGAGGGGATCTTTATTTACACATACAGTTCCTCTACCTCAGCAAAGGGCTGTAATTTCCCTTCTCCTCAGTAAGTATTTTTCACTCCAAACTGAGATGGATGTCCCATGGTGTGAAAGCCCTGCCTGACACTGAGGCCATTTCAGCTGGGAAATTAATCCTAATTGCAGCAGTAGTTGGATGGAACCCTTGGTCGACTGAAATGATTTGGGGATTTTAGTCAGAAAACATTCCAACCTAAACAGTCACAACTCTCAGAGATTCATAGTGAGATTATCTACTAAAAAAAAAAAAAAAGAAAAAAAGAAAAAAAAAAGAAAGAAAAGCCCAAGACTAGCCAAACAGCACCACATTTTTTTTTTTGGATTAACACTGTTTCAAGAACCAAGTCTTTCTCCCAGGCTACCTTCAACAAAAAAAAAAAAAAAAAAAAAAACAAAGGAATTTTTTTGGTGTCTAGTAAAAATCTTTACTGGAGTCTTGTATTTATTTGGGTTGGACTTTGAGTGGATTGCTCACTTTGATCTGCTTGGTTTCATTAAATTTGTATCAACACAGTCACATCTGTGAGACTTCTGCTCTTCCTCCTTGTCAACTTTGGTTGGATTTGTCCAGGTCTGAAAATTTTAAACCCACGAGGAGCGCAAGAGAGGCAAAATCGTTTTGTTTAGAGGAAAGGTGACTGAGATAAATATACACCACGACTTCTTTGTCCTCTGGTTTCAGTTATTCAGGCCTTTTATCCATTTGTTTCCAACAGGAAGACTTGTTATTTCTCTTCCAGTGAGAAATGCCCTCTCAGATCAAGGTTTTATTCATGTCCTCGTGCCGTGGAGCCCCAGACTGTCGATGTCAGTGCCAGCTCAAATCACGGGCACTGGGAACTGGCTTAAGACAAAAACTGCTCAAAAAACCAAAAGCAACACAAAAAAAAAAAAAAAAGGATAAAAAGAAAAGATGAGCAGAATGACATAAGTTTTGTTCTTGGCAAAACAGCCCTACTGAGATTTCCATGTGATTAACTTGAAATATAGAGGGGGTTATCAGCTTGTCTCCATGTTTGCATTCCAGCACCTATGAAAACCACATGTGCAAAGGAAAACACAATACTTTTTTCTGTCACTGAGCAGCAGAACGATGCATTAGTCACAATTCCAGAGGAATCCATCATGGAAGATTTCATAACTAGTTCTGCTGTTGTTCTCCAGCTGTCCTGCTGATGTTTCACTGAAGTTTGCCCTGACTTCTCTGCAGTCTCTTACAACCTATGCAGAGCATCCATCCCTTCCCAAATGAAACTGTTCCCTTGAAGCCATTCCCCCTTTCCTATCATTCCCTCCCCTCTCCAGCTGTCAGAAAATACCTCCTTTCTTTTGTTTTTCAAAAGAACATTCTCACAATCAAGGCGAGACCTTCCATTTTAGTTTGACTTGCAGGTATTGCTGAAAAGGTTTGCAGTTATTATGATGACATTCACAGCTGCCAGCGAGCTGAAAGATCAGGTTCCAAACAGCTCTGAATCACTTCTCGTTATTCTGCAGGTCTGGTCCTTACAGATGTTTCCGAATTTTCTGCTTGGAGTCCCTGAGCACCAGAATGAAATGATCAATTGCTCCAATTTAGCTTCTGAATGGAACTGAATCAAGATTCTCTATGATGTCCTTGTTCAGGGCTTTTCAAAACCCGGCCTCTTACAAGGGGAAAGGTACTTGTAAAAAGAGGTGGCTGCAACACAGCAGCCAATTTCCTGCCATTTAACATCACAACCTGGAGTCACTGCTAATAATAAACTCCATTTGTAAACCCATTAAAACAACAAAACTGCTTGATTTGCCATATAAAAAGTAATGGCTTTGTCCTCGAAGAGCAGATAGAAACGATGTTTGTTTCACTGAGGCAGGGAAGAGTTGTTCTTGCGATGCCTGTCCTTTCTGCCCCCCGCGCTTCCACAACCCACAGGTCTGTAACTGTTCTGACTTCCAGCAGCTTCCCAGGGCCACTTTCTGCCCTCAGCTGTTCTCAGGAGAACCTGCTCGGGGCAAAAACTGAACCAGACTTTGCATTCACTGCTGGTCTTGGACAGAGCTGGAAGCTCTGCCCCATGTGAACAGCCAGTGCCATGGGCTCCATCCAGCTCCTGCAGCAATCTCTTCTCCAGGCTCATTTATGGTGCCCACCACAAAGTCCCCACAGGCAGGGCACGTAAATGTTCTGTAATGCTGACAGTGGTACCGAAGTACAACTGCTCAGAGTCCAGGACAGCGACTGACTGCAGAAATTCCCTACTCAAAACATCCCAGTCAAGATTCTGAAGGCAAATATCAAAAACCTGCATCATTTTACATGTCTTTCAGCAGAAATCTTTGAGCCCTGCAAACCCAATTACAGGAGTGAATGAAGCAGATATCTGAGAGGGTAATTATTCTTAATTAGATTTTGACACAGTCTTTGGGAGACAGGCATTTGATTCATAAGGAGATATGTTCTCATATCAAAATTCACAAGAATGGTAGTTATTGTGTTGAGAAGTCAAATACAGCAGCGCAGTGCTGAAAGAGATGAATCCTCAAGGAAGACAAGAGGAGTCCTGGAGCCACCTCAGCTCCTTCCATCCCTGGAAAGGCTCTCCTGGCCCCAAGGGGTGGGTGCCCAGGGCAGCAGCAGTGCTGCCTTTAAGTTTGCTCCTTCCACCTCCTCTGCTAAACCCTCTGTGGATATTTCAGCCTCCCATTCCCATTTTTCTCACAACTGTTTCCCCAGTTTTTGTGGCAGTCTGTCCCTTACCCACCCTAAAGCCAGTGTTTGCTGACAGCTGCAACAAACCAACCCAAGGTCTCAGTAACAAGGATGGAAAGAGAGAAAGAGTTCCCTGCTTATTCCAGTGGGTGCCACACCATGTGTTGTGTGGAATTAATAATCCCTTTATTAATTAATTAATCCACGACTGCAGCGTGGACTGGGGGGTTGCTCTGCCAGTTCTCCCTTTCTTTGGTCAGCCTGTAGGAATCCTTCTATTTGAAACTTCCTTTAAAGTGCCTGAATGTCCCTTTAAGTCATTTACACCCCCTGAGGAAGACCAGCACTGAGGAATCAGCCACATTCAAAAAAGTGCAATGGCTTAGTCCTTCTTCATTTAATGAGAATGTATCTCTATATGTGTGTGTAGATATATATTTGCTACGTAATAATTCATCCAGTGACTCCTGTGAGAGGCAAAGGCCTCAAACACACAGAAATGGCAAAGAGAAAAGCAGTTCCCTTTGCTTTGTAGCACAAAAACCTGAACTATTGGAAATCTAGGCCTTCCCCAAAGCAGCCCTCAAGGCCTCCTCTGTTTCCAAAGTGGGGATGGCCCTTTTCCTGAACCACCTCAGGCCTCCATCATGCAGCAGGTCCAAACATCCTGCTCGCAGGAGGCACCTGGAAAACACAGTGTGACCTGTGCACATACACTTACACCCTGAAATAAATGAGCCAGTAATCTTTCCATGCCCTGCAGTGAAACAGCCCAAGTTTTATCTCCTGTGATTAAATTACTGTTTGGCCCGCAGAAAAGCTGTAGCTGTGATTTCCCTGGATCACTCCTGTGTGAAACACTTGCCTCGTTTTCCCTCTAATTGCAGCTGGTGTCCCCTTTTGGGAGATGCCCACTGACTGGCACATTTCTCTCTGCTGATTACATCACCTCCAGGAGCCTTTCATTCACGGCAGCCCTCACTTGCACTTCTGGTTTCAGATCCATTTTGCTGCTGCTGCCCTGCCATCAGGAGCCAAATTATCAAATTAGCAAGGGGGAGAGATCCAGGGATGTGCATTTGCTCAGATTCCCTCATTTCACAGTAGGTCCAGCAGATATGCATGTACATTTTTCAAGAGATCAATAAATAATCCTGTTTTCTTTGCTTGCATCCTCAGTGCAGCATTTCCAGCTTATTCCCACAGCATACAAATGGCTCAATTCCTGTTTACCCAGCAGGGAGCAACAGGTGAATGTTTATGCACAGGCTTCAAGGAGGTTTAAAATAAGACAAAACAAACTCTTCTCTGACAGCAAACATGGCAATAATAAATTGTGCTAACACAGAGCAGTGGTCATGGTCAGTGGAAAATAATGAGCACCCCTGTCTGGTTTTGAGGGATTCCCTAAGGATGCTGTGTAACCAGCAAATGTTTCCCTGACTAACCAGGAAAAATGAAGCTGCTGCCCCCCTGTCAGCCCTTCCTGTAAAGTACAGGAGACAGAAATCCTGAAATAGCAATTATCAGTAGAACATGAATTATTTAAAAAGCTGAATGGTGGTGAGTCCCCACTCACTGGACTGCTTTGGATCCACTCTAGCATGGAGCATTAGGATCAGCATCTCTTGGAGTCAGCCTAAACTGCTGCAAATGCAACCTGTCCATCCTAGGAGCTGGAATTCAACAATCCCTGTGGGTTCAGATTGGATATTCTGTGACTCTACGTGCCCCAGCTCCAATGCACCTGGTGGCTGCAGCTGCCAATTCAGCCCACTGCAACCATGGAATTCCACACCTGTGACCCTGCTGTGGCAGGAAAAACAACAGATTGAGCGGAGAGCAGGAAAATTACACTCATGCTTGGGTATGGTCTTGGAAACTCCAAAATTAAACTGCCCAGTTCGCATTCCATTATAAGGTGTATTATTTTATATTATATATTCCATTACAAAGGCCATGACAAAGCCAGTCCCTTTTTCGAAGAGCATCTCAGGAGCAGGGGCAGGAGCCTGCCCAGGCTCCCTGTCAGTACAAGCCTGCCCACAAACACCACACTCTCCTTGCAAAGCTTACTCACTGCTTTATTCTAACGAATTTCAGCTAGAAAAAAAGGCCCCAAAAACCCAGGCCTAACCGCCCCAACATCTTCCACCTTTGTCACCCTGAAAAAAGAGCCCCCAGTTCAGAGTTAATAAACTGGTATAGGACTTTCAAATGATAGAGGATAAGGTAGCTGCAACAACACATTTAGGCCCAAGTTTTGCCCCATTTCTGTGCCCCCAAACTTGGTGCAAGGTCTCCCTGACTGTGCTGGCCAAACCCTGGCACGGCACATGATGTCAGCAGCTGCTTTTTGCTGCATAACTGGCACTTCAAAGGTGTAAAGCTCTATTTCTGCTTCTCTTTCTAACCTGATTTGGGGCTGGGATGGATTATGTAACATTTGCAGGTGGTTATTCATCAGCATAGCTTGACAGCATTTGATCCTGCAGTATTCCAAAGCAGGAACTAATGAGACATTTAAGAAAGAGGATGAAAAGGAAGAAAGAAGAGCAGATAAAAGAAATGCATTGTTTCTTAAAAATAACAAACCCCAAAACAAAAACAAGCAATAAGCAGAACAACTGGAAAGCAAAAGAAAGAACATTTTTCTGAACCCTTTTGCCTTTTTTTGTTCTGAAATATATGTGCTGGTATTTGTCTCCCTTGAGTTTTCTTCCCTTCTCACTAACTCTGCATTATCAATTCCTCTACCTGCCAAAAGGCAGGGTACCTTAACTCTGAGTTCTCCTTTTAGCCCCTTTTCCCAGTGTAACTGTGCAGATTCTATTATTTACCAGTAACAATTTTCCATTGGACACTGCAGGAGCCACCTTCCCCAGCTGCAGCTTTGTTTGTCCCTCCGAGGCGAAGCTGCTGACTTTAAAGCAGTGAGGGCTTTCAGAACGGTCGGCACAAGTGTCCCTTGCACAATAAACACCGAGCAGTCTGTTTAATTGGCATGCCTGTGGTAGGAGAGGAGAGGTGGCAGATCGGGGCTGTCCCCTCCGTGGAATACAGGGATGGGGGGACACGTGGCTGCCAGTGGGAAGGGAAGGGGGGCTGTAAAAACACGTCATGTTGTTCATCTCTTACAGAGATGGGGGATAAAGGGCTTCAGTTACTTTTCTTATGTCCTGGTGCCATTTTTTACCAGGGAAGAGAAGGACACCATGAATCTTTTAGAGTACATTTCTTACAATTAAAAGCACAAGTTATGATGCCAAATAAAATACTTCACCAACATCTGCTAACCCATCTCTCCTCCTCTGGGCTGAACCTGTTTTGCATTCAGTGACCTCCTCTCAGGCTGACTTGGAGATACAAAACACTGCATAGTTCTGGGTCCCAGAGGATCAGAACAGGAACACTGTCACAGAAAAGAGAGTGGGAAGAGATCCTACCAGGTCACTTAGCCCTTCTCCTCCTCAAGGCAGAGTCAGCTCTGCTAAATCCATCTTGACTTCGTTTGCCTAAAGTATTCTGAAAAGCCAAACAGCAGAGCTGAAGTGTGCAATTCCAGGGTCTGATCCCCATGGATAACTGTCCCACACTCACTGTGCAGAGCTGGGCTGGACATCAGGGAATCCCCTCACTGCAGGAATTTCCAGGTGTCTGAGACTTCAAAGCAACCACAAGGTTCCTCTAAAGGCAGATTGGAAACTAGGATGAACATTTAGGGCTTACAATTTGCATTCTGTAATTTTCTTTCCGTATTCTCAGAGTTCTCAGAGTGACTTTATCATTTCTCTGCTTAAGAAAGAAAAGGCTTAATCCTTGTGTTAACCTTCTCTTGATATTCCAGGGTTCTCATTTATTTCGGTCTCTCACAGCTTAAAGGCAGCAGTGAATGAAAACCCCATGGAATGCACTTAATGAAAGGTTAAGGAACTTAAACCAGCCTCCACCCTACAAATGCTTCAGGATCCTACAAGACTTACAGTGATAGTAGAAGCAAACAGAGAGAAGGGTTCAGGTGAAGTCATATTTTTCCATTGCTGTGTCACAGTAGTAATAACTGTGTGTCTTCAAGGCTGCCAAAGGAACAGCGCTGCTTTTTCTTGAAAAAGAGTGGTGTTGAAATTTCATTTAAGATCACCCAAAACACACTCAGAAGTGATAAGAAGGTTAAAAAGTTACAGCAGTGAAAAAAAAAGCTGAGGAAAAATGGAAAATTCAACTGGCTGTAGATTAAACAAATCAGTCACGGCGTATCCAGAGACCAAGGGGAAATCTCATGCCCTTCTGTGGGAAATCATCATGTTTGAACATTTGTGGATCGTTCTGACGCTTGCCCCTTTTCAAAGTGACTTTGAACTGATTCCTGTCTCAGAACACAGTCAAACACATTCCTTTTCCCACCAGGAGGGAAAAGCAAGCACCAAACAGATTTTGGCTCCCAAGTGCTTACGCATTAAGCCCTTCAGTCACTTGGACATCCACGAATATGTTATCCCTCTCCTCTGTAACAATATCTGCTCAATTATCCTGCCTGTCCCTGCTCAGGAGAGGGCTTGGAGCGGGGCCAGCCACCAGCTGAGAGCTCTCCTTGCCAAGTCTGTCAAGTAAATTGATTTTCCTCCAAGACCTTTGAGCCTCTTTCAGCAAAAAGAAACTATATTTCATCTCCTTTTTGCTCAAAGGTCTTGGAGCAAAAATCTCAAATCTGGACTAGAGGACAAGAAGTGCCACCCAGGGAACCCTTGGTCACCTACAAGGTATAGAGAGTTTTGGGAATGTCTAGGGTACAGCTTTGCTCCTGGAGCTGACCCAGTGGCAGCCAGTGAAGGATCAACTGTAAAGGATCTCCCTCACTTCTGAGGTATAAATGCATTGTTCTGTTTGTTGTTCACTGCAGGTATTTGTCAGCTACTGTGCTTGGGGGTTTTTATATCCCTTTCCATCATACAGCTGCTCCTCAGTTCATAAACAGTTCTGCAAATCCATAAAAATTAGCAGGCTTGTAAAAAAGTGAATTGAAGATATTTGTTGCACCAGGGTAAGCTGTAACACATCACTCTGGTGCATCATTGCCTCCAGTGAAAAGAACTAGGGGAGATTTATTGGGCACCCTCAACAACAGCAGAGGAAATAAAACCCACAGCCAAAGGTTTTCCACTGAAAATATCCACATTTCTGCCTTGGGCCAGGCAGCACTTGTGACTTCTCCCGAGTTCTGCAAGAACAGCTCTCCTAGCACTGGAGCTGGCACATGTCTGGTTTGAGGACATTCCACACCAGCACTTGCACACAAGCTGCAGGGAGCTCATTAATGTAATTTCTTATCTTCCTACAGCCTTAATGTCTTTTTAATGCCAGTCAATGCTAAACACATCATGTTTCTGCAGAAATACATCTGCAGTGTAAAAAGGGATGAGAACTAACAATGCCAAGCTGTGGTCAAACTCTAAATGATTTTGTTTCAAACCGAAATGCTTTTGTTTTAATCGCAATTGTTGTTGCCAATTTCATTAGGACAATCATCCTGTCTTCCCTGTCTTTCATCTAGAAATTGAATAAATAAATAAATATATATTCCAGCGAACAGCAGCATTTCTATGGAGATTTCTTTGTGTAAACTGATCTCTGTCTGAAAACTTCACTCTACCTCATTTATGCCAGAAAGGAGAATAAACTATGATAAATCCACTGTGCTTTAAACAGTACCAAGTTTTGGATCCAAGATTTTGGTTTAGTCTACACTAAAAAACCAGCTGTGAAATCTAGGTTTGCATCTGGGCTTCAATGTAAATAATCTAGAGAGAGAGAGGGGGGAAGGTCATTTCATCTCAGCACTTAATCTTTGATTTCCTATGCCCTCAGCTGGAACAGCAGCCTGGGAGATGTGATCAAAATCTTTTTTGGAGGCACTCAGATAAGAACAACTCATCACTGTTGATGTTACAGGCTTAAAATATGATAAAGTATATTATACCTTAACTCTCTACAGCTTTATATAAGCTCTAATACTTCCCTTCCTGACTGTAAATCCCATCCCTCAGGTTCTGCCTGGCCTGGGAGCGCTCCAGGTCAAACAGAGCCATCAGCCTCAGAAACGGCAATGCTCCTGAGCTCCACCAAGTCCCTTAAAAGTGTCAGTGGCCATCCCTTCACAGCCACACACCCTGTGCAAACAAGCACCATCTCCGCAACCCCAATTGGCAGAGCCCATATTCACTCCTCACAGCCCCACATCCACCAGGAGTGCAGGTCAGAGCTGCAAATACACTGCTGTGAGACATCCTTTTGTCCCAAATCCCAGAAGCTTGCTGATGGCAGCAAACGCCATGGCAGAACAAACCATGAGAGAACAGGGCCAGAGGACGATCCAAAGCCACGGAAATCTTGGGGGAAATCCCCACTGCCTTCAGTGCTCACTGGATACTCCAAAGTGGAGTCTGCACCTTGGGATAATCCAACCAACCCCCCCGTGGCACCAACCCTATAAAAATACAACTTCTAACTGACAAAAGTGTGTCTGGCATTTAAACCATCCATGCTAACAGGAAGGACTGAGGCAAACAGACCTATTTTATGCCCACATTTGAATAAACATGCACAGTTTTTAAAGCACCCACTGGCTGCTCGTTAGTGCAAATGTTATTTAGCCATGCAGTGCAATAACACACAAATTTCCTTTGCTCTCCATCTTAAGCAACGCACAAAGAAAGAAATAAAATATTTATAAGTCACCATGGATTTAACTCTATTCGACAGGGAACCCATGTTTGATTTGATGCAGTTTATGGTTCATTATGAAATATGAATACAAATCAATGTTCTTCATCTTCTGTTGGCTCTAGAGATAATCTCCATAAATCAAGGTGCAGTTTAGCACACCTGACACCTCAGTAGGGTCTCGTGGCTGTCCAAGGTGATGGCCCTGCATGTTTCCTGGCAGGAGGGGGTGGGGAAAAGCTATAAATAAAAATCACTGTATGGTGCTTTACTTTTTTGCCTCTCAAAAATGTCATGACCTTTTTCCCCCCAAAGTATTCTCCAAGAGTTTTTTGTTTCCTAAAAAAGCCAAAGATCTCCGTGGAGGGTTCTGTAGAAAGCTCATCACTGCCTCAGCAGCAGAACTGATTGCATACGCAATTAGTAATTGTTCCTTTCTTTTTATATATCTGGCTCAGAATTATTTACTGCTTTATGAATGCACCTAATTTTGCATATCTATGTGTGTCTAAGGCATGTAACGCTTTGCTTTGAAGAGTAACAAAATGAAGCATAATATCCAAGCTATGAGAAGGCACTGAAAAAAGTGTCAAAGCCCTGCTCTCAGAGAAGGGTTTATTTTCACAGTGTGTCGCTCTAATCAGATCAGTGTCCCCATCTCACTGAACTGCATTTCCCCTGACAGCAACAGTTGTCACAAAACACCACCAGTGAGAAAGGCATCTGAGACAGCTCTTGGTGCAGCACCAGTGCCCACCGCTGCCACCTCAAACAAACCTCCCTGGGAACTCACAGTGACGCCTGCAGCGGATCTGGGTGTGTTTCTATGACCTCAGGGCTCTCAGAGAATCACCTAAAATCCAGCTTGGGGAGACAAAAAAAAAAAATATTGCTTGGCCTAAAATGATTGAGCTGCAACAAAGATACCAGGAATAAATACCTCAGGATTAGTCCTTTAAAAGCTGCAGCTCCTCTGCCCTGCCAAAAGCTTCATCAAGGAAATTGGCTTCCCAGCAGCAACACAGTATGATTTTGCTGAAAGGGCTGCACCAAAACTTTTGTGGTAAATTCTGTGATGTCCCAGTAAAGCCTCCGGTCAAAGAGCTGAGCATCCATCAGCTGAGCAGTGCACACGGACAAGATCAGGATCACATCCCATCTAACAAACAGCAAATATCCTTCAAAAGGGGAAAGGGAAGAGGCTACTTCTTGTTCAGTATTTACTTTTGCTTATGAGAAACTCTTAAAAGAGCAATTTCTGTGCACTTCTCTCACACATGGATGGTCTTCTGCCTTCTAGGACAGCCAAGGCACTTGGCATCAGCTTATACATCCCGGGGCAGCTGCAGCACGAGAAAAGAGCAGCCTGGACATTTATTTCCTTGTTGCTACGAGGAGTTGCCAAGAGAAAATAAACTCACCAAATATCCTCTTGGTTTTCCTATAAACCCCCTCACCACTACAGCCACCCTCACAGCACGCCTTCTAGCGGAGTAACCCTTATGGACAAGCCTGGAGCCAAACCAGGAGTCCAGTCCAGGGAAAGAGGGAATCCCCTCAGCATAGAGTCACCCTTCCTGCCAGCTGGAGGAGCCTCTGTATTTCAGCAGGCTCTGTCCTTATTTTTCAAGGTACAGTAGAAGAATCGGGCCTTTTGTTCCCTCTTTATCAGTAATTTTTAATGCTCTGTGAGATACACCTTCCTTTAGAAAAAGAACATTCATCCCACCCTTTAAACAATCCTTTTGCCACAGTCCCAAGAGCCTCAATCAATATTCCTCAGTCCCTTACACAATTCTCTTAATTTTGTTAAAGTGCAGACCTCCAGAAAAGACTTCAGCTTAACACCAGAATGTCTTGAACTTCCCTCCAGCCTGGAGCCAGCTCATTTCCAGTGGCAGCTGGGGGAGAGATGAGCTAGCCCTGTGCTGAAATGGAGCTGAGAGGTGCAACTCTCCCTTAATCCAGTCTCCTTTCATCAGGGTATTCCGGATTCATCTGCAAGCACTTCTGCTCTTTGCTTTAATCTTCCTTTATCTCCTGAGTGGCCACGGAGCAGCCTCTTGGAATTAATAGGGCTCACTGCCAATAAGCTCAGGAACAGCTCTAGATTGGGAAGGCCATGGAAGATGCTCCTAAGCCCTTTCCCAAAGGTCCTACTGCAATCCCTTCCCTTTCCAATGCAATATCAACAGTCATCACTCAGAACCTGCTGCCTCCAGTGAAACAGGTATTGGAGAGATTTGGCTGATCTTTCCCCTGTGCTGTGGGGGGAGCTGGGGCTGTTGGGATTTCTAGCTCCACGCTTTCCCTAGCCTGAAATGCTTCCCTGCACTCACGCAGGGTCTCAGGAGGAGATTTCCTGGAGACAAATCTCTAGGCAAACCAGCAAATCCCTCGTGCTCGTTCTGTGCCTCTGTTATTAGAAGCTGCCTGTCTGGCAGCTCTAGCTGGAGATCCTGTCGGTATTACCAAAGCAATAAAAGGCTGGGAGGCAAAGACGGGAAAGGACAGTGTGGATTTGTGCAGGGAGAGAGCACAGCAAAGTGCCAGAAGAGCCAGGGAGGGACATTTCAGGTATGTCCTCAATGTGCAGTTAGTCCAGGCTGTGAGCCAGGTTTTATCCCAGTCCTTCTCCTGTCCATCTGGACGCACTTTACTGCAGTTTGGGAAGTGCCAGGTCTGAAACTTTTGCTCAAGAAGGGAGAACTCTTATTTTTTATTTTTAGTAAGTTAATGCTGTTGAGTCAGGGAGGGTCACAGATCCTTCCTCAGTGGGACAGCATCAAACCCTCCATCAATATAATTGACTGAAAAAAGGTGTGGATCACAAACAGTCACAACATATTCCCCAGAAACTCTCAGACCACAGAAACAGTGAGGACATGGTAATTCAGGCAGGATGTCAGTGCACTTGCACTCACACCCAGGCTGCCTCCAGCAGCTGGGCAGAGCACACTGAGGATAACTGGAACGGAGCCCTTCCCACAAGCAGTAAGATATATTTATTCTTGGCTTATGTCTCTACAAAACCTAGCGCAGGAGTTGGGTTTCAGGGTGAGGGCTATTCTGCACCACTGCAAACGAAATGCTTTACAATGGATTTAAAACTCACTACCCACAAATTCAAAGATGCCAAACGTGTGCAGAGCTGAGATTCCCAAGCAACGTGGCCTTGTGCTCTCAGAGAGCCCTGTTATTCCCCTGAATGGAAAATTATGAAGACATTATATAACATGGAAAGGAATGAAAAAACCCTTCACAACACAAAATAACCCTTCCAGTGACTCACTGGCAGGCTCAAGAGATAAGAAACAAAAGATAAGTGAAGGCAAGCACCCCAACAGCATTTCAATATCATACCCAGTCTGAAAGAAGAAAATCTATTACTCTTCTCAGGAGAAGGAGTCACTGGCTCTTTATTGTCTCCAAGCATGAAAGCCATGAACAATACCTCAAGACAGAGCTCATACTGCTTGGGAGACAGATGGGAGAGATGCCGTGTCATTTTTTTTTTTTTTAACTTTTCTCAGCAAAATCACTACTTTACCAATAAATCATTTTCCCCCAGCATTTGTGCTCTGACCCAAAACAAAAAAAGGATTTGTAGAAAATGTGGGAACGCAGAGTTTTTCAAGTGATCCCACGTCGTTTGACTGGGTGTCACATCCCTGCAGAGACTGTAAGGAGAACAGAAATGAACACACCCAAGCCTTCCCTCAGTGCCTTCCAAATGTGCTCCTATACATATTCATGCTACATAAATATCCCATGTAAGCCAAGGTGTAGCTGTTTTAGGAAGTAAAGGTGGGAGGTAGCTGGGAAGGGTGTCTGAATTCGCTGCTAACCTGAGCCACCTAGGAGCAGGGCTGTTCCCAGCCAGTCTGATAGGAAAAGGACCATGCCACTCTTGATTTCTAGACAAGAGCAATAAATAAGTGCTGTGGCAGGAATCCACAGGCTGGGACAGAGTGAAAATACAACTTAATCCAACCAAACGTGTTCCACAACCATGTTACACTTCACGGTATGGTGGTTTTCTTCAGCAGCAATGGAAATAAACAGTTGACTAAGCCCAGGCTTTGAATGGCTTTAGTGAGGCTTCCCAGCCAAATTCCAAGGAAAGGGACCCTGAATCAAATGCCAGAAAAAGCAATGGAAAAATTCCCATTACGCTGAAAGGTCTTTAGATGTGGCCCATCTCCTGTACTCTCTTGGCAGGGCTATTCAAAGTTACACCAGTAAAAATACTCTCACTTTGGGAAATATCCCCTGTTTTCCCCGTCGTACAGGAATATGTTTATCCCAGATAAATTCTCCAAATACCCTGTACTGATGAAAGCGTCCATACAGGCCATTATAATTCAGCCTCATGTATAGCTAAACCCATATGTGCAAGGTCTGTTTGCTGTTATTTAGGAACAATGCAATGGTCCATTTTTCCACTCAACATTAGACCTTCTCAGAAGATGTTTTCCTTGCTGTTCACCACTAGAAAGCAAAATGTATCTTTTTTTTTTTTCCCTAGAGAGATCAGATGCTGGAATTACTGCTGGAATTAGTCCTACTTCTCTACTGAATTGTTACAGGAGAAAGCATTTTCACTAGGCTCAATTAAACTCATGTTAATAAGCTAAAGCGTGGTGACTCAAATATAAGAAAAAAAAGTTATATACTTGACTATATTGGCTATACGGTTATATATTGTGTATTCACTCTCCATATCTTTAGATTTAACATAAATAAGGATGTGTGAATACTAAATATAAAAATTAAGTATACATACAATGTACATATTTTATATATGTTTAAATGTAAGGAAATTGAACATCAATGTGTTATATAGGAGAAATATTGTCCCTGGCATTAAAACCCAGGTTTTGGAGTGTCAGAAAGGGCAACTAATTCTGAGTCTGGTTTGTTAGCTCACCCTCCTCTTCCCATCCAGACAGAAAACTCCACACAGGTCTGCTTTATTTACATTTCTCTGCATTTGTCTTCTTTTTGTTTCCAAGGTTCACATTTCTCTGCAACATCAAGATGCAGTTTCCCCTCAGAGTAAACGAAAAAAAAGTACAAAACCTTCATTTGCAGCACAACCCACAGGAAGCCAGCTCTGGTTTAGACTCAGTCCACACAGGAAAACGTGGATTACAAGATCTTTTTGCCATTTTGCTGATTTGGCCTCACTCCCCATCAAGTTTTTAAAGCTCATTCCAACCAGTAGGAGAGGCTAAAGCAAACCCAGCCCTGTGGTGCCCTGGCTTGAGGGAATGCATTAAAGGTGTATACCACATGCTGGGACAGGGGTGTGCGGTCAAGAACATCCATAGTGTTTTATTGGACATAAAGGAGAAAATGTCCAGTAATAAATTGTAAAAGTGATGCCTTTTAGCAGCTGGATGGCCACTTTAGAAATTTAAGACCTCACCTTTAAAAAGCAAAACTACTAAGCTATTATTCATTTTTATTTCAGTCTTTCAATTCCCCATCAATGATCTTCACTCCACATACAACACCTTGTTTTCCAACAGCTGTCAAGAAGGTAAGAAATTTTGCCTTGAAGAAAAACACAACCCTTTCTTTCTGTCCTAAGATACAGCAACGCACGTTTCAATCCAGACAGGGTTGCAGCAATTACATTTATGCAGATTATATTTCATTCCGTCAGAGCACGGGATGATTGTTTTAGATGAGAAAGGCTAACAATCCAGAAAGTATTCTGGAAGCTAAATATTCTAGGAGGGAGTCAAAGATCCATCCTACACTGTAGGCTCACCTCCTCCAGGAGGCTGATGCAGCATTAGGTCTAAGTTTATTCACTTCAGCCTTTTCAAAACATGATTTCATGGTCACAGCATTCAACTTGTTCAACTCACTTCAACCCCTGTTCAAGGAATTTCTGGGCATGTGGCACTTGGGTTCAGTGTTGGGGTTATTTTACCATTTCTGCCCTCAGATTTTTAGCTTTCCATGCAGAGAAGCACCTGGACCATGGGCACCTCAAACAAGCAAAGTCACGTCTCTCTTGGCCCATTCCCAGCCCACTTTTACTGCTGCTGGGCTGAAAGGTTTCCTCACAACTCTGAGTTTCTAGATAGACTTTCACTAATGCAAAGCAAAACCAAAGTACAGACCCCTCACTCTTCCTTTTTTGGGGAAAGCAGAACAACTTTGCAGCTCCTTCACCTCAGATGGTGCAGTGAAGGTTTCTGTTTCTCTCAGTTTAACCATTGCAGAGGTTTGTTGTGCATATCACAGGTTCCTTCCTTTGAGCCTGCAAACTCCTGTGAAACCCTGAGTGGGACCTACTCCTCCTGACTCCACATGAATCCAAGGTCATGAACATCTTCATAGGGGAATGAACACTTGTTAGGACCCCAACCCTTCAGGGCCAGTTTGACCTTTGGATAGAGGAAACTGCCCAAGGGAATGTGGTTTATGCAGGATTTTATGCCTGCCTTAGCAATCAATACACTATAAAATACATGCTGAGGTCCCACTCACACAACTCCAACGAGCCTCACAGCATCAAGGCAGAGGATTTTGGCAGTACCTGATCCTCCTTGGTGCCTTTTCCCTACGGAGTCACCTCCCATTGCCCCTCAGCCGGAGGACAAAGCTCAGTCACTGCAGAGAGCTGCAAACAGGAGGCTGATTACAGTGCTCAATTAAGAGGCAGGTCCCTGCAGATTGGTGCATCACATAACCTTCCATGTTCCAAAGGTCAAACACAGGGGGAAGTTGGATTCCTGTCACCGGGAAGCTCCCTGCTGGTTCTCATCTTTTGGGGAATGCATGTGGACACATTTAGACATAACTGCAAATGGCAAACCAGGATGCCAAGGAGATGACAGCCAGCTGGTCCTCTGCAAGCACATCAGCATCAGCCAGAGGAAAAAACACAAAACTTTAAGAGCCTGGGAAGGTGATACACTTCCCTACAAGGGTATTAGGGTGTTCTTCAGCTGTGTGACTGGCATATTGTCTTTGAGACATCTGTCTCAAAGCCAGGCCTTACACCATGAGTGTGATGTGCCTTTCCCTTATACCACCTTTGCAGCACTTTCCTGCTGTGTTTAACAATATTCCCAGTCTGGAGAAGCAAAGCTCCACATGAGTTTTCAGATCTATGCAATTTAGGCATATTTTAGATCACTATCTGAAACAGAGACTTTAAGCCCTTTGTGAGCAAACCCACCCCAAGAGAGTAAAAGCAAACAGTGAACACCTGGCTCTCCTTAAACACCAGTCCAAGCCCATTTCCATTCCACCTCCACCCCCTTGCCCCCAGCTGGTACCACAGGTATAAAAGCAGGCTGATGCTACAAACCTCACAGGCTAAGTTGTCTCTGTAAATAAAACCGGTGGTATTTTTCCTTTGAACAACCTTTAGCAGCTTGATCCTGCCTCTGGGAATGGTATTTCCTTCACAGAAACCCACCTGAAGGATAACTCACACAGAGCCACTAAGAGCTGAGGAAAAGCTGTGGAGAGAGCAGCCCCTGAGCCTGCCCCAGGAGGCAAGTGCCACTCACTTCGATCTGCAAACCCTCTGCTGAGACCCCACACAACCCAACATTTTGGTTCCATTTCTGCAAGTTTCTCAAGTCAGGATCCAACCTCACTAAATTCTCTGTATGTTCACATGGAGTATTCCATGAACCAAGCTATATACAAGTTCTGTTCTTCCCTGTGTCTTCAAGGGGTTTGATGGAGTCTGTGCTGATATTTGGGCCAACCGTTGCCAGATGCTTAAAAGTGCAAAGCAACCCACAAATCAAATTAGAAGTGGTGGGTTTGCACAGTCTGACCAGAGAAAGACAGACTGACACCCTTAAAAATACTTCCACTCAAACTTTCCTTTCTGTCTCAGAGGAATAAAACATTTTGCAATGAGGTTGAACTTCCCTTTTCATGATGCCTTCACTGGAGAGGGAGCACTCTCCCAGGCTCCAGAGACAAAAGATTTACAAAAAAAGATCTTTCATGTCTAATTTCAGTTTAGCTTCTGTGACGACTCCCTGTCTTGGGCTCTATACCAGGATTTCCTTTGCCTTCTGAAGCAAGAGTAAACTCAAGTATTAAACAAAACCTTCTATTTAAAAAGAAAACAATTGAACTTTTCATCTGTAAATGTACACATTTGTTCCAGAAATTTAAACTTAATCTATCAGCTCTAACATCTCTAACAAAAACCCCACGTTGAATAAAACTGGGGGCTTTTTCCCTTTTTGTTGTCCATACTTCGAATAAATTCAAAACTTAATACACAGCAAAAAACTTTTATACTACCCAGAGCCAGAAGGATGTAGAAAGAAGTTTAAAATGCAGAAGCAGATGACCAGAGAAATTTGTGCAGTTTGTTCTTGCCAGGACAATGTTCCAAATCCCCCAAGACATATATTACCTTATAAAGCACAAGTGTTATTTTTGAATGAGCTTAAAATCCCACCAGGGCTCACCAGACACACGTGGGCTCAGGGCAGAAAGATGGTGTTGTTCCACAAACCACCTTTTTGGTTTAGGTAATAACAGTCTGGAGCCAAGGCCCCAGCACTGCATAGCCCCAAGAGCAAGGGCACTTCGGGTACTGAAATTAAAAAAGTCATAACTTCTGGCTGTATAATTACAAGCTGCATCATTATGCATGTGCACGACAAAAGGAGAGGACAAACTGAGGTCACCCAGGAAACTTTGATGCTGGCATTTCTTCACCTCCAAGTGTCTGACTTTGCAGCTTTAATAATATTCTTGTCAGGAAGGGGTTTTGTTTAATTTATATATAGATTATGGGTTGCTGTCTATTGGCAGACACCCACAGTATTGGCTGAGTGCAGTTTAAACAGCAAACCTTCCCTCTGTTGGAAACACCTGTTTCAGCTAAAAGACCATTTCACTGCAGGTGTTACCTACATTCTGAATGAAATAGGAGCCTAATTTTGAGTCTGATATGCCCAGGGATGGCAGCAGCATTTAATGTGTCCATCAAAAGTTACTAACTGGAGCATAATGGAATAGGGAATGGTGCATCTGACCTTTCTTTTAAATTACCATTGCAGACTTTTAATGGGCTTCACAAAAGTTATTGTTATTAACATGGGTATTACAGGAATAAAATCAGCCCCTTACAGTCAGTTCTCACAGTGCTTCAACAAAACTCATACCTGCAAACAGTCTGCTAAGGTATCAAGAACTGTCTTGTCCCTGAAGAAAGACTTAAATGGAGACAAATACATTGCCTGGTAGAGATAAGGTAATGATATCAACAGTTAATCAATTGTTTTAAATGGGACAGCACTTAAGTGGGGCTATAAAGCTGCTTTACAGCATGTCCTGCAGTTAAACAGGCATGAGCTGATCTTTGGCATCTCCCATCCTTGGTTTGTGTGTGATGGATGTTGCTGTGAGGTGCAGGGCAATGACCTGTTACAGATGCTGAGACCCTGCAGCAATTATCTCGTGAGATCCTGCACCACATATCACCATGAAGTCAGCACAGCAGCAAGGTTAGAGAGCAGCACAGGGGAACTGACTCCTAAGCCGCTGCTCAGTTACCACCTCAGTGGGAACTGAATCTTCTCAAAGATGCCCACTTCTGCTCTTATTTTTAAATTAGGAGCAAATAAACTGTTCAGTTATTCAGCAGGAAGGAAAAAGATCTCATTAATATTCAACTCTGTCATCAATAGTTTGCTATTAACCTGTCTTTGGTGCTCCCAACCCCCTAAGATCAGTGCTGCAATGGGTCTCAGCATCTGCTATGTATACATAATAATTTTTTTGTCACTGGAGGAAAAGCTACAGTAGGAGAGGTGCAATACACACAGCAGTGATAAGAGTTCCCTAAGGATCTCCCCTTGGAGCATGGCTCAGTCCCAGGCTGTAGGATCATCCCTAGGTTCCAGACAGTATTTGTGCTTTGGCTGTTTCTGCTAAGAAAAAGGCAAGTTTTGCCAAGGTGCAGATTATAATATCCCTCCATTTCCCCTGGTCCCAGAAAAGAGTTCTGAGATCCCTGTCAGCAATGCCTAAGCAAGAACAGAGCCCTGACTGCCCTCTGTGGTCCTACAATGCTTGGGCCACTCTTCCTCTTTCCTCCATTCAATCAGCTAAATGCCATCTTGTGAGCTACGGTTTACAGAAATCAATGTATAACTAATTTACTAAGCTTGGGAGATTGGCTACAAATAGCAAAGGCATTCTTCCAGCAAGGATTCAAATTTCTCCTGTCATGCCATGGTTTTGCTGTCATTTCTTAAGTATAATTATATATAGTTGGTGCTAAACTGAGTTTACAACCTGCTGCAATTCCATGTTCTCATTTATTTTGCTGCCCCAAGAAGCCTAACTGCCAATAACAGGAAAAATCCATTATACTTAATTCTACAGACATAGCAACTTAAATACCATAACTTTTAATAGTGGGCATTGCAAAAGACACTCACTATGTACTGTGCTGTCTCCAGACACTCAGCATGTGTGATAGCTGTGTAGTACAAGCCACTGCAGACACCAAAAGCTGTTGGAAATGGAGCATGACTGGACCATGCCAATACTATGTGTTATCCGTCTCAGCATCCAGCCTTTTGCCTGGCATTTGGCCAAACCAATAAAACTAATTGCCATGAGATGGGTTTTTTTTTTACAGGAGGAAATGCTGCAAACAAAACATTGCCAAATTTTTATTTTTTGCCTTTGGAGAAAGCAGCAATTTGTTCCTGCTCACTCCAACATGGAAAGTCCCTGCTCTTTTGGGATCTGCTGCTCCTGGGAGACAGTGGTAGAGAGGATCTGCATCTCACCATTACAATAAGGAGGATTCTCACACAGACTGTACTGAAAAAAACACCCACTTGCAGATCCCCTTTCATTGTCTGCAGTACCTGGTTGCTTTCACAGATCCTGTTTTCACACATCTGTCACAACAGCACTGCCAGCAAGTTTCATCTGCTCAGGTCCGACATGCAGACACAAATGTCCTGTTATAGACAATCCACAGACTCCTCCCACCCAGCACTGATGCAGCTTTCCTGACAATCGTCTGTGCTCTGCCAGAGCTGTCTGATTTCTCATCAGAGGTGATCTTTTAACACCATGGCAGGGGGGACTACTGTGACACAGAGCTCCCGGCAGGGGAGCAGAGGCACAAGTAAAGATGCTAAACAGCTCCAGTGCCTCCAGTCATCACCCAGGATTGTTTGCCTCCACCACCACAGCACATCCCAGTCTCACACCCAGGATTCTGTTGGCACTGAAAAGCACTGTTGATATTTATTGTTGATATTTACCCTGACTCTCTGAAAAATTATTGGCAAAGGAAATGAAATACCGAACAAAGAATAAGAGTGTCTGCTCAGGATGACCAAGCCAGAAAGATTATTTCATCAGGAGAGTAAATCTGTGTCCTTCACAGAGAATGATATTTTAGGAGTCATTTTCAGTATCCAGAGATCCTCTTTTGGGTCTGTGAGGACACGACCATCAGGGCTGTTGGATACATCTGTATCTGCCTTATCTCCCAGCTCCTCCATAACTCACTGTTACGCTGCCCAAACTGCACACAGGACAGCAAAGTGGCTGCATTAGCTCTGGTGTGAGGCCTCACCCTGAGCCCCAACCCAGCCCCATGCTGCAAACCCTCCTGGGGCCCACACACACCTGCATCCTATGGCTTTGGGGCAGAACACTTCATTTGTTGCTGGAAAGGCAGTTGGAAGGCTTGCTACACTAAGTTTACCATGTTCTTTAGTTACTTGGGAATATTTACTGGGAGGTGCCAACACCAGGCAAGTTTTCACTCCTTTTCCTTAGCTGTTGCTCACATCCCAAGGACCTTGCACTGAGCCTTCTTGGGCATTCATCAGACACACATCCTCTCTTGCCAAGACTAGCCCACGAAACAGTGGCTGGTAAAAGCCAAAAGGCATCACACAAAGTAAATGGCGAAGTAATGGCAGCGTTTAGCACAGGAAAAACACCAAAGGTCCTTCTTTAATGAGACCTGCATCTGACAATGGCTGCAGAGAGAAAAAAATAGCAAAAAAATATCCTGGGATAAGAAAGGACACACAGAAAGGGAAGTTTCTGCCCAAGAAGGAGTTTTTCCCTGGGAGTCTACAAAAAAACATTCTTTGTCTGGCCTGCTGCCCCATTTACTCTGCTCTGTACAGGTCAAGAGAAGTCAGCTCAGAATGTTCAGGTACAATGGAACACAATTTCAATGCCCAGGCTCCAAAGGAACACGGGCACCACGCTGCCATGGACACCTTCAGACCCAGGGGCTCAGACCAGGATCTGTCACTGCTGCAAAGTTCCCAGGGTGTTCCCTTCCTCCCTCTGCACAGCATAAACAAGGTTTCCTGAGCAGATGACTGCACCGTTTTGGAGCACTTTTCCCCACTGCTGAGGGCACCTCTGCAGGCCCTGAGTACTTGGTCCAGAATTTCCACCAAAGTCATATGAATTTTGAAACAGTGACTGCAGCCTTGGCCAAGGACTTCAGCTGCATTCCCCAAGCATTATGCTCACTGTGCTAAAAAGCACCTGCAAAGCAGTTCTTTGTGATATTTACTTTGTAAAATTAAAGCTCAGGGAGGGAAAAAAAAATCAGTTTCTTTTTGCTATCCCTTAGTTTGAGTAAGCAGTCAATTGTAAATGTCAAACACCAGCAATGTGTTAGGAGAGAATCACTCTGAAAAATTCCCTTTCAGGCCAGAGCCCAACTCCTCACCAGCCCCAAAACTGCTCTAGTTGCACATACAACGTCCTACATTAAAACCATGTACTGTAAAGCCCAATTCAGCCATCACAGTTCCAGCAGTGTGGGAGTCAAAGAGACTCCAACAGCACAAATGCAGAGGGTTCACCCCACACTAAATTTTAGGAAGTGCTCCCCTGCTTCAGACAGCTCTGCTCAGGTTCAAAGCAGGGAACAGGGAATATTGTGAGATCTGAGCTCATTAGAGGAGCAGGTGGGGATGTCTGCAGCTGAATAAGCAGGTTGCTTTGGGAATAACATGAAACAGATGTCCTGTCTTTGCACTCCCTGAACATTTTCTTCAAATAAACTGCAAGTGCAGGGTTTAAAGCTGAGTCTGTCATTTATCTCTTTAGCAACTCCTCTTCTGTTTTCTTCTTCCTGTTTTCTTTCAGGGGAGCAAATTTTTTCTGTAAAAGGATGATTTCAAAAGCTAAAGAGCAAAACAGGCTTGTTGATTGAGCAAGGGAAATGAAGGGTTCCCTGCTAAATGACTTTACTGAAGTTTCAGCTGGAGAATACTGGGAGAGCTCTGCACATGGTCCAGAATAAACACACAGCAAAGCTCACTGAACAGAACCACAATCTAGGCTTTACTGAGGGCTTTTCCCTTTGAGATATTTTCCCAGCAACATTTATTGTTCAGGCTGAGGAGGGAGTTGGGTTTTCACATATGCTAAGCATAGCTCGAAGTCTGTTATTTCAACACAGAATAGAGTTATTTACATCAAATGCCTGATATAGATGAAGGGAGGCTGGTTCTGATTACATACCCAAGCCCTGGGAAGTATTCAGGCAGGGCTAGAACCATATTTCCAAAAATGTGCCTTTTTTTTTTTTGAGTAAGAGATTATTTAAAGCACACGCTAAGGGACTTGATTCTTCTTCATCCATGAAGATTTGGCTTTGAAAGACCAAAGCACCCAGTATTCTACAAACAAGCAATGCCATGGGATGTCTCTTCTCGGAGACACCCCCTGCTCCTACCAAAAAGTAGCTACCGATAATCAGGAAGTCCCTCTCACTGACCATCTAGAAGGGTTTCCATGAGGCTCTTTCAGGTTAGGCAACCAGCCCCCTTTGGCAAGGCCCAGGATTTAAAACAGGCAACAAACTTCTAGGACTTATTAGTGCAAAAACTGGGATTTATAGGTCTGCTGTCTTAACCCACAGAGATGTGTCTCTACTGCCTATGCTGCTGGGATAACCTTTGCTATGTGCAATTCTCTTAATAATGTGCCCAGTTCAAAACTGTGCAAAAGAAACTTGCGGAAACCTGCACGGAGGATTAGTTCAAGTCTCAAGACAAAGAGGCAATAACTCACTGACTCTAGCACCACCAGGAGCTAATGCAAAATAAATTCCATGGGAGTTTCCAAAAATGTCAGATGACAATAATATCTTAGTGAGGCAGAGCATATTTTATGCATCCTGCTCATTAGTTGCAAAGCCTGTCTGCGTGACTGTTTTTTCTCATTTTTCTCACACTGTATATTATGAAGAGACCCCACTGAGCCCTCTAGTACATAAAGCATTTAAAAGATGATATTAAAAAAGTTATTGTGGAAATTCGCAATTACACATCTATTTGTACGCTTGCATTTACTGCTTCTCTTACTGTCAGTCTGTGTCAAGGGAAAGACACAGGAGCATTTCCATAAACAGAGGTTTGGAGCCACGATAGGGAATGTTTACAAGGAAATAACAATTATCCTTGTGAAATGCTATACATTTTATAATGCAAGTTATGTTTGGCATAAGTAGATTACTCAAACTGTTCTATATTCAGTTTGCACTGTTCACCCTTGATCTATCTGCAGGCAACAGCCTAAAACGTCCATCCAGCCCTCAAAGTGAGACTTGAGCACTGAATTTTGGGCTACAACCTTGATTTTGTGCACAAGACAAGAATAATTTCTGTGCACTGGGATATCACCCTGCTACCGTGATTAAAAGCAGGAGAATAACAGAGTATGAATTTCACAGCCCTAAACCTCATGAAATTTGTGAGGAAGACAACAGACAGGTTTCCCTCCGGCACCCCTGGACAGTGTTGGTAAAGGTTGACACAAGGGCAGCAGATCCAAGAGCCAAATGGATAAAATGGCATTCCCAGCAGTTTTTTTCCTCATTCATTATCAGTGCATTTTTACAGTCACCATATAACCCTGCCCACCCTTCCCCTCAGGGATATCAGTCTCAAGTCATTCGTCAGCAGAATATTGTCACATTTTACAATATCACCCTCAAAAACAAGAACTCTCAACAGGACAGTGCTGGAGGTTATTGATTTTGAACCACTGATGCAGCAGACAGCCTCCCCCAGCAGGAGAGATGCCCAAGGTCAAACGCCTTCTTAAAATACACATTTGGCTACCAGGAGTTTCATTAAGTCCAATAAACCATCAGGTATTGACTGGAGGCACTATTTATAAATAATCAGCCTGTACAGTGCTGATACCTTTTTTTATTTAACGAAATTTGCTTCCTCCTGTCAGTGTCAGGTATTCTGAGCTGGCAAAACGCTGTGACCTCTCCCACGCTAAAAAACAAAGCTGTGTATAAAGTCTGTCATAAAAGCCCAAGACCAGCAACAGCTCCCGGAAACAGCATATATCTCTTTAGGTAATACAAACAAGATGTCAAGTCTTTAGAAGTGTGAGCTGCTAAACCAAGCACCAAACCATCCCTAGACTCCTGTGCACCACAGAGAGCGAGAGAGCTCTTTCATTCAGCCTCCCTAAAATAAATAATGTATTAAGCACAAGCAGAATTCAAGTTATTGCAGCAGTGACAACATCTCATCCTGAATTAAGACATTTGAGAATTAAAGCTCTCCCTCTCTGTGTGTTTCCTGAAGGGAAAGAATTTCCTAAAGGCAGGATTTCTTGCACAGGAGCTGCGGTATCTGGCAGCACTGTGGGCCCAGCCAGGCAAGGGCTGGACTTCAGTAAAGCTTCTCAAGTCTGAGCTCCCAGTGCAAGGGCCAACATCCTGCTGTGCTCAAGCCACCACACAGTTTACCACTGCTTCCTCCTCCTTATCCCCAAACTGACAGGAGCTTTATCCACCGCAAACTAGTAAAAACTCATTTTGAATTAATAGTCCTTTATTTCCCTATGGACTTTCCTTACTCTATTCTTTATGCTACTCTGGCAGAGGCAGGAATCCCTCTTCCTCCTTCTAGTTTGCCCACCTGACCTTTAAATTGTCCTGCATCATCCGTAAGGTGGGTAGGGATGGGGAATCACAGCACAAAAAAATCCAGGAAACATAAGCTTATCCCTTCAGGCCATGCTATATTTAGCAGTTCCCTGGTGTGCTGCTATGTTTCTAATTGCTGTTGTCAGGATATGTGCAGGAGAGGGAGCTGCTGTTTTACAGAAGAGGAACCCTTCCTGCCCAGGTGTTAAGTGTGCCACTGTCACCAGACCAGTTACCGGGAACAGGACCTGCCAGGGTCAAACACAGCACCCAGACTCCTATTTCCCTAAGGAAATCCCTGCTGCACTTGCCAGAAAAGCTGCCGGGGTTTGTTTCCATGCACACATCCCACCATTCTCACAGCAAGGGGTGCATTTCTGGTGTGTGTGTCCATATCTATACCCACGACACTGCATCGGGACGTTGTGACTTGCAAGCCAGCAGTGCTCAATGACACCACACTTGTAATGAATATGGGGGATGGAGAGATAAGGAGTTATTACACGGCAAGATTAAAACCCTTCGGTTGATCTGTATTGATTTTATTTTTGCAGCACTGCCCGATCATACATCTTCCCATTCCCAGCCCGCTGCCGGGCAGGAGGGGGCACGACTGGGCTGAGACTGCCAAGCACAGGATAGATCTGAGGAGCACAGGAAGAGCCGCCGGCATCCTTGAGTGGTTACAAATTACAGACCTCTCAGCAGGGGGCCAGGCTGGAGCCAGGATCCAGCTTTTCGTGTGCCAAAGCCAAGCACAGCTAAATTACACCCTCTGTCTGCTCGACCAAACAGCCGCTGTGGCAGACACAGCCTCCAGTAGGTCCCTGCCCTGTGGATCTGTGCAATGTGCCACAAGCCACATGCTGCAGGAGGGACAACTCCACACAGGCTAAGGGTTGTCACACTTACACAGGCTTAGCCCTCTTTCAAGTGCATGTCCACGTGGAACAGCCCAAATCACCTTGGGGAACAATGCAAGGCCAAAGGAGAGTTCTGACTCCCGATCTGCAGCAGCCACAGGTGCTCCAGTGGTGCCTTTGCCACTGCACCTGCACAGGAATCCTTCCCTTTGCAGCCCAGTCACACTGACCCAGGAGCATCTCCTGCATGACCAACCACTCCCTACTGACTGAAAAGCAGCACGTTATTTGAAAGCAGGAATTATTTTCAGCCTTGTTAGCATTTGTCAAGTACCGTTCCAACCCGAACATTATAGATGTTTAATAGGTCCACACTGAAACTCTTTGAACCTTGCAATCAATACAGCTGAGCCAGTGCACAAAATTTCCAATTGATCTGCGTTTCACTTCATTAAACATTAGTTTTACAAGGTTTGAAATGGGTCTGCTTAAAATTGTTTAACAACCTGTGGCTGCATCATCAGCTATAAATGGCCACGCAAGACTGACTGCAGGAAAACCCGCTAGTTAGTTATTTCTTGCCTCGCAACAATATCAAGCTCACTTTTGAAAGTCCATAACCTGTTCAGCAATATTCACTTCAAGGTCAAGCATGCTGACCACCACTTAAAGAGAGAGCACAGACAGGAAATCTTGAGTCTTCTTTCTCCATGGGCACCAAGGCTCTTGAAAATTTTTCAAATACAGATTTTTTAAAAATATACCAGCTCCTCTGGACCAAGCAGGCAACTACCATCAGTCTCTTAAAGACCATACAAAACTGAAGTGCGATAAACCACACAGATTTGCAGAGTAATAATTACACACCCAGCAAATTAATCATCAATTCTGCTTTTTGGCTTTTCTTTTTGATCCACTGAGTTAAGAGTGAAAGGCAAAAACTTCATTCCTGCTATGCCAGGATGCCTGAGAGGATCTATTGAGCCCTTAGTCCACAGGGAATGCTCTGCATGGCATAAGCTATAAGAGCTGATAGCAAACCATCACTCTCCTACCACTACTAATGCACTTAATTTTTGTTCTGGAAAAGTGGAATATTTTAGTACAAATGGGTTTATGTACTAGCATCCTCTCATTTCTATGGACTTGGGTCACCAGCCTCTATGTTTTCACTTCCACAGCCAAAAACTAGCAATGGAGAAAAATATTGTGCATTCATTACAGAGGACCCCCAAAAGAAGTTCCACGTTCACAGGATTCCTTTGTGCTTTGGTTCAAGTTTGGACTTTCCTCTTTATTCTGGTCTCACATAATTTATTAAGACCAGCCAGAATAAAATTCATAGCAAGTCTTGGAGCAGGTAAAAATCTATTTAGGCAAACAATTACTATATTGCACAAACCATCAGACAAGAACCAGCATTTTTTTTTAAATTAAAAAATAGGTGTTTTTAAAGTGTATCGGTTGCCAAAGAACTTTGCCACGTACCATGTGCAGTCCTGCTGGAGCAATGAGCCGCAGGCATGGGCCTCCTTGCTCCTGCACAATGCTGGGGTGCTCCTCCCAGCCTTCGGAGGAAGGGTTTCTGTTCAAGAGTGGGGGGTCAGAGAATCAGGCCAGGTTTACAGCCCAGAAAAAGCAGCTCTCCCACTCACAAAGCAAGTAATCAGACATTGCAAAACCACAGAAAAATGTCTTTTTCGCTCTGGCACTTCACATTTCAGAGCTGTGAGCTGGCCCAGTACCAACTCGCCCAGATGCCATTACTAAGGTGTCACACTTCAGTTCATTATTCACTCGCCTGCCAACGACTGGGCGTTGTTAAATTTTGAGGGAAACCTCTTTTGGTTGCTATGAGCTCCATGGCCAGGAAGGAGATACACACACACACACACACACATACATATATCACAGAACATTCTGAGTAGGAAGGGTCCCACAAGGATTATATTCAGATTTAGAGACCTGCACTGCACAGAGTGATCAAAACCACCCCTACAACACATCCCAGGGAGGTTGACTGAACCCACTATGGTGGCATTAGCAAAGGTGTTCAGAAACTTCTCCTTTGTGCATTATTTCTCTCTGTCCCCCAGCTTTGCTTTGAGGCATGGCAACAGCGGAGGCTGGGAAGTGGAATCCTGGACTTAGAGCTAACGCAATGTTTATTGTCACTGTCTGCAGGATAAATGCTGTTTCTCTGACAGACTGGCATTCATACACAAAACAAACACACTCCTACGGGACAAAAGGAGTGGGGAGCTGCTCCAGCCACAGCCCAGCATGATTCTGCAGGGCCCAGCAGCCTCTGCCAACTCACTTGGCACAGCCACAAACCCAACTCCAGCATCAAGGCAGGAAAGGAGAGGCACTGAAATCAGTCCTCATCCGCAAAGTTTTATTCCTCTGAGCATCCACAAAACACAGATGGTCTTTTCTCTGAGTGAAGACCATTCTGCACCTGGAAAACCCAAGTTGGGGAGAGAAACCAGAAGGCAAAGGGAAGAAATCTGCTTTGCAAACCCCTCTAATCAGCAGCAAACGTCCCTGTGCACAGCAGTAACATGTGCAAACCAAATCTGTCTCCCAAACAGATAAAGGCATTTCTTCATGTAAATAAGTATTTTGCATTGACTTAAATAAAAAAACCAAACAGGCTCCTGTTGTAATTTTTAAAATAGAGGGGAAATGTGTTAATAATAAAAGGTGTTCAGGATCTGTCTTTCTTTTCTAAAATTATTGGAAGAACTTAGTGCTGATGTCAGAAGCAGATTGGAGTGACTCTCCTTCAGGAGCTGAGTTCAAACAGCAGGGTTTTTCTGAGCAGTGTTCCCAAGGAAAGGCCATCAAGCACTCCCAGATGCCTCCCAGGAGTACCAAAAAAAAATAACACCCTGTACTAACATAAACACTTAGCTCAGACCAAATAAACTAAGCGTGGTTTTAACCCCAGGCTCCACAAACCCAGAGTAAACCCCATACAGAGTCACCTATCTCTACCAACTTGCAAGGTGAAATTGATTTTTAAACCAATTTAATTATTACATTTGATAATTTCCATGTAATTTACCTACTCCTCAGGAAATCACAACAGACACACCAAAACGAGAATAGAAAATGTGTCATTTTGAGGTAATTTTCCAGCCATTTATACCCATGAAATCCTAGTTAACAGATCAGCGTCTGCAAAGCAGATATAGAAACATGAAGGGATTTGGGTCCTTTCTTTTAAGTAAATATCTGGTAAACCAGCATTAATTTTCTGGTGGGTTGGAATATTGTAGAGATTGCTCAAGTAATTGAAAGCAGAACAAAAAACTGGCTTTGTATGCAGCTACAGTCCAGCTGAGACTCCAGCACCACAGTCATATTTTTCCTGCCCTTTGGCCATCTTTATTTCTCTGTAACAAATTAAAACCTACAGGACATATCTGAGCAGAGAGTTACTTTGGACCAGTTACACATCTCTCTTCTAATATCATCCCTTAATTTAATAATTTCAGCTCCTCTTGTTCAGGCCACTGGAATTGGGAGACTAATAATGTGTGAAATAGGAATTACAAATGTGGTTAATAGGCAGTTTAGCCAGAAACCTTTTAGGGAACATATTTAATTACTCCTAGAGAAGAAAAACCAAAAAAAGTCTGCCTAATATTTCCTCTCCATTCAAACAAACAGCATGAGGTAATTAGACTAAATATCTTCCTCTCTTGCAATCGCTCTGATTTATGGACTTGGCTGTTTATCTAGTCTCTATGACATAAAACTAAAATGCAGCAAATATGACTTAGAACACAGTTTTTATGCTGTGCATTCAGAAAGTTTTCCTCAGTCTTTGACACTGAGAGCTGGTGACACACAGTTAACCACAAGTGGAGGCACACATTATTTATGTAGATCCCATTCAGCTCAAGAAAAGTTTTCTCCCTCTATGACACGAATGATTGGAAATCTCCAAATTCAACCCATTTCTCCCTCACTCCCAGCCCAGCATTTTCCTCAATCTATGGCAAGTACCTGCAATGCGGGTGGGGGTCCAGGTCCTGGCGCTGCTGTGAGGGGCTGCAAGAGAAAATGGGGGGGCTGTGAGGGGAGATGGAGGCTGTGAGGGGGCTGCAAAAGAAAACAGAGGGACTGTGCAGGAAGATGGAGGGTATGAGGGGATATGGGGGGCTGTGAGATGCTGTGAGAGGAGATGGAGGCTGTGAGGGGAGCTATGAGGCAGCTCTAGGTGGGAGATGGGGCTGTGAGGGGCCATGAGGGGAAACGGGACTGTGAGGAGGCTGCAAAAGAAAATGGGGGGCTATGAGGGAAGATAGAGGGTGTGAGGGGATATGGGGGGCTGTGTGACACTGTGAGAGAAGGAAGCTGTGAGGGGAAAACGGGAACTATGAGGCAGCTCTGAGGGGGAGGTGGGGCTGAGAGGGCTGTGAGGAAAAATGGGGAGCTGTGAGGGGAGATGGAATCTGTGTGGGGGAATGGAGGCTGTGAGGGGTCTCTGACTGGGAGACAGGGCTGTGATGGGAGATAGAGGCTGTGAGAGGGCTCTGAGGGGAGATGTGGCATCTGTGAGGGGAGAGGGAGCCGTGAGGGGCGGGGCCCGCATCGTGTGAACAAACACAGCCCCCGGAGAGCGGAGGGGAGAGAAACACCCCCTCAACCCCCCAGAAACCCCATCCGCACCCCCAACCCTTCACTGACCCCCAGGCAGCCGGTCCTGGGACAGAGACACAGGCAGGACCAAGCCTTCGGTCCCTTCCTTAACCTTATCAGCACTAGTCTGGGCACTGATCGCTGTCTGACTGTTATCAGATGCCTCTTCTCTCCATTGTTCCTTTTTCCTGCTAAAGTAGGGATATTAACAGGGAAAAAACCAAGCCCACGGTCACAGGAACTATCCTCCGAGGAGAGGCAGAGCTTCAAAGGGCCGAAGGAAGCAGCTCCAAGATCCTCAAGTAGTCTATTTTTCACTTATTTGTTTGGTTTTTTTTTTTAACCAACCACCACTCATTCTTTAATCTGGAAATGTCTCCAAAATGCCCTCAAAGCAGCACATTTATTGCCGGCTGCTGGCACACACCTTCCTTCCCATCCAGCTCAGCTTTCCATAGGCACTCACACAAACGTTTTGCTGGGCACAGTAAAGTCATTACTTAAAAGCACATATGGATTATGGATACTCTGTATGAACATTCCTGTAGTTTCCATTCTGCCAGGGGACCAACGCAACCTTTGCAACTACAGTATTACAGGGCTTATAAACCAGGGCTGCAGGAGGTGATCCTTCTCCTCTGGTGATGCATCTGGAGCATGGGGTCCTGTCTTGGGGTCCCCAGGTGGACATGGACATACAGAAATGAGTACATGGAAACCATCAGCATGGCCAGGGACATGCCTCTCTCCCTACAGAGGTGCCCAGTGTAAAGACAACATACAAATGGGAAATCCTGGGCAGATATAAGGGAAAGTTTTCCACAATGAAGATGTGCATAGATCCAGTTCTCAGCTCATGCATGTTTGAAAGGTTCAGTGGCTATGATGTGCTTTTTTTAAAAAGTGATTTCAGCACAAAAAGGCATCTAACATATGGTGTCCTTGCAGCCCTAGAGACCTGGTGGCCATTCCAGGCTGAAGGCAGCACCAGTGCCTGGGCACAGAGGGGCAACACCGCGGCAGGGAGCTGACGGATGGCACTGCTGGGAGGCAGCCAAGCAGGGGCAGAGGGCACTGTGGTTCAGCAAGACAGAAACTGAACCACAAAGCCTGTGATTTACAGGCCCTCACGCTCTTTGTGGCATTTTGTTCCTCTGGAGAGCACATTCCTTCCCCTGCTGTGGAAGATTTGTCTTTGGTGATGGCAGTGCTCAGAGCAAGGGCCTCCTAGAGCAGTTCTAGCAGCTGTGCATGTTGGATGAGAAAGGAAGATAAGCCAGAGCAATCCTAGGACCTGCTACATCATGGTAGGAAGCAGCCTTGACCGCCAGCCAATTCCTACTCCTTCTCTTCATCCACCCCCTACAAATTTGGCCACACGTAAGTCCATCATCACTTCCCTTTAGCACAGGGGGAAACTAAAACCTCCACTCAACACAAAGTGAGAGTGTCCAAACAACAAATCCAAGCCCCAAAATACTCCAGATTCTTTAGAGAGAAGACAATGAGATGCTGCAAAGTGGCCATAAAAGGTTTAAAAAACAAAACCCAAGGGGAAGTGTGAAAGTCATGACAAAAAAAAAGAAGTCACACTGTTTTAACATCAGTCAGAACACACAAAACTGCTCGTAAAGAAGGCTTTAAAATGAGTTTCATAATTTTTTGTGGTTGAAGAATCAAGACCTCACTCATCTTGCACCTAACTGCAAGCACATACTGGGGCTCCTGCCTGAAGCAACAAGTTAATTCTCCACTTATTTCACAGGATTAGAACCACATTTTCCCCCCCTTCCCCCCCTTCCCAGGAAACATAGTGTTATTGTGAAGCCCATCCAGACATACCATTTCATAATTAATACTAAATAAGAAGTGAATTCTCTCCTTTGTCTAAACAGTTCGCCTTGGCTCAGCGAGGAGCAGCAATTAGCAGGACGGCCTCCCTGAACACATTTGATCTGCTACAGCGTTTCCTGCTGCTGATCAGAAGAACAAACCTGATTTCACATAATCCATGGGGTTTATGTTGGCTGCATGTGCTATAATTAAAATGATCTTCTCTTTTTTTTAACTCCCCCAAGGGCTTTGTTTATCTGCTTGTGTTTTTTCACAGAGAGGCAGGCACGTCCCTAATTTAGCAGTTTGGTTGATTTACAGTCCTGCTCTTTACCAGCTCCCTTTGTAGCGTTCACTGTTTGTAGTTGGGTGCAGAAATGGGGGCCTCTTATCATTTGTGTTATAGGGCTGTTTTAATAGCAGGAGTAGAGGAACAGTTCCCATGGAAACATTTCCATGTTTCATAGTGTGCTTTTCCTGGGATTCCCAAGGTTGGGCAGGGTGGGCTCTGGGCCTTTCTAATGGGCACACACAGCAGTGTGTGGACACTTCCCCTTCAGCAGGGGAGGGAAATATCATATTTTTAGATTATTTCCTCTCTTTCAAAGTCTAATGCCTGTAAAAACAGCAGCTCAACAGCCCCATGGGCCCTGATTGCTGTCCCAGGCAGTCCCCACCGCTCTGACAACAAACCAGGTCCTATTTTGAAAGGCCACTTCAAAACCCAAGAGAACGTTTTCCTTTCTCTCTGACCTTTCCAATTAAGCCTTGAGCGATGCCATGGTTCAACAGGGCTCAACACGCTCCCCTGAGCCAAGATGTCCTTGCGTCACCAGGATCTTCCAAAGCCTCTTAAAAAACACGTGCCATCCTGCTCTATAGGTGAGGTGTTGAGGCCTGGGGATCACCACTGCTCCTGAGCCACCTCTGGCGTTTACCAAGAGCAAAGATAAAGCAAACAATAAAGCCACCGGTTGAAAGGTTCAACTGCCTTCTGTCCCACACCTCAACTGCCACGCACAGGTGAGCTCGGAGCAAACGGGCTGTACCACCCACATGCTGAACGAGATCCACCTGCAGCACCTCCACCCTCTCCCCTTTGGCCTCTTTAGTTCCAGAGGCTGGGGTTGGGCTCACAATATTATTTTTGATTTTGCTGTTCTTCATCTGCAGACCTATAACTTATTTTCAAAATTTACTTCAACCCATTCACAGTAGTGAGGGAAAAAAAGAAAAAAAAAGCAACAAAGAAACATCAAACTCGAGGGCCAAGGCCACTGCTTTGAAGAGATCATTATAACATGTTCTTATTCCAGGGGAGAGTAATTATCGTGTTCTAACAGACATATTAAATAATTCACTATTATTATTTTGGCACTTCTTCATGAACCAGGTGTTTGGGAAACTGTTTCAGACAGAAGCCCACAGTGCAATCCCTGGGCTCCTTCCCCACCAGCCACAGCATGAGGAGAACCACTAAATGCTTGGGCAAGGCTGGAGCTCCCCAGAGCCAGCAAAGCCCTCACATCAACAGCATAACATGCTGTGCTTTTACTTTTTTTCATCTTTCTCATCAATATTTCTCAATTTTCTAATTATGCACACGGAGGTGTCTGAGCTTTCTCAGTTCAAGTAAGATTTATGTCTCTGGTCCATAAATCTCTGGTTATTTCTTAAGCTTTTAAAACATAGTCATATTTTTATTTGTGCAAGACTATTTAAGAGCTGATTTTTATTCACATCACCATTTTTGCACTGCCTGTTTGCTGGTTGATTAATGAATGCAGAAACTCTCTCTACTCAATCCAGGCAGAGCTGCCACTGAGTCAGCTGTTCTTACCTGCAGGATTTTGGATGAGCAGAGTTGCAGTGGGTGCTGGCTTGGGGTGAGGTCCCTGTGCACATGGTTCACCTGAGCCTGGAAAACACAAGTGTGGAGATATAAGGAGAGTTTGGCATTATACCCCTAGCAGCTGCATTTCCTGGGACACTGCAGGAACTTAAAAAAAAAAAAAAAAAAGTCATCTCATCAAGACTTTTTTCCACCCAAAAGTGGGGGAAAAAATGGCTGAGCCACTTCTGTATCAAAATGGTGAGGTCAGCATTAAGAATTCACATTACCCTGGGACTTATTTCAAAGACATTTAAAGACTTAAACAAATCAGTGCCCTGGCAAGGGTAGTATTTGTTGGGGAGGCAGCTCAGAGAGCCCAAGGGGCATTTGGTGTTTGAGAGGTTGGGGCAGCACAAAGGAGAGCAGGCCTGGGTGCTCAAAACATTAAAAAGGGCACACTGGCTTCGTGCCACATTCATAAACATGTCCATCAACTGCAGCCTTTGGGGAACAGGCTCTACAGAGACCAGTCACTTGCTGAAAACAAAGTGCCATTCTTTACCTTCATACCCTTCAGCAAAGCAGCTTCTCTGCAGTGCAGAATGTAAAATCCACTCCCCACATCCACTACACCAGTGCTATTTAAAATTCACTCCGTAGTGAATTTTACAGCTCATTCAGGCTCAGCCCAGAGCTTGGGAATGGCCCTGTAACACGTGCAAATTTTCAGCTGAAGCAGAATTATGCTAAAACAACTGCACAAGGAATCCACGAGGTTTGGTGCAATCACATTTCACTGAAAAAGGCTTAACCATGTGTGCAGGAAGCAAGGCAGACGGGATGAAGGTCTCTAACTAGTACAGAGGTTTTTATTCATTAGCACAGAGACCTTCCAGCAGGTTCCAGGGCCCCTCAGAGCACTGATCCCCTTCTCCATCCACACACTGCCTGCCTTCTGCTCTTAGTAAGAGTGCTTTTAGGGGCCACCACAGGATATATCAGCTTCAAGATATCGACTGTACTAAGGATCTTTTGCTTTCAGAATACTCAGAGCAGATTTTCTGCTCACTGGCACAAGCACAGCCCTTTCCCCTGACCCACAGAGCCCAGTCCCAGGGAGAGACATAGTGGGGACAGTGGGACACAACCAACCTCCCCCTGTCCCACCAACACACCAGCACCTCTTACCTGAACAGAACGACTCCAGGAGCTCCACGTTGCTCTGTCCTCACCCTGAAGCTGCTCTGGGAGGAAGGAGGAACCAGCACAGGTGTCCTGGGTCTGCAACTGCAGCACAACTTACCAACCTCCACCCGGCCTTAACCACCTGCAGCTGGTACCACCTCATGGCACAGCCCTCACGCAGCTCCTCGTTTAGCATAGAACAAAGAGGCAAGTTCACAGTTCTAGGATGTTTTGTTGTTTTGGTTTTTTTTTTAAAGACAGTTGGTAAGAAAAGGAAGAAAAATGCACGACATGCAGCTAATTTCTCAACCAGGCTGGAAACATTTCCAGCAGCTCCTTCAAGGCAAACTGCCCCTTGCAGCTTTAGTCAGGAAAGGAGAGCAAACAAGGGTGGGACTCCATAATTTATTACCATTGCTAAGATGAACACAGATACTTGATACCCCATCGTATGCAGAACTGTAAAAAAATAGTTTTAATACAGTATCAAAATTTACACAAGTGAAGTGTCAAAAGACCAGTGTCCCTCGAGTCGCCCCTGCAGGCACAAGTACAGGTGTTACAGCTGTTCATACACACAGAGATAGGAATACAACAATTGCAACTGAACTGTGCAGTGGGAGAAAACAACATGAGAAGATAACACACAGCTGCCTGGGCTGGGTTCTGTGTCAGAAATCACGCAGCAGGGCCGTGTTTCAAACAGAAGGCTGGATTCTGCATTCCCAACTCAAGAACAAGGAGCGAACGGCAGCTTTGCCTGAGAAAGCAACGCTGGATCAGAGGCCTTACATCCAGTGGTACCAAGTGGAAATAACAACAAAACCCAACAGAATTACTGCTGCAAATTAACACATTTTTGCTGAAGACAGGTAGCAGATTTACATCATCTATATAACAAAAGATTGTACAGCAACAGAGCCACATTCCACGGCAAACAGCCCACGGTCCAGGACGTCCAAGCCCAGAGAAGACAGAGGTTCTCACTTTGGCTCAAATCTTAGCAACCAAGAACAAAGCAGAAACCCAGGAATTGTTGCATTCCTATTTTTTTTCCTTTTATTATTATTTTTTATTAGTCTGTTTTTTTGAAGCTCAGCTATGGTAAAAAGTTAAGCAACAGCCATTCAGTCACAAGCCTGTTGCACATTCATACATGAAACTATCATTGCTCTTAGATATACACAAAATACCTATGTTGTAATTCAATACACACAACTAGTGTCATACACAGAGATAAAAATAAACTAAGCACATCTAGGGCGCCGTCTGGTCACATCTCAGGCAACTGGAACAAGAGCTTTCTGCCTCATAGTAATGAAAGACATGCTCTGAGGATAATAAAACCCTTTTTCTTTGAAAGAACGCTACAGTGGCAAGGAAAGCTTTTTTTAATAATGCAGTGCAATCTTTTAGATCCTTATAGGCTCTTGTTAAATAAACCTGCATGTCTCTAAATTAAACAGTTAGAAATTAGCATCCTGACAGCTGGAAAATACTTTCCAAAAGAAATTTTGATGGAGATTCTGATCTGAGACCTGTGATAGTGATGCCTATCTGTTCACTAAAGGGCTGCCAACACCCTACACCTCTTCAGCAGATGTGCATCAAGAGAAAGCTATCTTGACTTTCCTTTAGAAAGAAATTGTGGATCACTACAAGGACTGTAGTTATGCTACACTACTGGCTGGTTAGGACTTTATGGTCTTTTAGCACCTCCAAAGGCAGGTTATTCTACCAAAGCAAAGAAATCACCTGGGAATTGCCTAAGCACCATTAACGGGTCCTTTACAGACTGAAGGGGGAATTACTAAGAAGCGACTTTCTCAAAACTGCGGAGACCAAAGGCACAGTTTATCCAACCTCTCCAACCTCTCTCAAATCCAGTGGAAAACTCATTCAGACCTATTAGAGACTCGCTGTAACTAACCAAAATAAAACTTATTTTGCGTAGCTCCTGCAGAATCCCAAGTATCTGTGGAGATAGGATGGAAATACCTCAGTGCTCCTAAAGGTGGTGTGTTGCAGTGAGGGTGCAGCGTGTCACTAGGCAGGATATTGGAACGGGAGGGCTGGGGACGCTGCCAGCACGGACAGCCCCCTGTGCAGCAGCTCTGGTGTCCAGCCGAGGCTCGTGCAGTGCATCCAGACACCCTGTTGTCAGTGGGAATTGTGGAGAGAGCCAGTTCATTCCCTCTCGTCGGCACTTCAAACTCTTGCTCTTCAGAGAGGCCGTTACATGGGTCCTTTATACTGACTTCCTGACAAGTGTTGCCTAATTCCAGGGCACGACCCTGCAGCATCTCCAAGTTTCCTCCACACAACCTAAAGGGAGGGATGGAAAGAGACCGTTATCCCGGGCGGAGGTGCACCGGTGTTCACACGGACATGCAGCTGGAATGCCACAGGTTTGGCACATGCAGCACAGGGGAGGGACACGCAACAGGAGCACAGAATGTTCCTCAGGGGGTGCAACATTCCTTCTGAACACAGAAAGCACATGCTGCTGGGTAGAAATGATTAAAAACAGACACAGATGGACCAGCACGTGCAGCACTGGGATATTTTGTGCTTCAGACACAAGACTGAAGGTGTTTGAAGGCCTCAGGTGAAACTCGACTCTTTCCCCAACCACATCTCCTGCACAACGTGACTCAGAAGCACACAGATCAGTCCAGAGGTGTCTAAACACTGCCAGTTCAACAAGCACAGAGCAGTTCTCTTTTTTCAAGGGATTTACTTGTTCTCTTACAACCAAGCAAGGCACTAGAAGTGTTTATTTCCCTAGTTCTTCCTTGAGGTCCAAGGGACTGTGCATGTAGTCACTGTGCTTAACATCATCTCTTACACTATTGCAATTAAAAAGGCAGAGAAGTGACACCCCCAAAGATTTCAGGAAGTGTTTTATAATGATTTATAGGAAGACTGCTGGAGAGCAGTAGCTGGTATTGTGTCACCAGGCCTCTGTAGAGACAAGAATGGTGATTCCACCACACTGTGTATGGCAATTTCTGAGTATTCCTGTTTCATAATAATCAACTCACAACCAGCTAAAGTGTAGCTGCTACTAAACCACCCATCAACCTCTGGCAACCATCAACAGCAATATGACTGTCAAGAAAGGTAGAACTGGTTTCCATTGTCATTATTTATTGTTTTACCAGCAGTGAACAGATACTGCATTAGCTCCGCGCTCACTAATACATGACAAACTACCTCTAAACCTGCTGCCACACGTTGCTACATCCTCCTGGGACAATGCAGGTATATAAATACAAAGCAAAACCATTCCCAAATAAAACCATTCCCAAATACAACACCAATTGCACATGCATGTCCTGAGGAGAGAATTCCCACCTCCATTATCTCCACAAAACACCAGCATGGTCATATAACACCATAAAGTTCCTCCAACATGAATTACACATCCACCTTTGCATTTTGCATTATGTCATTATTTTGGTACCAAATTGCATCTTGGTACCAATCCAAACTATGCATCAAAATTAGGGAGCCCAAAACTGTCCCCATTCCACTGTTTTCAAGGGAAAAATGCTGCCATGGCAAATGTTTCCTGTGAAACACCCACAGTGCGTGAGGCTGCAGACAAACAGGGAGTTACAGCCTGGCAGGAACTGCAGTCAGAGTGTAAAAGAGAAGATTATAACATACATGGTAATTGGTTTATCCCAAATCCACTGTGCTTTTAACCTGGACTGGGTGGGTATAAGGGAAAGCAAAACCAGAAAGGAAATAACCAGCTGCTTTGAAAGTATAATAATGTATCAACAGTGAAATCCGGCAGAGACTGTAAAAGTCACAGGGATAGTCAGAGGTTTCAGGGGCAGCAGCAGAGCTTTGAACGGGTGGGAACAAAGGGACAAGGCAGGACACAGGTACCTATCTGAGAGTTACAAAAATGAAGTGATAATGTCAAATTTAGCATTTTAGAAGTGGCATAACTTACACCACAAGGACTTCTACAGATTACCATTAAATATGGATGAGTCAGAAACTGCTTTTTTAGCCATAAATCACGAAGGAATATCCAAGGCTGGAAAAGTCATAAGGGCCATTGCTCAGCTGGGGAAACTGAGGCTGTCAGGCTTCATTCCTCTTGCCAGGTTTCACACTTAGGAAGGATAAATTCGGGTCATACAGTACTTTACCCCAGATATATTATCCCGCATAGATTTTTCTGATCAATACCAACCAACATGTTAACATTATAGTGCTCCTAATAAAACAGTAATTGCATTACAGAAACAGTAATTGGCTTAATTTCCATGGAAAACCTTCAAGGGCATCTTGTCAGCATTTAAACAACAATACTTTGCATCTTCAGGTGTTTCCAGTCCCAATATGGAATACAAAGCTAAACACCTTAAACTTTCACTGCACATTTCTCCAGCCTCAGTTTTCTCTGTGTCACTAAGGTGGTGGTAAAAGAGCCTTTAACAGCCCGGGGATTGATGTTTTCCTGAGCTCCCAAGCCATGGGGATGTTTAAAAAGAAGGGAATGTCATTTTATACACTTTTTGGCAGCCACAAATAAGACCAGTGGTGTAAGTATAGTCTCTAAGTAGTCAGACTTACAGACCTCCAGGCCAGGTAACAATCACCGTTCCATACATACAAATCCCGGTCTGCAACACCACAAGCCGAAAGTTTGGCCAGATACAACTTGCAAAAGGAATCAAACACATCCTGCCATGTGAAATAACCACTTAGAGACCCCCAGGGATGTCACTTGCACTCCAGGAATAATCCCACAGCCACTGGCAAGGTGGGGAGGATTGCCAAGGACCCGGCAGGTTCTCCTTCCAGCCACCCTGCCTGAGGGAGCAGGTCCTGGGAGAGCCTTATCAGACCAGCTGCACGGCAAAGCTCTGCTCTGTTCCCACTCTCTCCAACCACTGCGAGGTTCACAGGCAATTTTTAAAAATTTCATAATTTTTTTAAATTCTCCACATCACTTAGGAAAGCAACAGCAGTATTTTTAGCAATTATCTCCCTCTGTTCTCTAATGCATCTGCCCCTTTCAAACACACTCCTGCTCTGAGATTTCCTGCTGTGAGAAGTGGGTTTTACCAACAAGGATATTTTATAACAAAGGCTATTCCTCTGCTGCAGGAATTCCAAACTGCCAAATTTGGACAGAAAAGCAGATTCCTGATGTGTGCTTATTCTTCCTTCTGCCAAGTGGTGCCAAGTTGTGCAAGTGGGAGCTGTGCCCCCTGGAAGGTGGATCCAACCCCTATCCTCACCGGGTGTGCAGGAGGGTGTGCTCCCTGGCTGGGGCTGGGCAGGCTGTTGAGCTGGCAGCTCACTCTCCATTTCACATTTATTTAACAGTTCGTTTTCATCTCTTGCTGCCTGCTGCACTACCTCCTGGTGAACTGAGAGCTGAGCTCTCACTTCGTACTGAACTAAATGCTGTGTATTTCTTACCAACCCATTTCAGCAACCAGAGCCACGAGCTGCTGCTCCCACATTCCACTTACACACAGCTTTATTTTCTGGGCAGCAGCGGGTGGGATCTATGGAAGATGCACAGAGGGCTCGGAGCACTGCTGAGCCAGGCACTCCTGGAGCTGGGAATGTCATAGGAGGGCAAGAGCAGAGCTCCCACGGGCAGTGCTGCTGACAGGGACATGGCTGGGGTGGCCACCCCAGAGGGGACCTGCCACTGTGGGAAGAGGGGCTGGAGCTCTCCTGGCTGCCTCTCCGCTTTGGATGACAGGAAAACAGGCTGTGGTGAAGTGTCCCAGGAAAGGTCTGGTGGCTGGGATTTGTGCACAGTTCACTTGAGCAAACCCATTCCTTCAGGCTACATGGAGGAGAAGGCAATTCACAGAAACTTGGTCCAGGCAAGTCCACAGCACCACTGAGCTATTACTGTGCACCTCCACAAAGCTCAAAACCACAGCAGATGTCTACAAAAGTCCCTTCCAATCCTCCCCTGGGGGAGGGCAAACCTGCCCCTCCAAGCATGTCCCTGCAATGTCTGTACAGGTGGGGAGTATCACCTGCTTGTCCAGCTGGATATTGAGGCAGTTCACTGAAGAGTGAAGCACAGGAGAGAAGAGGGACACAAAGCACCAAACCCACCACGTCTAAGCCAAAATAGGAGAGGGGAATATGCAGCGCCTGCAGCTGTCCCTCGGCTTTTATCCCCCGCCAGAGGAACATGGACACCCTTGATGCCTGTGCTTGCAGTGAGCTCAGCCATTGCTGACTCCCATCACCCCCTAAACCTTTCAATCTTGTAACACCTTCTAAGTTTCTTTAATTGCAACAGTTTCACTGCTGACAGAAGTGAGAACTTGCAACTCTACCCCTCTGATTACTTGTGTCACTTGCTGTGTATCAATGTCACACAGGCCTCTGCAATCCAGCCTTGGCTTCAGGGTAAGGCCCATCTGCTCCCAGAGAAGAGTCAGCACTGACCTTGGGACCGTGGTCTTCAGCCCAAGGCCCTGCTATTTTTAACACGAACATGCCATGTGCCTCGGCTTTATCTTTGCATTAGAGTATTTCCCTCTGCAGGAATCCACTGTATGCCACCTGAGCACAAACATGGATCCTCCATGAAGCAGAAACACCACCTTATTCAGCAAAACTCCACGTTCAGCTTCAAAGGAAAACTACAGGCATGAGTAATGTGGTGAGCAGAATCCCCCCTGTGAGGGCCAGATCCCTGCCCAGGAAACACACAGGCCACAGATACAATGGGTGACAGACAGAAACAAGCCCACTGATGACAGGAACATCCCGGTGGTCCCACGGGGATGTCGGCAGGACAACAGGACACGAGTTGAGGGACAGACAGGACGTGCGGCAGGGCCAGCAGCGGAGCAGCGTTACCTTCAGAGCATTTACCACTGAGTCAGACTGCGCAGAGGCTGAGCCATGTCCCCCCACGCTGGCTGGCTGGGCAGGGCAGGGCCTCCCCTCCGCCCCGCCGGGCATCCTACCGGGCTCCTTCGCAAGAGATTAAACACTCTTTAATACACAGCAGGCTTGGGCACCAATTAAAACATGCCACTTATTTACTGCTCTCTCTTCAAAGGCTGAGGAGCACTGAAGGCACGTGTTAGTCCCAAGTCCCCCTCTCTCTGTGTCACAGGAACCAAGATCCACGTGAGTGTCACTCTGGCCCTCAGGGGTGTCCCCCTGGAAGGTCAGCACGTAGCAACAAAATTCCTCATCTCAAAATCAAAATCTCTCGCAAAAAGTTCTGCACGGCTTAGAGAGATGATTTCAACCCCAGAGGAAGGTTTGGAGGATGTCTAATTTTATCCCAATAATTCTGGAGGTTGTTCCTTCAGCAAAAGTCCCATTTGTGAATATTGCTGCAAGGTTTGCGAGCCCAGCTCAGCCACAGCTGGCCAGAGAAGGAAACAGCTCCAGGCTGACAACTCACTCCTTCCCAGGGTGCCAGGGCACGGCCCCCTTTGCCTTTGCCCAGAGGAGTGGAAGTTTAGCACCTCACACTGACTGCAGAACGTTAAGGCCGCTCAGGACATTTCCCCACAGAACCAGATGCCAGTTGGTCCCCAGCAGTGACCTCAGGGGCGTTTTGCTCCCAGGGAACACCTGGAAGGGTTTTTCAGGCCACTGCCAGACAAATGTGAGCTACTTGAACTTTTCCAGCTCAGTCTCCTCAACCTTTGCAGGGTGTGAAGCATCTCCTGGAGCGACTGCAGTGCTGAGGTAACCTGAGAAAGCTTCAGAGAGTGCTAAAAATACCCCTGCTGCACTCGTGGGCAGCCATGGGATCCCTGTGGATGCTCCTGAGACGGTACCAGCCTGCCCTGCTCCTCACCCTCAGCCTTCAGGCAGAATTTTGCTTAAAAACAAATGAGAAATATAAAGAAGGAAAACACTTCAAAGACTGAGAGATGGGAAGTTCTTTTCTTGAAGAGTAAGAACCACCACAGGAGACATTAAGAAGTAACACTGTGGTAATCCCTGCTGGGATGAGTGGGAAATGCTTTTCTGAAGGAGAAATAATGACAGTGGGAAGAGCCTCTGCTCAGAGTCAGTGCCCTGATGTGCACTCCTTTGTCCCACTGAGCAAGCACACAGAACATTGCAGTGGTTTTGGGGGTGTCTCTAATCTAAACAACAGCAGAGATGAAGGTGGGTGCAGGAGAGAAGGGGCACAGAGTGACGACACTAGGCTGCCTGAAAAGGAATGGGAAATAACACAGGCCAAGCAAGCTTCCAGTGCTGCTGGGATATGGCCAGGCCTTTGCAAGGCTCATAACAGTGCCAAAGGGCAGAGAGAACCCTCCCAGTTACCCAACACATCGACTCAACCCCCCTGGTCCTCTGCAGGACTGAGCACTGCACATTCAAAAACCCCCCAGAACAAACAGTCAATCAATAAACAAATAAACAGAATGTTGCATATGCCAAACCCACAGAAAAGGTACTGTGTGCCTGAGTCTGAAACCTCAGTTCACCCACAGAGCTGTCCAGTGCCGGCCTCCTGCCAAGCAATGGATCCATGGACTCCACGCGAGTGGGTACTAATGGATCCCACTGCATTACCCTGCAACTCTCCCCAGTAATGCCTATTATCAATTTGCTGTGATGTATGGAAGGGGGTTTAGGACTTATTTTGCTTGGGGAAGGATTTATAGATCTGTTAGAGACCGGCCAGACTTAATGCTGTACTTTGGGAAAGGAAATGAAGGAGGAAGGAGAAGGGGCAATAGAGCAGATTGGAGCAGTTCTGGGTTAGGACAAATTCACTCAGTCAGCTTTGGGGGTTTTATAAGTCAGAGTATCCTGTTTCTTTACTAACTGCAGGAGCAGCAAAGATTTTGGTCAGTTTGGAACAGTAAACCAGAAATACTGCCATTAAGAGGCTGAGCAAATGAGCACAGACTGTACACGTGAAGCCTCCCGAACACAAGAACTCCAAAGCTGCTGCGAATGGCACTGCTCACGGAGTTCAAGCCCTGCTGCAGGCACTGTGTGTCCTCCACAGCTCCTCTGTGCCATATGCAGCACATTTCTGCCTCCCTTCACAAGAACGAAACACTTGTGAACACGCTGCTGCAAGCAGCCAGTGTTCCCAGCACATGTTGGGAGGAGACTGAAAATTAGGATTTCCCCCGTGGCCATCCTTCTCCCTCTGTCCTTGATAAGGGACATAAGCTTTTCTTTAAAAAGAAGGCAGATTTTGCAGCCCTGAAGGACCATCTCAGGCTCAGGGGCTTCTGATCTCAGGTGAGGCCACTCCACTGAAGGCAGCTTCTGCCTTCTTTGGGGGCAGATTATTGCAGATGATGGGCATGGAACCTGCCTGGAGGTGGGTCCTGTGGGGCTGGAGACACCCCAGCACTACTGATGAGCTCCTGAGGCAGGCAAGCCAAACAGGAGGAAAAGGCTCTTTGCCAAAGGGGCCCTGGGGGATGAGAGCTGCTGCTCCCTCCCTGCTCTTCCCTGGCTCCACACACAGCTCTCGAACTCAGCCACTGGAGGGAGGTGTCCCATGTGACAGAGCTTTTTGGTTAATACCCAGGAACAAAGCTGTGCAAGTGGAACCAAACCAGCCATGGCTCCACATTGCTGGAATCTGTGTTAGCTTTACACATCCTAAGCAACCGGGAACAAACAGCACTGAGAAGTAACTGACTTTTTTGCTCCTCCTCCGCAGCCACCCTTCCCTGCTGCCCTGCCCAGCCCTGGTGCCTGAGATCCAGCACAGTTTGGTGCTGTGTGATGTGTCCTCTGTGCAGATCATACCTGTGCAGAGAGCAGGTAAAACCCCCAGCATCTCCTGGGCATGGCTTCCCACAAGGATCAGAGTGAGATCACTGACTGTGCACACCATTTTCTGTTAGGAGTAAATCTACACAATATCTGAGGCCAATACAGACTGCAGGGAATGGAAAGCACAGGACACCTGACTCAACCCTGTAATCTCACCTCCCAAAAAGCCCAGAGGAACAGGAATTCAGCATCTCACTCACACTGAGTGCAAAATGTTGAGGCTGCTCAGGCAGCCCCAGTGCCAGAGGCAAACCCTGCACTCTGTCCTGGGCATGGGAAGAGTAAAGACCCCCGTGTGGAACAGGGAAAGAATTAACCAGGAGCTTTTCTACTTAAGCCAGTAGAAAACTTCATTTTTTCCATCTGCATTGTGGGTGGTAAGCCCTGTAGTGCCAACCCAAGCCAGGGGAAATGTGTCTTCCAGCCCCTCCAGAGGAAACGTGGGAGAGCCAAGGAGGGAAAACACAGCCCATGACTGCCCTGAGGACACTCGGTCACCCCACCAATGCTGCCAAGAGAACAGTGTTTTCCTCTGTTCACTTACCCTCAGCAAACACACAGGATGTCGTTCTCCAGCAGCCTCTTATCCCACAGGCAAGTGGTTTCCCAGGAAGTACATCCTTCCTGCTGGGTAAGTGCCACGCCAGCTCAATCTCTACCTGATTTTCAAAGCTTTTCTGATTTCCTCAGCCCTCAATTTCCCTGTACAGCTCCAAGCAAACATAGGCTGTGTTTGTCAGCTCGTTTCCAACAGGCAGGAGAGAAGAAAAGCAGGAAGCACTAACTGCTCTGCTGGATTAATAGTGCACTTAAAGAACAGCAACAATTCTTTTAGGTAGTGTTCCCGTCAACTAAAATACACAATTTTTAAATGCTGCCGTGTTTCACCTGTTCTTAAAGAGCTCAGGAGAAACCCCTCCAGGACACTGCTGCCCGAATCCACACCCCCTCAGAGTGGATTTGAGGCACACTCAGATCCTGAGTGGCTAAAGCCATTGCTGGCTCCACACCCTCAGGAACAGCCACTGCCAGCAGGAAATTCCCTCCATAAACTTCCTTTGATAATAAACATGTAAGAGGAAAAGGTCCTGGGCTGTAACAGCTCCAAATTGCGGAGGCCACACATTGAAAGACCACCAGCATTTAAAATCTGTAGGATTCGGTGGAGCCTGCTAGAAAATCATGAGTGCAAAATAACTCCAGAACCTTGGAATAAAAAGTATCTGCACTCCCTGCACTGCAACTCTTGGTACACCAGGGTTTTCTTCAATTTGTATCTTGCTAACATCAAGCCCGTGAGCTTTTGCCAACCAGGATGGACACCCTGGAACAAAGACTGGCCAGAACCTCAGCTGCTGGAAACTGAAGTCCTCTATTAATGACCTTTTAATTCAAACTGAGGATGAGAGCACATGAAAGAACTGATTGGGTGGATGCTCTTGCTTTACTCTCTTTCAGCAAATATTTGATGACATGATTAGGAAACATGAGTTTGTTCAATGTGTTTTAATTACATTTTGGTTGGAGGATTCCCTATTCTGTGTATTCCCTATTCTGAGGAGACAAGCAGTGTTGGACTGTGAGTGACAGATTTTACAAAACAACCCCCACTAAGCAAACAGTTCCCATCTTCTAATTAGATTTATAATTAAAACCATGCCATGCAGAAGGAAAATAAAAAACACAGATCTCAGCAAAAGGTTTTTGAAAGATTTGGGAATGGGTTGAAATAAAACATGATAATCTAATGAAGTGGGAAGAAAGAAGGAAATGGAAAGTGTTGGAAGAGCTTAAAAATAAAGTAGTGTGTGCCCAAGAGTCACACCTGCCATTTCCCAGGTAAACATTCCAGGACTGGAAACAGAAAGCAAGGATGCAAACCCCCAAAACAGTGCCTGAAGCAGCAGTGCAAATGAAAGAGAGACAATCAAAACAGATGGAAAAGGACCAAAAGCCTTGGAAAGGAAAGAGTAGGAAACAGGCAGCAGAGAGGGAGCCAAGGGCTCCGGTTCAGCCTCATGGCTTCGATCCTGGGCTGTGGAGCAGGAGCTCAGCTCCCTCACTCCAGCCTCCACTGGCAACCTGTCTGCAGCACCCTGGCAGTGCTTCCCTTCCCCTGTCACTGAGAGTGGGAGCTGAATTACAAGGACAAAGAGTTGGAAGGGGGGAATGTCTGTCAGTTCTCCATCCCTGCCTCCTGCTCCCTCCTCCCCTGAAACAAAAAAGAAGCGAAGCAATTTGAGCTGGGTGACTTGCCAAGTTTCTCTTTGCAAATGCATTCACTGTCACTGTATGACAGATGTCCACATTTCCACAGCATTTCAGCTCAGCTGATCAGCCCCGAAACACTACTACAAAACTTCAGGGCTATCTCCAGCTAACTAAGGTGTGGCTGCCAGTTCCTGACCTGGCAGGTCTGGGAGGACAGCCCTGTGCTCACCATCTGAGGTTACTCCCTGACACAGCAGGTCTGTCACAGCACAAGGAGTGTAAATGGGATCCAAATGTACTGTTTGGTCCCTACCTATTGCTTAGTTATTGCTGAGTGTGCTCACCACGACACACACAGGCCCTGGGTTCTGTGTGCAGGCTGTTGGGATGAGCTGTAGCAGCAGGGACACCCCATCTACGGCTCCTCCTTAAAGCCACCCCTCTGCTCTGAGCCACAGCTGTGCAGCACAGGGACACATGAACCGGCTTCAGTGGATATTCCCCTTTTTATTCCTTTCCTATTACCTGATCAAACTAAAATATTGATTCAGTGGTGGCTCTGTGATTCCCCTGATGAAGCAGCCCTGGGGTACAGCAGAGTGAGCTACAACTCGGGTTCAACTTGGACAGAGAGGGCAGCAGGTGAAACCATTTTCTCTGGAAATGTTCTTGCCACTAAATATTAATAAAACCTTTACATTAGAGGTCTGTGGGGTTTTGGAAAGAAAAAGGCAAAAATAATACATGTGCAAAGCAAAAGGAATTGGGAAAGAACCACCCCTATGTGACAGGGGAAGGGAGTATTTGTCTGAAGAGGTGTCAGCAAATGTGTCAGTGCATTTTCATGAGTGACAGAAAGCAGAAAAGGGGGAAAAGAAAGGATTGTGAAAGCTGAGAGGGAAAGGAACGAAAGTGTGGCAGGAGAGATGAGAAAGCCTGAGACAAGGCCAGGGCTCTTCAGTGCAGACTGAGCAGAGGTGTCACATGAGTGAGTCGTCACCTCTCTCCTCCCAAGGGCAATCCTGCAATTCCCAACCCCTAACAGTGCTCCAGCACCCTGTCAAAGAGGGGCTGTGCACAAGGCATCTCTCACCGAGGCACAGCTGAAATCTGAAGGCACAGCACTGTAACTGAGCAAGGGCTGTGCCACAAACCCTCACCAGTTGTGCAGCTCATGGTAGCTTTTCAGTTTATTTGTCAAGAGCACTTGGTTTGGCTTCATGCCCAACAAAATCCCATTCCTCCCATGAAATGGAATGGAACCAGCACCAGGAGCTGATGCATTTCCATCCTGCATCCTTGTCTTTGTGGCAGGGCCTGATCACCACTGACAGCATGCTCAGGGGGTACCCACAGGAATAACAACCCCCAGAACTAAATCAGGTCCAGGTGATCAGATGCCAAGTCGGAATAAGCTGCATTTCCTTCCTCTCCCCAAAGCCAATCCTTTCTTCTGGAGGAAAGGTAAGGTATGGCAGGAAATGTGAACCCTCATCATTCATTATTTCTTAGAATGAAGTATCCAGAGATACCAGGAGGTTTTTCAGGCCTCTGCCACAGATGCCTGTGCCAGCCAGACCCCTCAGAGAGCAGCTCTGAGCAGTGTGTTTAAACCCAGAAGCAGTTTGCAGGCTTGCCCACCTGGCTTTCCCTTTCAAACCCCGCCATCAGCACTTTTTGTTCCAGTGACTTCTCCCAAGCACTGTTTTCTGGTTTTGGCTCCCCAGCCAAGGCATTTTCAGTGAACTCCATGCCCACAGTGTGGGTGTTCCAGCCATCAGTCGGATCTGGGAATGCACTTTGTGGGGCTCCACCTGAGCCACCCAGACAAATAAACATAAAACACGCAGCCACTTCCAAGGGTTTTGCACACTAGGAGTGCTCTGCACAATTTATCCCCTAGTGTTATTCCAGACCCAAGACAAAACATTTGCCTTGAAAAACATTCTTGAAAAGAAAAGAAAAGGATATTCTTTGTATCTGAGGGTCAACCTTTGCCTTTCCTACTGAGGACTGTTCACATCTTAATGGACAGACATTTCTTGCTGTCCCTCTTTTCCAGATCCAAAAATTAGGCTAGAGAGAAGTGAACTGCTCAAGGTCACGCAACAAAGAGCTGCGGAGGCCCTTCCAACTGTCATGGATTTTATGGAGTTATGGATTTTTATAAGGCTTATTTAATGAAACAGAAGAGAAATATATTCTATTAAGTATGTGCAGATCTGAAAAATTACAACTATCTTTCATTCATTTTTAATGAACTACTAATTTTTTTCTTAAAAACATATTGGAAAAACCCTTTAACTTCATATTTGCTTATTTATTTAATTTCATTTCAGTCTTGCATTTACGCTTCTAATATATCCCTCCAAGTATTAAAAATAATATAACCCAGTTATAGCATTTGCATTTTTAGAGCCAAATATTTTGGTTAACTGTAAAAGGTAGCTGATATTTTAGCAATGAGCTCTTGGGGTAAAACTAGAATGCAAAGGGTCAGTTCAGTGTGATTTTCAACCCATCAGTTAATTAATTATAAGCAGGGGCTTCCAGGGAGTTTTTCTAGCAAGGTATCAACTCCTGCAAAGGAAAAATATGACAGAAAGCATTGCCATGGCCTTAAATCAACCCCCCCCTCACACACAAGCAAGATGAACGAGGGGCCTTGTTCTCTGAGAGTTTAAAGGGGGGATGCCAAGGAATCCTGATTCTCTCCCCGGCACAGGACTGGAGCAGGGCTCTCTCCCTGTCAGCTCCTGATCCCACAGCAGAAGTCACCCACCTGGGGCAGCATGCGATTTTCCTCCTCCAGCTGTCTTACTCTGGCCTCCAGCTGCCTAACATAGGACAAGGTTGATTCTAAAAAATCAAAACAGAAAAAAAGACTCGTATTATCCACAGAGATCTGCTTGTGTTCACTGGTGCCACAGCCTGGGCCACATCCTGCCTGTACTCATAGCAGATTGCCTCTCTCCAGCGTCCAGGGAACATCTTGCTCTGCTCCTCTCGGGGCAGCACAAACGATGCTGACACTGGAATTAATCAGCTCCCTGCTGCTTGTGATTCTAAACTGCTGCACTTGGAGAAAGGCCACACAGACCTGAGCCCTTCCAACCCATCCCCTGATCTCTGTGAGCATGGATTGCATTCTGCCAACACTCCCCAAGGATAACGCGTTATCCCGAGTGTGGGGGCACCCACAGCCTGGCACAGGGCTGGGCAGCACAGGGCCTGCGGCCCTGGCTCTGCCAGGACAGGCTGTCACAGCCGGAGCTGGGCTGGCAACCAGCTGTGTGTCCCTGGGGCTGCAGCCCGGCTGACAGCATCACAGCCTGCAGCACCACACGAGTCCTGCTCTCCCCGCCCACAGGGACACAGGGACATGCTCCCCCTGCCCCGCCGGGCTCTGGGAGCTCTGCATGGAGCACAACTGAGCTCTGCTCACCGGAGCAGCTCCCGGACCCACACAAGGCCAGCCTTTGCTTAGCTTTGAACAAAGCAGTCACTCCCAGTCTGCTCCCGAGAACCTGGGGTAAGAGGAGACCCCTGATTCACCCCTGCAAGCACCCAAGAGGATCACCATCACACATTTCTGGGGTCACTCCCAAATTTCTGCTGTTGAAGTCCTGTGTCTGAGAGAGATTCATGTCTGGGAACACAGCACTCAGGGGTAAGAAAAAATGCACTTCTAAAGAAAAAAGGTACTTTTTCAGTGCAGAAAAACTGCTGTGCCTCTTGCCTGTGTGTGGAATCCCACCACGTCCTCACTCCTGACTCAGCGATCCACTCAACTTTCTCGGAGCTGTCAGTTCCCGTCACACATTTGAGCTCAGCCTGCCACACAATTAGCACAATTATGATTACTGGTCTGGAATCCACGGGTATCAGGGTGGTAGTGCCAGCTGATACAGCCCTGCACAGCTGCACTGACAACGGAGCTGCTCACCAGTTAGACTGGCAGATGAATTCAGGCATGAGTTTCCTGTGGTACCTCATCACTACTCCAGCCTGCCCGTGAAATAGATTAAGGGGATTAAGGTGTCACTTACTGCTCTTAGGAGACTGCAGTAGTTAAATATGCATGGGAATTTACACAACACACAGTCATTTGTTGGAGACAACACACAGTCATTTGTCAGAGCTGATTAATACCTGGCCCGGCCCTGGGTCAAAAATAGCCTGTGCAGTAAGAGGGAAGGGGGTGATGTGAGGTTCTGCTTGCTCTGCTGCATCAGGCCTTTCCTAGCTGGTGATGGGGCATCTCTGGAGAGCCCTGAGCCTGGCTCAGATGAGCACTTAGGAGAGGAACAGCTTATTCAATTAACTCCACACGACAGGGCCCCTCCCAACACATCAGCTCCTTCCCAGCGCAGGCACTTCGGGGAAGAGCTCCCTCTCTGCACAGTCATTAGCACAGGCAGCAGCTCCCAGCACATCCCATCTCTCCTCCCAGCTGTTTCGCGCACAGGATGGTTCCTGAGGACCCATCTTTTCAGAGGGGCTGGATCAGCACTTTGTTTGGCACTGCCAGCTCTAAATTTCTTGGTCACAAGTCCACAGGCAAGTGAGCTTGGGCTCAGACTTCATGCTCCACTGCAGTTCCCAGCTGTGCCCACTCCACACAAACTCCCTTCTGGATTCTCTTCAGCTCTTTATCTTTAATAGTTTTCTGGTTTACCAATTCTCAGCTCCTCAGATGATGCACCTCTTGGCTGCATCTGTCTCTTGTTTGTACTCTGGGAGTGCAGAGCTGGGCTCTCTGCTGCTCCAAACCACACCGCTCTGTCTCAGTTCCCAACCTGCCCGTGCCAGCTCCCAGCAGCTGAGCCTCTGGGTAACCCTCCTCAAGTGTGAAACAGTTCTTTAAATCTCTGCCTGTAATCTGATTAAAAGGGGAAATTAGGCCATCTACCAAAGGCTTGAGCAAGCAAATCCTAACTTCTGTGAGTCTTCCTGACACATGGACTAGACACATATATATTTCAGGATCTGTTAATATATTTATGCTGTGATGCCACGAGCTTAGAGGGGAAAATGAGCAGAGAAGTCAGCCAAGGACATAAGAGATGGAGGAATTGAAAACACACAAAGTGAAACATTGGCACCAAACCTTAAAAAAAACCCAACCAAACTAAAAAGTTGCATCTAAAAGTATTTATGAGAAGACCTATATGATCCATCTATTCTTAATCAGCCTGGAGAAGGGAGAGAAAGTATTGGAGACACAAATATCAAATATCTTGCCTTTAGAGAAATGCAGTGACAATCCTCTGTCTCCACATCCATCACTCCAACATGTTGTAAGGGAACATCAATATTTACGTAGCTGATCTCTGTTCTCTTTGACATCCCCCCTCTTGAAGCTTGCAGATATTTTGGGGTTATGTCAAACGTTATCAGACGCTTATGTTGCTGCCAAAGGCACATTTGCGCATTGGCTTTATCCATTTTTGTGTGACTGAGCCTGATCCCAGTCTACCCAGGAACTCATAATGTCCTTTAAGCCAGATTATCCTCTGCTGTTTCAGAATGCTTGAGGATGTCATGTTACATTCTGATAGTTTAATATTTTTTTTGAGGGTTCCAACTCCCTGTGGGACTGCACCGAAGAACCTAAACTCTGAGCTTCTCTGCCCACCTGGGAGATCCCTGCAGCGCAACTGTATGAGAACTCCACAGAAAGCAAAAGCCCAGGGTTCCAACCCACACATCTGCTTGGTCAGACGAGGTGGTACTGAGCCCAGTGTGAAAGGGGGAAGGGATTTTACCTAATGACCAGGGCAGTATCTGGGGGAAAGAAAGAGCAGGAGATCCAGCCCTGGCCAGAAGAAGCACCAGCCATCCTTGCACCCTCATGACCAAAAAATGGGAAAACATGATGATGCAAAATTCACCTGGATTTTGTGAACAGCAGCACTTTCTGCTTCCACCAATCAGCTCTATTGGCTGTTTGCGTTCCTGAAGGAAGTCTCCAGGATCTGGAGAGCTGCACATATTAAACACTGAAGGTATAGAGGAGGGAAACTGCCAACAATTCACCTCGGCAAAGAGTTCAGGGCGTTGTGTGTAGGGACACTTTGATGTGTGGCAGTGAAGGTTTGCTTCAGGAATATCCAACTGCAGCAGGGAGAGTCACTGGCCATGCTGCTCTTTCTGCATTGTGTTGGCAGGCACTTAATAATTGTATTATTATTATTAAATTTAATATAAATTAAATTGGATTTTGGTCATTCAAATCCACACCCAGCACCCCACAATGAAAACCAAATAATCCTTCCATGAATGGCAGATGAAAATCAAGGCTGTGCAAGGGCCGCTTTAAACTCTCCCAGAATTCCCTGACAGCTCCGTATGTTCAGGAAAGGGTTTCCATGCTAACTGGGGAGCAGATCCAGTGCCACACAAACCATCATCTCCCTACCCTGTCATTCTCAGTCAGCTGATTTAATTACTGCAGGATTAGTATTCATGGCTGGAACATGTTATTACCCTTCCAGCTCCCTTGTTTGCATATGAACAGACCAATCCCGCCCTGCCGGGTTTGTGTGGACACCCATGTCCACCCCTGCATCCACCAGCGCTGGCTCTGGCAGCATCCAAGCTCCCCTTGGCAGGATCAGGAGACCTCCAAAGGTCATTTTAGCCCTGTCTTCTGTGATTTCCTGTTATGGTTGCACATCTTACATAACAGCCCTACTGGAGAAGTGCTGGAGAACTCCTTATTAAAGTGCAGCCACATTAGGATTAGTGCTATCATGTAGAAAGAGAGAGGTTTGCCCAAGGCACGGTTTTATTAAGCTCACCAGAATGTTTAGGAGCTGCTCACGACCAAGGCACATGTTCTCAGGAAGTTCTGGGGCAGCAAACACCACAGTGTTTGCATTCCTCAACACTGTTGTCTGAAATTCTCCCACCACAAGCTGAGATTCCTTGGGATTACAGATCCAGCACTTCTTGACTTTAATTAAAAATATAATGAACTAAACTGAGCTTGTTCAGTGAGTGTGTCAGAACTGGATGTGCTGATCCAAACTTCAGGATCCACAGCCCCTTGTTTCATCTCTCAGGCAGCAGGTGCCGTGTTCCCCTCTGAGCACGCACTGCACACAGGCACGTGCTACTCACACACCTCTGCCATCACAGGTTTACACAGATGTCACAGGAGAACACTCTTTTTTCAGCTGCAGCAACTTTTAACCAGAGATTAACTACCTATTGGAGGAACAGCTACTTTGCCTGTGTTGAGGCAGCCCCTGCCAAGCCTTTAACAATCCACTGTGCTGTCTGACTTGGACTCCAGGGGGTTGGCAGCTGCCTGGACTGAGAAGCCCCTGTGGCACTGTGGGTCAGGCAGTTCAGGGAGCAGGTCTGTGCACACCCCTCCCTGTGAAGGGGCACAGGCACCACTCACTGGGGGTTTTACTGCTCCTGAGTTACCCAAGGATCAGCTGAGGGCACCCCAGTGCTGCCTGTGACACAACCTACTACATACTACAAATATAGTGCTGGAGTCCACTTAAGAACATTACTGACTCAAGCTGGAGGTTTTGTTACACATTTTACCTTTAGGGTGCAACAAACTTTACAGTTGAATTCATCTGGAACAAATAAAAAACTTTTTTAAAAAAAGGTTTAAAGAAGTCTCATAGAGAAGAAAGGGTTTGATGTAGGAGTACCTCCAAATGCCGGGTGTCAGCTGAGGTCACACTCCTGCAAACAGCTAGCTGGCACTGCCACACCGATGTTCTGCTGAGGCACTAACCTTGGGTTGTTGGGCTGTTTTGGTGCTGGAGGTGACAAAGCTCTCCTGGCCGGGCTGTTTGATGTCCCATTAGCTCCCCTTCAGCCCCTGCTAAATGCATTGCCAGGGTATTGACGGAAACAGAGAAAATCAAACCCATTATGCTCTTGCTGAAGCCTTTCCCACTGGCTGCCAGCTTGTTCTGGTATTGATTTACGTGCTTTATGATTGGGAAAATCTTTGTTGGCTCCATTTACTCAACTGCTGGGCTTTGCCTCCGTGCCACCACACTGTCCTTTGCTCATTAGGAGTGTCCCCAGGGCAGGAACAGCCCCCTGGACTGGAAACACTGCTCAAGGAGAGGGGGGTGTTCTGTGGGCTCTTGCACTGTGAAAACACAGAGCTCCCTCCAGCTTCTCCCAGTACTGCTGTACCCCTTTTGAATGACCATTTGCAATAGAAATTGGGAAAAAAAACCACATATAAATGAAAATATAAAGCTCCCTGCAACAGAAAGATTTGTGCAAAAAGCAGAGGGTCAAACTGACTGAGGTGCCAAATACATGCTCTAAAGGTCCCTCCTGAACCTCACATCTCCCCACTGATGCTGACAGTGACCCTTCTCTCACACAGAACTGTATCTCACAGGCTCCAATCAGCAGAAGCTGAAGCAACAGTGCAGAAAAGTTAGTTCAGCTGAGACTGTTCACACTGGTACAGCAAGTTGTAGCTGAGAATACCTTGGCTCCCTCCCGGCAGAGTGCAGCCCAGGCCGACAGCGCACACGGCACCTCCAGGATCTCAGAACCGCTCCAGCCCCATGAATCACTGCAGTGCTCATCTCCTGCCTCGCTGGGAGGCAGCTCCCCAGCCTGCACCTCCCCTTTTATGGGTTGCTCTCTGAGTCACTCAGTCCCAGACCCAAACGGTGCTCCCGTTTGGGAGCACAGAAATAGCAGCTCTCACGGCACCAAGCCATCGAACCACTGATCAACTTCTCCTTGCTACACCTTCAAAAGAGATGCCAACACTCACCCAAAGCTCAATAACCGCTTGAGTACAGGGAGGAACAGCCAGCCCACCCTCTCCCTCCTCCTCCTCGTTGAGTGAAACCAACAGTTCCTGTTCTGGTTTTATGTGGGGGAAGTTTGGATGGCAAGGCAAGGGCTGGGAAGGACTTGGAGCTGAGGCCCCGTGGCCACAGCACCTCCCATGTGCAGAGCAATGCCAGCACACCCAGCCTCCAGGGGAAAAGTATCCCATAATAATAGCCCAAGGAGACAGCCATTATCTGTGACTGCTGCCTCAGGGTGCAGGAAAATCTGCTGAGGAGGTCAGGAGTGTTTTACACTCACTCTTAAACCCTAGAAAGAGGTGGGAGAATATCCTCCCCAAAATCCTCAGTGTCTTATTAGAGGATGGATATTTACAGGGAAATACAGCAGGGAAAACTACAAAACCAGTAGGTCTCTGAAGGAAAGAGATGTATACAATTATCCCTCTCTGTGAGGAGCCCTGGGAGCATTCCCAGCACCAGGCAGGAGCAGAGGCTGGGCAAGTGCCAGAAGAAGACAGGCCAACTTGGGCAAAGGCAGTGCAGATTCAACATTATCAGGACAAAAGAGGGGTCTGGATTAATTTCTCTGCACACAGTGATTAAGATGTAGGCCAGGCTATTAAATGCAGAAAGAGATGTTATGAGATTAAACGTGTCCGGGAGACTGAAACCACCCTCTTGCTTCCCACAGCCCATTAAAGAGCCACCATGTGATAACAGCTACCTGTCCCTACTGAGCCTGCCCACATTTAGGGCTGGAGACATGAGCATTTGGTAAAATTCCTGCCCCAGCAGCCTCAGCACAGAACCTCATTCTGAGGAAAAATGAGCTCTCCATTTCAGCTGGCAGCTACACAGCGGCACAGGGAAAGGCTGCTGGAACGGCCTCCAACCCCTCGGCAAGGCCTTTTCGGGCTGGCTGGGGAAGGGGTAATGAAAAGGAGTATTCAGATGACACGGGGTTTAAGCCAAAAATGCGTCAGGGCGAGGCTGTCACCGTGTAGGTACTGACACAGCCTGTCTGCCAGCACGAGAGCTGGGCTGTTCCCTCTGCAGCTGAAGCATCCACGGCTCCAAAGGGGACAGGTTTCCCTGCTCACATGGTGAGGCATTCACTCCACCCTAAACCCACATTCTTACCTGCCTCGCTGCCTCTCCTGCCTTCCCTGGGATTTCTACGGTTGCATCCTACACTGCTGGGCCTTGCAAATAATCCAAGGCTGTGGCTGATCTTGTGAAAACACACACACACAAACCCACTCAGAACAGCACTTGGGAGAGGCACAAAACATGGGAATCTGTGTTTTGTCAGGCCTTCAAAGGAAGCCAAATGCACCACATAGACAGTTTCTGAGTCCCTTTGCAGAGTTATTTCAGTGATATATGAACATGATGCTGATTACAACACTAATAATCTAAAAGTGACCTCAAACACAGACAACAAACCCCAGCATACATATATATATGGTTGATGGGCTGCACGAGACATATTTAGCTGCTATAAATCTATAAAATTAATGGTTTACAACAATTTACCTCCCAGACATGGCCAGTGGTGGCTGAGCCCCCTGCGCTCCCTCTCCCTGTCTGCTGATCATGGATCTGCAATGCCTTTGGAGCAGAACCAGCTGAGATTGCCCAGGTCAGCACATTCAACACCCAACTGCCCATTTCCTGGTCAGCACCAAAGATTCTTCCAGTGAGCCCACAGAGGTTGAGCAGATCCTGGGACAGCAGATGTGGCAGCTCCCTTGGGATTTAATATGATGGGAACACGTTCCTGATCAAAGAGGTTAATGGAGTGCTTTCACTGTACTAACCTTCCCAAACACTCAGAAGAAAGACTCAGCACTCTCTCCAAGCAGCCCTAACTCAAGGACTTCAATTGCCTTCCATGGAATGGTCTCGACATCCCTGTGGCCAACACAACCCAGCACAGCCATTCCTGAATCCACAGCTCTCCCTCTGTCCCAAACACAGGGAATGATGCCCCTGCTGTTGGCTTCTCCTTGTTATGCTTGAAACACCATTTAATTTATTGGGGATGGAATCAGCCAAAGGCAGGGAGTCCTCCAGAACCTGAAAATAGTAAATAGGAAGTTGCAACAATTCCTCAAGTCTTCCAATCACTTGTGCCTGTTTTCAGGGAGACAGTGCTGTGTTCCAGGGCCTCTGACATCCAGACAGAGCCTCGCTGACGCAGGGAGCAGCCAAAGCCAGAGCTCTCCCAGCTGCTTATCCGCACACCGGAGCAAAACAAACCCTTGCGCAAGGTCTGTTTATTTCCTGGCCCTTCGCTAATGGCAAAGCAATTCACGCATTTCCTCTCCCCAAACACACAAACAACGCCAGGGTCTTGGGGCACAAAGGCTCTTGGAAGCTGCCGTGCCCTTCACCCAGCTCTGCACAGAGCAATCCAGGACTAACCCTACCCCGAGCACAGAGAGAGGGGCAGCTCTGGCCCCTTCAGCATCAGGTGCCCCTTGGGCCACCCAGCACACGCAGAGAAATGAGTCAGACTCAAAACTCATGTCTGTGTGGATGTGTGCACGTGAGGGGAGAGCTTTCCATTCACTCCGTGCCCTCCAGCTCTCAGGATTTAGGTCTGGCTACCTGCAAGCTTCCTTTGTGGGATTACGGGGACAAACCCTGCCCCTGCAGCAGGCAGAAAGGCAGAGCTGAGCATCCCTGAACAGCACAGGCACAGTTCTCAGGTCTGATTAACACTGTAATGAACCCCAAAAACAGAACACATTCTAGGAAAAGAGCAAACACTGACACTTCAGTCTCACAGCAGCTGCAAAGTAGGGCTGCATCTCCTGAGACTTTCTAGAATGAGGATAAAAAGCCATAATTATTCCCAGAGTTCCGGGCAATAAAAGACAGACGTGACTGTAACTCCAAACTAAAGGAAAACTCCAAGTTACCCAGTCAGGGAGGATTACAAATCAGATTATATTATAGATGTATGACCACAGCAAGTCATGTTAAACAGACAACCCGAAGCAGCCTACCTACTCTTTCATTACACAGGGATGAGCTCAGACACACTGCTGAGGGCAAGGAAGGTAAAATCAGTGCATAAATGAGCTGCCAGGGCAGCTGCTGTAACAAAATGCACACAGCTTCCAGGAATTTCTGGAGAAAATTGAGACATATAGACAGCCTGGCAGGTTTAAGGCTAGAAAAATGCTATTGAAACAATGCAGCCTGGCTTCCTGCCCTGCAGAGACAAAGGAATTCCGATAATAATTCCAGAAATGCCTGGTTTCCTCCTCGCTGCTGGAAGTGGATATGGTCAAAAGAAGTCTGTGGGTTTTTTCCTCTGCAGAAGAATTTGGCAAAAAACCCAACTGGACCAAAACTAAGTTTACGAACAAGATTTTTCATGTGACTTGGGACATGGTCTGTAGGAATAAATTATTGCAGGAGGGTTATATATCTTGCGTGCTTTGAGAAGCCTGACAACCAGCTCCAGTCCATCTGCTTTCCTTCCTGCCATTCCTCAGGACATCCCTGCTTTCAATTCCCCTGGGGAAGCAGCAGGAGAAGACCTGAGTTAATGACACCACAGCAGAAGGAAACCCTCCTCCTGGAGAACATCCCCTGACAATTCCTGCATCCACCTGCTCCACACGGGGATGGAACTGCCACTGTGGCACCGAGATTGGTTGTGACACAGGTGTTAGCAGTCCCTAAATCTTGCACAAAGCGGGTCCTTCCCAACTCAGCATTATCTGTTTGTATCCCCCTGGTATTTCCCAGATGGAAACAACCATTCCTGGCCTCCACCCGAGTGTGCCAGAGACCTGCCCTCAGCTCCTGTTGCTCACAAACTCCACACAAACTTCCAGTCCCAAGGCAGACTCACAGAAAAATCTGAGAGCAGGGGAGTGGAGACTGACAGGAGTGTCTTTTCCTGCCATTCTTCCAGCAGGGATTGTGACACACTGACTCCAGGAGGAGTTGACACACAAAACAGCGTCTTCCTGGGAACGTGCCAGGAGCTCAGGAAAATTAAAGCTTTCCTTTCCTGCAGCATAAACACATTTGCACCAGGACTGTGGGCAGGGCAGCCCCTGAGCGCTCCACACCTCCGTGCCAGCCGCCAGCACGGCACAGCCATCCTGCACTTTCCAAGGGAAACAGCATTTCCTTGGGCAGATGGAACAACCTTTCCTTCAGCACTCACCATCCAGTGCTAGTTTGGTTTGTTTGTACCTTGTTTTTGTTTACAAACAGGCAGAAGAGACAAAGGCTTTTGACACATCCCAAACCCACTTCCAAGGCCGGGAAGCAGCAGCGAGTTTTCCACCTGCTTGTTCAAAGTCTCCTGATATTCCCAGGTTTCCTCTGTTAAGGGAATGCTTGCAGAGGCAGCTGCCACAGCTGGCTGAGTTCTGCTGAGAGCATTTGTTGTGTGATGACCCGGGCCTGGCTCCACAGTCAGCAGCAGGGACAACTGACACCGGGAGAGCAGCAAGGAAAGTGCTGCTGTGGTGATACAGAGGGTTGTTAGAAGGCCACGGGCTTTTCCTGCTCTTAATCAAGTCCTGCCCTTACTCAATGATCCAAGGAAGCTGGGAAGCTGTGTTAACTTCCAGGTTTGCTGCCCTCATCAAGGACATTTGATAGTTTGGTAAAAATCCTTCCACTTATGTTAGGCACAAACTACTGCTCTGTCTGAGAATCTGAGATTCAAGGGTCAGGTCTCCAAAGGATTGGATCTTCTGCTTACAAACAGATTCTGGGAGAGACTCACACCTGGATCTGAAGCTTTTGGAAGGAAAAAGAAGAAGGGAGGGAGGCAGAGTCAGGGAGAGGAAGCTTGACCCCTGTTTGAACTAAGAAGTGAGACAAAACTCTTACTGTGGAAGTCCATCCAAGGAATGCAGACCTGTTTGGGAAAGTCAAATCACAGGAAGTGAGTAACAATCAGCAACCTTATTTGCAGAAAATCACCTTATCTTTACTGCCTTATTCTTAACACAAACACAGTGTTTCTTACGTGGTGCTAAAGAATTCCCTGCAAAAGAAGTGTGTTTTCTCTTGCCATCCATCACCTCCAAATAAAGTCTACAACCTGTCATGGTTTTGCTTTGTGCTGCTACAAGGTTAAAAATTGTTCCTTTTTTCCCTTGCCTGGTTTTGGGGGAGGGGA
>JAWWES010000115.1:3798453-3875862 GCA_035583135.1 Lophotriccus pileatus
TAGGGGGAGGAGTTTTGGGTCTCCCCTGTGGTTTGGTCTCAACAAAACACTTGTGTCCCACTCAAACGGAGACAAACCCCTTGAGCATCAAGATGGTAAATGTTGGCAAGGGCCAATTTTATTTCTGCAATTCTCACCATCCAGTGTCAATTCCTGCTTTGGTCTTGTCAGAGCCCAAAAAGTATCCACTGCCTGGGCCACCAAACCCATTTCTTTTCTCAGCTGGCAACGAAGAACATTTCAGCACCATAAAATACATACACTCAAACTGGGTTTTGATGAAAGCTCTTCTGAGCCCCCCCTTGTGAAGTGCCATACTGCAAGAACAGCTGTGTCAGTGCATGATCCCCAGGTGACCAGGGAGTTCCCAGGAACAGGACACCCCACCAGACACACCAACTGCTTTCAGATCCCAACCACTTTTCCTAGTCCTTATCCACAGACTCAGCTCTCCTCGAAGTGTAACACACTGACCCAGGACTAAGTCAGGACACTTGGGATTTGAGGATCAACCTTAAAAATGCTCCTGAAGTCACAAGATGCTTTTCCCACTAAGACTCAGCCCCTCTGTAGTCTATTTCCACAGTCTTTTATCTCTGTGTGGCTAGAACATTCAATCAAACCTGCTGAGGCACATTAATGTCTTTACAGGAGAAAAGATATTTGTCCTTTGGACTCAGGTTTGGAAAATAAAATGGAAACTAAAAGTTTTCCCAGATTCTGTAGTGAGTGCTGATATTCTGGGGAAATGTCTTTGTGAGTTATTATTTACTGCTTGGGGATCATATATGAGGAAACTTCACATCACCTGCTGTAAAAAAATAACGTCCTATACTGCACATTGCAACTCTTCTCAAATTATATTCCTTTCCCTGATGAAACAGCGGATCAAACCCATACAGCCTACAGTCCATTTAGTGCATTGAACAGATCACACGTCAAGTGAAAGTCACTTTGATCCTAAAAAAACAAGAGTGTTGAATCAGCAGTGTCACAGCCTGGATTAAACGTGCCACTAATCCCATCAGATACACCCCCTGTTCGCCCTCCACGTGGAGCAGCCCCCAGACTGTTAGAGACCCTGTATCCATTTAACAGTGCCAGCCCGTAACTCCCAGGGAAGGTGTGACACAGAAGAAAAGGCACTTGAAGCTGCACTTCCCATTGCTGATGTGTATCTGTGTGAGCGGCTGCCCTGCCACCCGGCTGGCTGGGGCTGGGTCATTGCCACCGGAGCACTTCCCCTGCACGGGGCACACAGCCAGCCAGGCAACCCGGGCGGGGACTGATACCGGAGCACCAGGACTCGGACACACAGGGTGGCCAAGGCAAAGCTGCTGCTCCCAGGGCAGGGCAAGGAGCCCCACGGCACCACCAGGGCAGCAACTCCAGGCTTATTGTGCTGCTGGGCACAGAGAGAGGGACAAACACTGCATTTCTGCACTGCTGGTGTGGCTGGTTTGGGGAGTGTGGACACAGAGGCTCGTGGGGGTGGTGACCCCACGCTGGGCAGAGGCTGAGCTGCACACTCCCTGCTCTCTGTGGGGATGCTGCTGCACCCTGGGGGGTCACAGGAACCCCAGGGGCCTGATTCCTCCTCTCCAGAACTGACGTATCAGCCCACTGAAACCGCTGAAGATGGGACCAAAAGAATAATTTGCCCTCCCCCTCATGCCCCAGCCAGCTGTGAACAGAGTGGCTAAGCCTTAGGGCAAGGCTGAGCCGCTCTCTGGGACGGTCTCCTTCCCTTCTCCCGCAGCCCGGGGTCGATATTATCGGGCTGGTTTATTGGTCCATTGTGCTCAAAGTCACTTCCCAGGCACAAGCCTTCATCTGCTAATTGTGGAGCTCACACTTTCCACCACTAATTGGCTTTCACCTGCTGCTCTTGCTGCTCCAGACTTCCAGAGACCTCGCACACTTCTCACCAAAGCTCAGCCTAACAGAGCACACTTCACACTGCAATTATGTCTTCCTGGCCCCTGAACCACAATGGAAAAGTTAATCAAGCTTAAGAGAAATCAGGGATGGTGTTACTCAAACACCCAGATTTTACAAGCCATCTTTCCCAGCTTTGAGGTTGTTTCCCATCTGTCATTCATTTGTTAAAGCTCCTCAATGGAAGGACTGCACAAAAGTTGTGTTTCTTTGAAAGGTCACCCTTAACAATCCTCATACCAAGTTTAACCTCAGTGAGCTCAGGCCACAATCAACTGAAAATGTGTGGAATGAAAGATGAGTGTGACTGCAGTGCAGTTTCCATAACACCACAGCACACAAGCAGAGGTAGGACTGCTGGCCCCAGCACAGCTCCCTCTGTTTCACGGTAACAGGACAGGTTAATTACTTTTTCTCCCCAATAAAATTACTTTTATATCGTTTTTGCTTATTACACTAGAACAAATGATGCATGGACAATTTCAAACATGATTCCTCTCTTCATGAAGACAAGCAATTAGCAACTCCTCAGTCCTCTCTCAGCTTTTACTCTGCGTTCACTTGAAGAAATTCTCACTAAGGATCACAACAGGTTTTATCCCAGCCTCGCTGCTCTCATTGCCTGACAATTTCTAGGCTGCCAATTAATAAATAAGCACTTTCCTTACACTACAAGTCCTTTAGACCTTCATGTCATCCATCAGCACAACTACTGACCTGAGCACTCAGAGACGTGCCAACAAAAATCCCTGGAAGCCCACGGAAAGCAGTGAGGGTGGACATTTGCCTGCACGGCCTCAAAACGTTGATCCTCTCTCCTTGTCAAACACATCTCCTTTCTCTGACATGTTTATCAGCTGCATAAATATGCACATTGTTCAACCTCACACTCAGAAGCATCACTCTGCCCCTGGGGCAGACATTCACATGGTCTATTTTTGCAGCTGGAGGACCCATGGAAGGGAAACATGCTTTGAAAAAGGCAGCCAGGTCGAGGCCACGTGAAGGAAGAGCAAAGATTATGATTTATTTAAGCAAAAAATATTTTAAAAATAATAATTAAAAAAAAAACCAAAACACAAAAATAACATTCCAATGAAGTTGCAAAAGTGTAAAAACGTCCATTTTCAAGACCTCCTTTTCATGCCTTTTCACTCTGAAGGCTTCAGTTTGGTGCTGTTTTTCCAGGTTAATCCAGCAGAAGATGAGGCTGTACTTGGCCATAACTTCAAGCTCTGATGGCCAGGCGCTTTCCAGGGGTATTTTCAGTGATTGTCCCCCACAGCCTGCCCCTACCAGGCCTGTTTTGTTATAGGAGCAACTCATAACCCTTCCGAAAGCTCCTTCCAAATCGGGAATTTCCCATAGATATTCCTGGAGCCTCTTCCCACCTCCAGAGAGAAAATGTCTGGTTACTGAGTTCATTTCAGAGATTATTCACTCACTGATTGGCATTTTCCCTCCCTGGTGGCATTTGCTCTTCCAGGCTTCTCTTTCTGCCAGTGTCACAAATGCAGTGAACACTGTGAGAGGAATGATCCTGACATGTATTTGGGGTAATGACCCAGCCCCATCCTACAGAGCCGTGATGGAAAGCTGCATGGATAAGAGAATTCATGTGCAGGGGCTGAGGGACAATTTGGTCCCGATTTCTGGACTGAATTCATCAGTGCAAGCTGGTGTGAAGTAATTTTCCCTAAAAATGCAAGAGAAGCTTTGTGTTCCTTACTCTCCCTCTGGCTTTAGTGTCAGAAAATCACAGGACCTCTCCATTGCTCCCTTTTTCTCCCCCAGAGCCAACCTGTTCCTGCTCAAGCCACGGAGAAAAACTAAGCTTCCATCAGGTGCAATTTGGCAGTTTGCACGTATTGCACATAAAAGGCTGTGAAAGCCAAAGGGAGCAAGGGAGAGAGAGAGAGTTAACTGAGATCCATGACTCTTCTGTTTCTCAAATCCACAACTCTGCTCCTTAAATACAGACCTGGGTTTAAGTCACTCAGAAGTGCCCGAACCTTACTCTTGCCCTGCAGTACAAGGTTTCTCATGGAAGAGGGATCTTTGTCCTGTGGCAGCAACAGGGAAAATCTAGATGAGCTGAATCATTCAGGAGATATTAGTAGGCACCTTAAATAAACAAGGAGTTCCCTGAAAATATCCTGACAGGCATGTTTCAAAGCCCTTAACTGCAAGTGTAGTAAGCAGTAATTTCTACTTTCACAGAAGACTCTCTATTGTGTTTACAGCAATGTCTGAAAGCAGCAGCTTCAATTCACACAGAACTCACAGCACCTCCTTGTCCCCAAGGAAAGGTAACAGTTATAAGACCCCAATAAATAACTGCCACTAAAATAACTTGTGCAAAGGGATCAGGGAAATGAGAGCACTTCCAATGCAGGAAGCAGCTGCTGATTCAGTAATTTGGGTGCAAATCCCACAGCCCGAACTGCAGGTGATGGAATAGCCAAACTCCCCAGCAGGACACCAGAGACCTCCCCCAGCAGAGTGTTTGAGTTAGGAACCTCCAGAAATAGGACCTGCAGATTATCACTTTCACATTCCCCTGGCTGAGGTGTTACTCTAAAAAGAAACTGCTGAAGGGAGATCTATCACTGGAGGTAAGATTAAAAATTCAGGGCAAGGAAGCTCAATGCAGAATGTATTTAAGAGACCCATTTATTCCATGCAGTTATATTGCTCCCTGAGCTTCCTTCTCTTTGCATGAAACTGTATTTAGAACTAATAGGATTTGGAATTATATTTAGAGATACACAGTCGTCACTGTAGAGCTGTGTCCATCTTTTTAAAATGCTTTCTAAACCAATTTTCCTAAAGATTTCTCAGCAATCTGAGCTAGATATGGGGGTTTTTTTCTCCATTTTGCAATTTTACAGACATTTGGATTAAAAAAAAAAAAAAAGTTTAAACAAAATTAAGCTTAAAAAAGTACCTGCTCATAACAACTGTTTGCCTAATGGTAGTTGTACAGCCATTTGTAAAATTAGTCTTCCAAACCACCACACAGAAATCCACGGGAAATCAGTGCCCATGGTTGCTATTAGGAAGTAGTTATGAATTATTGCTTACAAAAGAAGTAAAATAAGCTGGGTTTTCCCTTTTTTTGCAAAGTTCTGCGGGCCAGATCCAAAGCCCTTTGCCAGTGAAGCTCCTCAGTGACTTTGATGACACCGCTTGCCTGTCCTTAATCTTGTCAACAAATTCTATCATATCCTTCAGAGAAAATCCTGCAGTTGTTTTAAGTATGTCTAATCCACGAGGACAAAGCTTTAATGAGTTTCTAAATTTGTATCTTAAGAAGTAAAATAAAATAAAATGAAATAAAAAACCCCCCTGTGACCCAGAATCCATTCCAAAGCACCGCTCATCTCTCAGCAGCCTCTCCTGGTGCTCCCGCCCACTGTAAAGCAGATTTATCCCACGCCTATGGACCAACAGGCACAGAACAGGGGACAGGGTCTTGTGCTACACAGAGGGTTTTCTCCACATTCCTCCAAAGACACCCAGGGGGCCCCACTCTGGGAGCCCAGAGAAACCCCCCCTACCTGGCTGCAGGTGTGTGTGTGAGAGCACAGCACAGCTTCGGGGTGACAGACACCAGCTGGAGTGAAAACAAGTCAAATAATGGAGAGCTGGAGCCTGGGAACAGCCAGAGACTTCTTCTGGATCCTCACTGTCCATGCCTCGGGTGGTTTAATAAAGGGCAGGATATTGAGCACCACAAAATGAAACAGATAAAAGGCGTAAGAACTGCCAGTGTTCCACGGAGTTTGTTTGCAATGTGGCAGTTCTGTAATTTCAAAGGATTGAGCAGCTCTTTCCATGCAGACTTTATCAACCTGAGAGCAATAACGTCCTCCCCCATTACCTGGGTTTTATTACACCTGCAGCACAATGACAAATGGAAGCCAACACCCACTGTTCACCTGCTTCTACTCCAGAATTCAAATTCCTCCCCATGGCCCAATCTGTGCCCTGCAGGAAGCTGCAAGGCAAAAGCATTTATTTAGTCCCTTCCAATAGGATTTTTCATTTCAATCTACACCTTTTCACTTTAAGGTAAATAAAATAAACCAGAGCTGCTAAGCAGCCAAGGGTGGTAAAGAGGAGCAGGTGAGTTCATGAGAAAAGTAAGGGAACACTTTTGTTTAGCTGTACATGCACAACGTACAGAAAAACGTGTGAACATCTACAACCAATGTACTGCCCACCACAGTGGTCACTGCAGCTGCCTGGGGGGGCACACCCTTTTCTCATATGGTGTTTCGGTGCATGGAGTCTCTGCGGAGAAATATGGACAACACTCCACATTCCAAAGCACACTGGGGATGCTGCTGTGGCAGGGATGGCTAAGGAAAAACGCAGCGCGAGGGCAGCAACCAACACACGCTGCAGGAGCACAAAGTACAAAACAGCTGAGTCTTCTCTGCTCCTGAAGTGGTTAAGATGTTGCTCTTAAGGCCTGACCCAAATAAGCCCTGAAGGCATGAGAAAGGAGGGCCAGGATCACAGAGGGCACAGGGGAGGATGATGCAATGTGCAGTCACCACACCTTGTGACTCCTGGTGGTGACACAACAGTCCCTGCGATGTTCAGACCTTCTCCTACCTGGAGCCAGGCAGAATCCCAGAAAATGACCTGCCTTTTGTAAGAACAGACAAGGCACCTCCTCCATTCTGGTCCTGTGGCTTCTGCCCTGCGTGATCCTGCTGGATGTGTTACCAGTAACGCCTTTGTCTCATGTGCAGACACTGCACGTGAGGGAGGGTTCTTCCCTTGTTCCATGTCTCTCTCCTGACTGCTCACCACATTTTCCTGTAGGGGTTTGTGTGTATCTTCAGAGTTCAGTGTGGTGCTATCTCTGCACATGCACCCTAAATAAAGTTCCTGCTTGCGAATTCCCTTAATTCCAACCATCCAGTGGCACTAAAATAAGCTCCAGTGTTCAGTGCTCACACACTCCAAATCACAGCATCCTCAGGGAGGGCTCACTGGCAGAGGAAGGCAAACCATGCACAGGAGCTGCATCTGTAATGCAAATGCAGGCAGGCTCTTCACAGAGGGATCCCCTCCAAAAAATCCCATCTCTGTGCCTTGAAGTCACCCATTAAAATCAAGTAATACAAACTATTGACGGAGTAGGACTTAGTTACGAAATGAAGTTCCAGTATAAAAGGGCAAGGACAGCTTTAAGTGCACAACTCCACTTCTGCAGTTACCATTTATATATTTACACTTTTTTCCCTGCCTCTTCTCCTCAGAGATTCAAAAGTCTTTTCCACTTGTCCCTCACCAATTCATTCTTTTTCTTGTCCCCAAGAAAGAGATGAGCAGAGCTTCACATGCTATTAATAATGAAGCTTATACAAAACACAATCCTACATACTTAAGTTGATTCAACACACCCACTGGTATCAAATTCTAGTGGAATTGGTCTAGTTTGTGATACTCAAGTAAGCTGATCTCAAATTAGTTTGTTTTCCCATGGAATGCACCTTGAGTGAGTTTGTTTTCCCAGGCATGACTCACCCACTAAGCAAACACCATCCACAGTGTGCTTTTGCTCCCGAAGACATTTGAATCTTTTGCTAAAAAAGTGACAGAAGGACAAATATTTGAGAGCTGCCCTGGGGAAAACCTTTGTTGGATTGCCTGGGGTTTTCCTCCTGCTCCCTCTCCCACCTTGGTGTGAACGTGCAGATGCTTCCTCTGTTCCCTTGGAATGTCACTGTCCCTTCACGTCCCAGCCATGTGTTCAAAGGCAGTTGTGCTCAACTGGCAAAGGGGCACTGGAAGGCACAGTAGCAGTCTCACATCTCCAGCTCCAGCCCTGCACTGTGTCAATTTGATCTCCTCACTTGCCTTTTGTTCTTCTTGTTCAGGACCCTACAGACATATGGCAGGAGATGTCCTGAGGCACAGAGGAGTGACACGTGGCATGGGCTCAGCGCAAGCAAAGGAAAACTAACAGGCAGAATGGGAGGCTTTTCACCAGAGGAAACAGAGTTAAATATACAGCTGCAGTGTCCCAAATACAACAGCAGCACCAGTGCACACACTGTAATACCTGCACGGCCCCCTCTGGATGCTCCTGGTGAGCAGCAGCATTTAACCCACTGCTGGGGCCTCCTCAGGACATCTGCCTTTGTCATTGCCTGGAAATACTGAAAAATCTGCTGGCTTCTGCAAAGCTTTGGTTCGAAGCCCTCAAGTAACAGAAGTGGAAATGAATGGTGTTAATGTTAAGCACAATAAAAAACAACAGCTGATGAAAATCCCTCTCAAAGCCAACACAGCTTATTGTTCCTGCAGCTTTGCATGCAGACTGCATCTCCTCCTAAAGCTCCAGCAAAGGCAGGAGACACACTATTTATCAGGAAACCATCAGGCCAGAATTCCAACTCAGGATAAAATGATCCCAGCTGAGCTGCTTATTTCTAAAGGAGAGAACCTCTGAAGTGTGGTCTGGAGCTGGATTCCCTCAGCTTGGAACCCCAAAGCTGCATGGTCAGACCCAGAAAACTCCAGCCACAGCTCAATTCATCTCATTTGTAAGTAAAGCTCTGCTGCACCTGGTGACCAGATCCACTGTGCACAGCACAGCTTTAGCCAAGTCTCTATCATGAATTATATACAATGTATTGGCTCAGTTCACCAGGTAAAATGGACTATTTCATTAAGCACTAAAGTCAGGGTATGGAAGGAAAATGTAAAAGAAAAACTTATGCATCACTGGGATGGCCACTGTCCAAATCTTTGCAGCTTTCAGGAGAGCTGACATTATTTGATGTCATGTTTGAAATGCCTGGAAGATCTGCAAATGGAAGCCAAATTCCCCATCAGGCAGAAGTCCTTTGCATTGTGCCACCCTTAATTAGCTCTGGGGTTGGAATCTTGTCCCTTCAAATCTTACACTTCTATTTGGTGACTTGGATCACCCACACAAACTGTTTCCCATTCCCCAGGGCTATAGGGACCTGGTACATGGACTCACATTCACAAGGTCCTTCTCAAACAGGAGAAAAGGAAAAAGAAAGGAGTCAGGGATCATCTTCTCCCCTCCTCATTACAGTGTCTTGGCATTTGGTAAAACGCTTTCAGGAAGAAAAAAGACAAAGTGAAAGCAGCAAGATGTATTAAGATGTACAAATAACTAAACCCAAAATCTCTGTTCTCCAGCTGCTCCTAAATAAGATTAAACCAGCTCCTGTGTCAGACCCTCCTCTTATGGGAGAAGGCAGTGAAGAAAGGGCTGTGGGTTAACTGGCCTCAAGAAAAGCATCATCATTATTCCTTCTCCAAAACCTTAAACCTATTCAGTCTCACTTGATTTCATCAAGATATTGCCGAGGCGAGGGAAAAGATTCCAAAAATAGTGTCAGCACCAGGACTACTTGCACTGCAACATATTCCTGGACACTTCCCTCCTGATCTATGCCTTGTGACAGGACATGCAGAGCAACTCCAAGGCTCAGGAGCAGGCTGTGACACTCAGCATCTGACACTGCAGCCTCCCTGAGTTCCAGGACGGGACATCTCCTGGAGTGATCCCTGGGCCTGGTGCTCTGCAGGAGACTGACTCTGGAGCACTGATGTCCCCCCTGGGACACCTGACATGTTCCAGCTCCTGCACACTCAGCACAACTCAGAGTTCTGCTGTCCTGCAACCTCTCCTTTACCTTCCAAACAGCTCCTGTTTATGTCTTCTACCAGAAAAACCCTCCCTCAGCACATCCCAGTGCTTCCTGGCTTTCTCCCCCCTTCTTGGCTCTGGTACAACACCTTCAAAATTTGACACCAAACCTGCTTATTGTTTCAAGTACTCATTGCATTAAGTGTAAGGAACACTGCCTAGAAACTGTACCTTGCCCTTTTTCACTGTCCCTCTGCCCTTCTGAAACTTTTCCCATTCCTGCTGACACTGCCCACCACAGAACCTCCACTCTGGGACAGGATCCTGGTTTGGTTTCTCTAAGAAGAAGAATATACAAGGAAAAAACAAAACCAAAAAAATCATATCAATTGCCTTACTCATCAGGCAAATACTGGGTGGGGTCCTCATGTACAAGAGCTTTATTTCTGTTCCTTCTGGATTCAAACCAAGAATCCCACCTCACCGTGCGCAGCCTCAGAGGGTGCAGAGGGAACTCGACTTCACACTCAGGGAGTTGGTCCAAGGTTGTTTGGGATTTCCAATACAAACCAGCCATTCATTCCTGCTCTACTGTGTCTTTGCCATTCCTTAGTAATTCAACCAGGGAAAGCTGTATTGAAGCACAGGGAGCACAGTGGGCATGTGACACAAAGGGCAGCAGACCCCTAGGGAGACATCAAACCCCAACTCTGCCTTGGGATGAGAGAAACTTTAGTGTCTCCTCTGTTATATTTAAACTCGCAATGGGTTTCAGGATTACGCTGATTTTTCCCTGCTATTCATAAAAATAATTAGCAATAATGACAATGAAAGGGTTTATTATTTCTGTTGCAGGAAAGTAGGGAGTACACAATGGAGACAGAAGAAACTGGAGCAGTATTTGCAAAATAAAGCTGTAAAGCATATTCTGCTGCTGAGAGCAAAGCCAAGGCTGAGCAGTGTACAAGGTTCATGGAATGATGGGGCAGAACAGCTCTGGGAGATGAGGGAAGGCTGTTCCACAGGTCTCAGACCTGCCTAGGTTTGTCTGTGATGCCCAAACAGGACCACAGGCACCAGCACAGCCACCTGAGGACCCTTTTGGAGAGATACCAAGAGCCCCCAGAGGTTTTGGCTGCTGGGGAAGGCAAATAAAACTATTTTTGACCTAAGATACATTTCTCTAATACAAAAAGATTTTTCCATAGCAGGAGTTTGATGACTTCACATTCCAGAAGTCAATAATCTGAAATCACTGTTCTATGACTACCCTCAGCACAGTCCTTGAGAACAAACCCTTGTCTCCCACAACATCAACATCATTCACTTCTTACAATTTTTCCAAGGGGAAGACTGAGATGCAACAGCCCTTTAAGGAAACTGTCTCCTTCATATCCACACTTGTTCATCTGACAGTCCAGCCTGAGATCAGGATGAGAGTCCAAACACAGACCACTCTGATAAATCCAAGATGACAGATAACAAAACAGGAGATGTAGAAAGAAACACCATGATTGATTTTTAGCAAAGCAAATATTCCCTGGATTGTTGCACTGCAGGGCTTGGTTCTGTAACACAGATATGAGTTCTGAGCAGCTCCAAGGCACCACTGCTGCTCAGAGTGTGGGGGATTGCAGATACTTATTTACTTTACCATCCATGAAAGGCAAAAAAAAAGGCTTATATATTTTAAAATTTCCTAGCACTGAAGTTTCTGAAGATGGGCAGGGGAACATTAGGGAAGCAGCTTTTCCAAGAGAGAAAAGAGGTCAGAGAAGGCAGTTTTTCCCCAGAATGGGAATGATCTCTTCTTGACATAGTCCTGGACCGTTTCCATCCCCTGCAGGCATTTTTGCTTATAATTAAATCTATTTTATCTTCCAAAAATATAACACTGAAGAGTGGCAGGCACAAGGGGCAAAGAGATAGTGGGAGATGAGAGATGGCTATGATAAAGAGAATAAATGTTGTAGTAGTAGTAATAATAACAACGTAATTGATAATAATGATGATAGTAATAAAAGCTGTGATGAGAGAAAAGAACACACTGCCTGTGTCAGCTGGGACAGTGCCGAGCCTTTGTGCAGCGCCGGCCCTGCCCAGGAGCCTGAGGAAGGAGGGTAACGAAACAACCTCTCACAGAGCAAAGGCGTCTCATCTCTGTGGGGCAACAACCAACCGAGGGCCTGAAACACGGCACCCAAGTTTTGTTTGCAGCAGCAGAAGCCCCAAAACTCTGTGCCAGGGGGTGTTTGTGCTCCAGAGAACACCCCACCCCACACCTGATGGTTTGCTCTGCCTCTGGCACACCTCTCCATGTTCTGCTGGCTGGACTCTCCTCCCCATTTCCCAGTGCTAACCCTGGCCTTGAATGGGTTTTTCTCCCCAGAAGTGAAAGGGTAAAAGCAGACCCAAGACTCAGAGCTGAAAATGCTCCTGGCTGAGCAAGTCCTGATGTGGGCATTTCTCCATGACTGGGCTCCTGGTGCCTGGGGTGCTGATGGAGTCCTGTCAGCCGGGATCAGCCCAGGGACTGCCGCAGGCAACCACGAACTGGGCACAGAGGGACGAGCTTAAACCAATCCCTCGAGAGCTTAACAGAATAAAACCAGTCATTTCATAAGGAACCAGAACAAAGTGAGCCACAAACATCTTCTCTAGCACAAACTGATGCTACATTAGGTTGGTAAAACATCTCCCGGGGTAAAGTGAAGCACTGTAAAATGCGCAACTTTAAAATCTCTCCTAGTTTATTTTTGCATTTATTTTAAATTATGTTTATCAATCATGTAAGATTCCAGGGGGTACAAACAATGAATAATCCACTGGAAATTAATCCTGCATGTTGGTGCTACAGTTTTTAAAGGTAATAAATCACCAATCAACAGCACAGGACCACAGCATCTATTTCATGCACGAAGCAGCACTTCATCATGGTAAATTTAGCTGTGTCTCATTAAACTGACTGCAGGCTCTGGCCAGCCAGTAAAACCTGAATAGCTTTTCACATTATATTCCTCAGAGCTCAGAATAAATCAAAAAGTCTCAGTTTCATGTACCTGTGATCTTTAGAAAATGAATTAACCGTTGTGACTACGGAACGGCTCAGCAAGTGCAGTTAGTCTGAGGAGCAGGATTTCAAGGCAGATCTTCCCTCAGCCTCCCTGGCTCCACAACAATCATACTAGAAATTAAAACATTCATTTAGTCTCCCTGCAGCCAAGTGGGTTTGGTTTGTTCATTTGCAGAGAGTGGGTTTGTTTGGGTTGGGGCTCTTTTCGAGTGGCAGTGAATTGTTCTGTACCAAGAGCAAAGCACAGTGGCCACATCCTGCTCCTCCAGAAATCAATGGCAATATTCCTACAAGAGGATCAAACTGTGTGGGATCAATTTCTCATTTAAATCCATTTCTCCTCCCCACCAAAAACCAAATTAAAGCCATTTAAGCATTTGCTAAGTCCCTCTGTCCCTTCTTTACCAGCCAGTGCTTTTCTCCCCTATTAATGTTCTAAAGGATGTTCCACCTGTGGCCAACTGTGCCAAGGTTCTACCCCAAGCACACTGGCTTCCTTCCCTTTGCACACACTGATCCTTCACACTTTAACTGGGGTGGGAAGCAAAGATTTAGGGGGAAGAGCTATCTCTGCTCTTTTCAGTCAAGACCTTTAAGGCCCAGAACAGTGCTGGGGTACCTTAATGACTGTATGGAGTGTTGCTGCTTCAGTTCACCCTCAGCATTCTGGACTTACCGTTCCAACATGTCTGTCCTTGGGATGAACAGAGAGAATAAATGCAAAACAGCAGAACCTCAGCCAAGGGCTGTACAGTCCTGGACTTCTCTTTCCCCACAGCTTCAACCATCCCACTTCTCCATCTAGTTCTATTTTGCTACAAATCAGTGAATTGCAATTCCTTAAGAGAAGAAAGCTCCAAATCACCCCCAAGATCACACAATCATTGTGATTTTTAATGTCTCAGTGGCTAAAATCTGCATTTTCAAGGAGAACAGTGAGCAGCGTATCTCTAGCAGACAAACACTGCTGGCCCTGCACTGTCACCAAGCCATGTCAGAAGGAAAACAAGAATGATCCCAATCTCCAGAGATGGAATCAGATTGTGACAGAACAGCTCAAGTGCTACTCACACCCTTTTGTAGCAGCAGGCAGAGCCTGGTGCACGGCAAGGCTGGCTCTCAGACTGCCATCATACTCATTTCTTGCAGAGAGCAGGTCTAATTTCCTGCCCTGGGTACAGTAATGGATTGGCAACACTTGTCATAATCCAATTTTCCCTCTTATTGTTGAATCTCAGACAGCCTGTATATCTGAGCATTGAGCTTGTTGGTACAGGTGCAATGTAAGCTCTACATCACCACACTGAGCACCTTCTTGCACCGCCCTATCCCTCTGAAACAGCTCTGGAATTTCCCAAAAACAGCTTCAAAAAAACTGTGGAAGGAAGGGGCTGTACCTTACCCTGGAATCCCACAACACCTTTGATTCAGATTAAATTATCAGAATTATCATTTAGACAACTGGAGAGACTAAAGGTACTTAAGGTTATGGTTAGGAATTGTCCTAAGGCTAAAAGTAAGCAGTACAAATTCCTCAACACAGCTTTCAAACCTTTCCTCTTTTGTAAGGCTATTTAGCCAAGTGACTTGATAATGGTCAAACAAACAAAAAAAACAAACCACCAAAACCTCATCTTTGATGCAAAAATTGAAGATTAACATGTAAGTTATATGGTGCCTTCTATCTATGTAACATATAATTAAGTGCTTATCAAGCAATGCATGGCAGCCTTTGAAACTGAAGTGAATGCAGTGCCTTTAATTAATCTGCTCTGATAATAGGTGTGCAGATGGAAGGTCCTATTTGTGCAGCTGAGCGAACAATGTCTATTGGAATCAAACGAGACAAGTGGCCCCTGAATTAACTGCTGCCAGGTATGGTCACATATACAGTGAACCAGCAGACTCTGCCCCATCCAGCTGATCTGGCATCTTTTTCCAAGCTCTGAAGCTGGAAAAGCTCAGGCACCTGTAGGAACTTCATAGTGCTATAAATTCCTGTGTCACACTCACCTGCAGCTCTCTGTCAAACAGGGACTAACAGCAGGAACCAGGAGGAATTCCTTTCCACTTCCAGCAATTGTGCAGTGGTTGCTCCCTCTGTCACCCCCGGGGAGGGAGCTCTGCTGGGGCAGCTCCTCCTCTGCCTGCCTCCCCTGGAACACAGCTCCAAGTCCCAGCTCCTACTTTAAGACATTACTTACACCCACCCTGCTTCTCAAAGCCCCTGAACTCGGTGGGAACATGCAAGTCCTCAGGAACATTCCACTTCAGGAAAAGGGCATTTCTCAGAGCAGTGACAAGTCCTGTGGGTGATGCCCAGCACATGCTCTGCCCTGGCAACCTCCTGCACCTCAGGGGACCACACCTCTGCAGAAGTGTACTTAACAGGCCAGTTAATTAGCCTCTCACTAATCATCTCTCACACTGGTAGCAGTCCAGCAATGCAGACAAAAATAGACAGAATATGCCAGTTATTCTCCTCCTCTCCCTTTTCCAGCTCTTCAGACTCAGAAACCTTTCCGGTTTCCCCTCATTGTATGTAGATGAATGTGCTGCTATTTTACATCTTCAGTACATGCTGATGGCTCCAGCTTCCCATGGCTCAGGCAGGAGGAACAGCAGCACTTGGGAATTGCGTGCACCAGACTGAACACAGAGACGTAACCAACCACCACGTGAAGGTTCTGGACACTGCATTAGAGGATTCCATGTCTACTGACTGCCAGTGATATGCCAAGAGTTCAGCTTCGAAATAAAACTACTGGTCTGACCCTTTCAAAATACCTGGGAAGTCTTTTGATAAACTAGTTTATTTTTTTATACAACTATCACTGTTATTTACTTCTTCGAATTTCTCACTACTACTTGTTCTTATTTGAGGTTCTGTTTAATTTCTTGACTTCCACCCATTAAAAGCTGACAATGACAGAAGCGTGACAAGTCCCGTGTTGTAGCCATAAAATCAGTGAAATGCATCAGGAAGGCTTTCACAGGAGAAAATTATATGGCTCTCAAAAAAAATTTTACAAGCAAAGATATTTAGACAAGAGCTACCTCAGAAGTAGCACCATATGTTGCTGCACTTCAGCCTGAAAGACAAAATGCCTGCAAAATGAAAAGCAATGAATTTTTTCCAGTTTACTGCCCCGAGAAGTTAAAGATATGCACTTATTTCAAGTACCAAATAATCAGGGCAATCTAATTAGGAACGAGATAATTAAAAGACTAACGGGTTGCTAAATCACGCTCAGGTCACACAACCTGGTGTGTGCTCTAGTTTATAATTACAAGAGCATCAGTACTGATGTGTGTGTAAAGCTGGGCTCACACCGGAACGTTAAACCGTGCCCAGAGCCCATTTGAGCAGAGCAGGGCTGTTCAAGCCTGGCTGCTGGCACGGCAGGAATGGCTGCAACTGCAGTGACTGTGTGCTCACAGCCACTGGTGGGCACCAAGGGCCAGGTGACCACCCTGCCAAAACACTGCTCTCGCTTTTTTAAGCTCAAGAATGTTCCTTTTTAAATTTTACTCTGATGAGAGGTGAATACCCCTTTTAATGGCACTAGTTGGCAGCCTGAAATCCTCAGCTGATAGCTGCCCATGCCTCTCATTCCTACCAGCATCCTGATTTCCCAAATCCTGACAGCTCCAGCTACACAACTGTTCTGCAACAGTAAAACCAAGACATTAAAATAAAGCTTCCTCTAGGAAATCCATCACAGCTCTCCAGCTGTGGATTCATCACTTCATGTGAAAGGACACCTTTAAGCCCCCCTGTAAATGCAAAGGGTACATTAACAGTTTCTAATATGACTGCAGCACACACACAAAGGAGAATTAAAAATAGCTTTGTTTCCCACTGGCTGGCTTAGCACAATTCAGGAAGTTCAGGAAGGAAGGAAACATTGCCTTAAAAGTTGATTTTGAAAGGAAACACATTGAAAATGTTTGTATCAAGCTGGTTGTTCACAAAGGTGTTTTCTAGGCATCTGAGTAACTTCAGCCCTCGTTTTTACACCACCCTCAGAACAGACTAACCCAGGAATAAAGCTGTTAAAAACCTGGCATGATGCAATGGATAATCAGCAGCAAAACCTCAGGAAACCCACGTAAGGTTTAGTAATTTGAGGCTGATGAATCCTGTCTTGTCATTTGTTTAACTGTTCCCACTCAGGGCGATGATGACAATGTTTGCATTGTTGGTACACTGTTTTCCGAACTGTTGATAAAAGCTCCAGGTAGTACCCAGGTATTTACTCAGGGTCCCAGCACACCCAGAGCTCCTCACGCACCCCCAGGTCTTGCCTCCACAACGACATTTGTCCTGGCCCTCAGGGCAGGGTTCACGCAGTCCCACACATTGATGTCATCCCACGCAACACACGGGAGATCTCCAGGGCCAGAACCACTGTGAGTTACTCCACATGCAGCTGAAAAGCCCTCTGGTCAGAGCTGCTTTCTCTCCTCACAGTCACTCCAGGCCAGTCCCAAAGCCTGGGAGGCTCAAACTGCACCGTTACAACCTGGAGCAAGGACAGGACTTTCTAGTTGATTTCAAGGGAGCAAAGGAGAACAGCACCATCCTCCTGTCCTGCAGGGACCTCAGTGCCCACCCCTGAGATCACACACTTGCCTTGGACCTTTGAGAAGCTCACAGGGCTCAGTGAAACTTCGAAGTTTCTGTAGCACAAAGGTTTTGAGCCCATAGACTGGGCCCGAAAAGAAGGGCCATGCTGCAAAGGCAATTTTCAGAAGATGCATAAATGGGTTTAGTCTGATGACAAACATGTTACAGATTTTCAGTCTTTCCCTCTGTCCACGAATTCAGCAGAACTTAAGCATGTCACAGACACACAAGGCAGATATCACTGACCATTTATTGTGCTGGCTTTCAGATCTGATATACGCCGGACATGAGATCAGATGATTCCAGAGCAGAGGGCGAGGGAGCCCCCTGAGCCATGAGGAGGCAGAGGATGCTCCCATCTCCCATCCTATGGAAACAGGCATTAGCAAACTTGCCTGCAAGTCAAACCAAGCCTTGTCTGACTGACTACCCCCAAAATCTCACCCCTCCACACTGTCAGCTTCTAACACCTGACTACTACACCAGGTGGCAAAAACCCAGACCAGAGAGGCTCAGTGTTTGGAATTTAAATGCTCCTGATTCCATGGGAAACAGCACCTCCTAGTAAACAGAATACAAACACAACCTGGATTTTTCTCATTTCAGGGAGTGGAAATCTACTTGTCACTTCATCTTCCCTTATAGATCCTTTCCTGAGAGCTTCCAGAGCCTCTTGCTCCCTGCGCTCACCTCACTGCATCTTCACAGTCAATATCCTGTTTCCTCTGTAACAAGGACAATGAATATCCAAAAATCTTACAGGCAGGATTAATATCTAACATCAATTGACTGAAAAATCCATGTGCCAAGTGCATCCCTACCAAGCACAAAGCAGACACAGCCAAGGTTGGCTACATTTAAACTACAGAGCTTTCCACAGAGATAAGTTCAACAGGTATTTTGTTCTCAACATCAACAGAAATTCTAAGTCAAACTTTCTTCATTAATCCTTCAAATATCCATTTTCCAAACTGCTATTGGAATCAATTGTTAGATTTGTTAGTTAAAAAGTACAATAAAGTAAAAACACCATCAAGCAAGAGAGGTGGAATAGGACATGCTGCCCAGGAAAATGACTCTTGGTTTCAGTGCCTGAAAGACACGTTTCCAGGGGCAGGTGATAAGCCTTGACTCGTCCTTTAAGTACAACAAATACACTTTGCTGAATCTGGGTTGTTGTAGAGTTATCAGAAATGTGGGACAAGCACATCCTGTTGTGCTACATCTCTTTCTGGACTTCCCCAACCATCTTTTCAGTATTCCAGGGGTCTACAACTGGATGTACTTGCAGTTCTGTGATCAATACAAGGAGTCAATGCTGTCCACCCCATCTGGGACAAAACCAGGATGAAGTGACTTGACAGGATCAAACTGAGATCCATGCTTCCAGGAGTGTGCTCAGTCACTTCCATACTGCCAGGCAATCCAGCAATCCATTTTTATCAGGCTGAATACAACATTTCTGTACTCTCAGAAGTGACAAAACTGTCCCATTTTATTCCATTCACAGAGAAGGTAAAATACACAAATCCCAGTGGCTTCATGCTGAAAGCAGGATTTACTTTAATAAAAGCTTGGGATGCTTTTGTCCTCCTAGTTGTCCAAAATATTTGCACGTGCTATGGTTGTAAGTGGTGAAAATGTAGCATTCAGCATTATGGAGTGGAGTGCAGACCAGGTGATCCAACAACAGGAATAAATCAAAAGGTCATTTACAGAGAAGACAGATTCCGGTACCTTCTGCTGTTCAGTTAAGACTGAAGAGCCTTTGGTCTTGGTGCTTGGAGAGCTGGTTAGGAAAAAAAACATTGTTGGAATACTTTGTTGTCATGTTTCCTTTATGGGTTTAGTGGCACCGCAAAAACCTCAACTTCAAAACTTAACTTCGGGTCACATAAAATTCTCAAATGGGCCCAAGCAAACAAGAGGAGTGACAGTGACTTCATTCAGAGCCCTGCAGGGGCACAGATATTTAAGCATCTTGCTTCTGTCTGGCACCCCATGTCAGTTGCAACCAGGGGTGAAGAGCTCAAATACTTTGGGGGATCTGAGTGAACGTTCAGGTTCTACCTCCCAGCATATGCTTGTGGTTGGTGTGTTCATCTGCCTTCAGTGAAATGCTCCTTTGCTTTCTCACAACTCAGCACTATTTTTAGAGACCCACCTTAATGTGCTCAGTAATGTTTTCAGACCACGGAAGACATCAGACGGATTTTGGCCCTCCCTAAGGTTGTTCAGTGTAAGACAAAACCAGGCTCAGGAACCAGGAGGGGATGTGGGGCAGCAATCAATGCTTTTCTCCAGGTTTGTCTGCACTCAGCTTAATGGGAGCTCCAGAGGGATGAATCAGCCTTGTACCCTTTGTGAAAAATACAGGGGTTTTTATCTAATGCCAGTCACAGGTACGTGTTCCACAGCAAGGGCTGAGCAAGGGATGTTTTCACAACTACAGGAACTTAGAGACGCAGTGAAAGACACCCCGGGAGCTTTGAGGTCAACCATTTGAAGGAGCTATTTCACTACTGATCACATTAGAGCTGTTTAGTATTACAGGCATAAACACTCCGGGATAATTTGTGTAACCTTGAGGAGAAATTGAGACCTTCAGAGGACATTCAATAGTGTTGTTTGCCACATGGCTCACTGGGCTTTTCCAGCTATGACACATCTTTTACTCTTGACAGTGCCTGAACACTGTGTTTGATTAGTCGAAATAAGCCCTTACATTATTGCATGGACTTTTACAAGTCAGTCAAGTTCACATAAACCATGCAAATAAAAACTGAAGGGTAGAAGAAACATGTTCTTGCTGAAGTACATGAGTGCAAAGCTGCTGGTTTCTTCCTTCCCCCAATGAATGTTACAGAAACAATGTGAATATGCCAGCAATTTTCTAGCAGAACTGACAAGTAGAACTAAGACTATTTGTTATTCAGAGACTTCACACAACTGTTCATCTTTTAAGACAGCCCAGCTCAAGACAGCAGCTTTCCTATTCACAATCAATAAATTTGCACACCCCTTCCTGCTGTGTCCCAAATGCTCAGGGACACGTCTCACATCACAATCCTGACTCTTCCCTGTGCCTTCAGAATTAAAAGCACTTAAAAAAAATACATTTACAAAAACACCCAACGTGCACAGGCTGGTATCATTGCTGCTTACTCTCTTAAGACAACTTTCCTGTATGTCCTTTGCCCCCCATGTTATCCTTTTTAATTCATTTCCTCTGAAACATATTTTTGTCCTGCTTTCTGCATTAAGCAAAATTCCAGGCTCAGTGTTTCAGTCCCACCGATTCTCCTTCCAGAGACCACCCTTTAACCATCAAGAAGCACACAAAGAGACAAGATTTATATGAAGATCCTGCCTTGATGCTAATTCTCACTGCCCTCTCGGTAACTATATATCTGTGCACATGACAGTATGACCCAAGACAAACTGTGCCTTGGTTTACTAATTAAGACATGACTTACTAGCTCAGAAGCCAATGAATTTTCACTGCCAGAGTTGTTTTCTTGTGTACACAAAGCTTTATTATAGCTTACTAGATACCCTATAATTTGGAATGCCTCCCTGTCCTTTGCTCCTGTCAACATCCATGAACTCCGTGTGTGAGGAGGAGCACAAAATTTGAACCCCACACTACACTGACTGCTCTTCCCTGGCCATTAACCAGTTCAGCTCCCATCTCTGTACAGCCTGCAACCATTTTCCATTGATAACTTCATAATAAAATAGAAAACAAACAAAAAAATCCCACTAACGGATAGAACTGAAGAGAAGGACACTTTGATTGACACGTAATACACACTGCAAGGCTGAATTTCTTAAACAAGCAGCACTGACCCGAAGTTATTATAATATTCTGCCTCTACATTAGAAGTGCCAGAGTCAGAGAAGTTGACAATTTAATTACTGATACTTCCAAACCCATAATTTACTATTATCAAATCATAACAGTATAACTCCAAAGCCATGAGGAGGACTGTTACACGAGGCCCTGAGTCGGGTTAGAGGTACTGTCTCAGCAGGGCTCAGACAAGGCTTTAATGTGAGGACTCACCATTATGGCACTGAGGAAAATAAAATAACATCCAAATCTGCCCACATATTTCAGGCAGACAACAGTAGCTATGCAAACTCCTGATAAGCTCTCTGAGGTAAAGGCAAATGGCTTAACTCTTGACCCAATCACCATGAAAAATAAATAAGAGTCTATTGTCTCCTGCACAGACCAAAACAAACACCCACTCACCGCTCAGAAAATGCATGATTTTTTAAAAGCCTTGCAATGAGATAAACAAAACACAATAAAAATCGGGACACCGGCTCCAGCCCAGAGGTGGCACTAAATCCAGAGGGTGGGAACCAGCTCTTGCTTGCAGTGTTTGAGGAGGCATGGTCGGTGCTGCTGTGACTGATGGTCAGCCGGTCCCTACTGCAGCTCTGGGGTCAAGTGTCAGGGAAGTTGCAGCAGCCACTGCAAACAAGAGATACAGGCTCACGTCCCCAGTTACTCAGCAGGCAGCAGTGCTCACCTCCTCTCCTCGCTGGATAAACACTGGGAAGGGAAGGGCACTCCTCACAGGTCTGAAGGGAGCTCCTGACTGGGTTCTGTGGAACTGAGTTCCCCAATCCCTGGCAGACACTCTGTAGTCAGCACCAATCCCCTTCCCTCAGGGACTGACAGGGACCTTGTTCTCACACACATGGGACACTGCTGATGCTTTAAAGGGAACATCTACATTTTCAACTTGATAAATTCCTCCTCAGGAACCACTGCAACATGTTCTCATCCCATACATATTCACATCTCATGCCCCAGTTCTCTCTCAGTGTGGAAGAGCTAAAACCAATTTACAAGTTTGGCATAAAACCTACGGAATTCAGTTGGAAGACTTGATAGACATAAATGTTTAGAGCTCCACACTTAAAAAAATATCTGAAATAAACAGTAGGTTACTTTGTACTGGCAAAGGGAAAACTCAGTGGGTAGCCTTTGTTTATGCTCCCAAGAGTCAGAAATGCTGCTTAGGCTCCCAGAGGTGCAGTGGTGGGTGCCACCAGGAAAGTCTAATCACACACAAAGTGTCGTACACTGCTATTAAGGACAGGGAAATTATCTCCATTTCAACTTAGAGAAACACAACTGAGCAAACCTACATCAAAACGTACCATCGTCCCACTCTCTGGCCGGCAAACGCTGTTTCCACAAGAGGATATCAGTTACCTCAGTAACATTGTTGTGAGGTTTTTCTCTCTGAAGTCATACTGCGGTTTTCTCTCTTCACTCAGTGCAGTATTTTCTCATCTTATTTTCCTTCTAAGAAGTATATTTGCAACAGAAAGCATCCAGAGTTTAGGCTGAGTCTCTATTTAGCCTACAAGCACCTTTGCTCAAGGAGAGGTGATGTTGCATTTGTGCTGTAAGAGCTCTCACACCTTCAGCAGTATGAGAGGTGTTAGTCAGCAGTTTTACTTCTCTTCGTTAACAGCCTCAGCAGGAAGCAAGAAGCACACATGAAATCCTTTGGATACTTTCCTTTCACACAAAAGTCAAAGCTCAGAGTAAAACAAAGGACTTCTTAAAATAGAAAGTGGAGAATAAATTACTTACACTAAAAAAACAGCACTAGGATTGCAAATGCCGAAAGCAGATCAATTTATATAGAGGCACGCACACCCCAAATATCTGTCAGAGTTTAATTGTCATGTATTCTTCTAGGTTGCATTAAAAGTCTCTTCAAAATGTTTTTACTGCTGGAACTTTCCCTTCTAATTTCAGCAATCTTTCTATCCCAAATATCTCTGTTCTCATTATCCAGAACATTTAGGTGTGATTACAGCAAAAGATCATGATCGTGTTTTATTTGCTTAAGGCCTTAAAAATGAAATACAGGTGTATTCAATTAACAGACATCAAATTTAGCTCTCCCAGCCCATTTTCTGTCACTCCAAAGGCTGAGGACACCTGTTTGAGAAAAAATATGTAGGAGAACCATGAAGCAGGATTTTTTTAAAGCCTTATAAATCTTATAAATGAAAGCTGACATGTCATACAAGAAAAAAATACCGAGATCAAACCTTTGAGCTTAGAAAATGAGCAGAATTATGAAAGGAAGTGTTATCACCTCATCCCTCATTCCTTCAGCGGTGCCTGTGGACCAAAGGCTGAGGTAACTTCCCGCACACCTCGTGACAGCTTAAAACATGCATGAGGCCCAATGATTAATGCATGAGCACATCCTGCAAAGCTGCACATCCTGTTCCTCGTGGCACTGCAACGGCTTTGACTGGGCTGGAGAGCTGCTCAGAAACCTGCAAACCCTCGAATCCACTCCCCACACCTCTGGGTAGTGTCTGGGCTCTGGCAGAGGGAACACACCACCACAGAACCCAGCACTGTCCTTTGGCAGCAAGACAGGCCAGCTCAGACCAAGGGAGATGGCACAGGCTTGTCCTGAGTCTGGAAATTCTGGTTGCATCGTTAAAATATATTTTATTCACAAGACGTTTGTCTTTGCTGTTTGTCACTTCGGGTCACCAACACTTCACTCCCGCTGCTCACACAACACTCCTCAGGTAAGTGCCCTGCAAGCTCATCACACAGATGGGCAGTCAAACATCTCCTGGCTAGACACACTCCAAATTTTAAAACAAACTAAGGTCCAAGGTGACATTGAATACTTACTACTTGATTTTGGGATAAGAATCCAAAATATGGTCCTTTTGTATTTCTCATCAGAGTTGAGGGCCACGTTCCCAGGCCATTTCCTGACTCAGGTTGTCACAATTCCCCATTCCCTACCACAGAAGATCAGGATTTTCATTCCCTACACTCAGCTGGCAGGTTCAGGCAGACACGGACCATGCAAATTAAGATTTACACATTACTTGCACAGTAATAGCAAGCACTAACGGCCAGCACTTCGACCACTTCCATTTTACCTGCTCCCACAAATTCAAAACCCCAAACACCCAGAAGGATTCAGCCTTGCTGCGAAGACCAAGTATTTCCCTGAAGTTGGAAGGCTCTTCCTTGCAGCAGAGCTGTCACGAGCTTTACCACTGACCAAGGTCAGCTGAATGTCAGAATTAAACCTCAAGTTTATTTGCATCCGATTATATAAATATGAAAGGAGAGGGGTTTGACAAGGTACTGATGAGAGGAGTTGTCAAACCAAAGAGGACTTGCTGTAAAAGTGATTATATAAAGTGTAGGACAGGCAGAGCTGTGAATAAAGTCAATAAACAGCCTCCCAAAGCAGCAGCTGCCCTCTCCAGCACCTTGTGGCCTGAGTCCAAACTGTAGACAGATGAAATATGCTGCACAAAGGATGCCAGTCAGCTTGGGATTAAAGTAACAACCGCTCTCACTGCACTGTTGGCAACACGGGTCTCGACAAGGTACTTGGACAACAGAAAAATCCGAAAACCCACCGTGCTGGGAGCAGAAAAACCATATCTTCACCTGGGTGTGAGCTTGAAGAATACATTCTTAAAACCTTAGATCACCTTTCTGCTGGATCAGGGATGGACTGATGAACATCGTGGGTGCAAGAAACCAGGCACTTCTGGGAAGTCTGGTTCACACTTAGTGCTTACAGTAAGGTCAGTTTTAAACAGGAAATGGAGAAAGAATACAGCACTTAATGGAAGTTGTTTCAGGCCAACCTCAGTAACTGCGGTGTCACACATCATCACACACTCGCCACACTCACCTTATCAATCGTTTTCAAATCAAAGAGAGGAGTCTCCAACACTTACCACTTCAGGTCTGGGAGAAGAGTTTTTCACTAGGACACTAAGTTCCTTCATGGAAACATCTCAAAGCACATGGAGGAAACAAAAGGAGCAGGCTACAGAAATTCTGCTAAGTTCATGAAGAGTTGTTTCTACAGCAGAGGAGGATGCCTGAACTTTGTAACCATCTGACTTTCAGAATAACAAAATACTTACATTATGACTATCCTAAGAATAGAAATTAACCCCAATCAGGGAGGATAAACATCTCTTAAAAGCTTGGTATGTTTACAGGAAAACTTTCTCTAAGGCAGCAATAACAACAGCAGAGAAACCCCTTCAGATCTTCCTTAATTTTTAATTTGTTATAGTTAAAAATATGCAAACTTCAGACTTTGAAAAGCTGTAAGGGCTATCAGATTCATTTCTATTGACCCTACTCTTCACCTGGGGTCTTCTGCAAAGCTTATGCAAAAGGATATAAGAAGCCTTTAATCAATAGACAGGAAATTTTAAAAGCTTTAAAGCTAGAGGAAGGTGGAAAGGAAACTGGAGACATTCAGCTCCACTCTACTGACTCAGATACAAGTAGGACAAGGAACATAATGCAATTCCTCCCTGATGCAAACAGAAATCCACCTGGGACAAACATTTTACATCCACCAGCCACAGAGCAGGGCCAACCCAGGAGCTGCTCCTTGGTATCTTGCACCAGCACTCAAAATGCACTTTTCCCCTACTTTTTTAATCTACTCAATATGTGCTGGATGGACAAACAGGACTACTGCAATTAAATCACTTGCTAAGGGAACAATGCTGACACCAGACTTGTTACCTTTTGTTTCACATCGATGAAATGAAACATTTCATCACTCCTCCTCCTGAAATAGCACTGCAACTACCTTAGGAATTTTCAAAGAGCTTTCACTGGAAGCATTGACCCACCATTCATTCCATTGTAGACACTCCTGTGGTGAGGGGACAGGTCCTCTGTCACTTGTCTCCTGAGGGTCCCTTCCCTGCTGCCTCCGCTGAGGTGTTTGAGGTGCTCGGGGCTGCCTCCATAGTGCTGTTTGAGGTGCTCTGGGCTGGTGCCCCTCACCTTGTGCAGGTGTTCTGTACTCCCACTCGGCGTGTGCTTCTGGAGGTGCTCTGGGCTGCCACCGCTGTGCTTTTGGTGCTCAGGGCTGCCACCAGGCCTCTGCTTTTGAAAGTGTTCAGGGCTACTACTCAAAACGTGCTTTGGGATAGTTTCTGGGCTGCCGCTGCTGTGCTTTTGTTGGTCAGGGACTTTGACAATGGTTTTGTGATGCTCAGGGCTCGGCCCTTTCAGGTGGTGGTCAGGACTGCCGGAGCTGCGGGGCTTCTGCAGGTGCTCCGGGCTGATACTCCTGTGCCTCTGGTGCTCAGGGCTTCCTTCCCCCCGAGCTTTCTGCAGGTGCTCTGGGCTGGTGCTCGGGTGATGTTTGTGGTGGTCTGGGCTGTCTGTGCTGCCCGTGCTGGAGGTGCTGCTGCCATCCCCCACATCTCTGATGTAGGCGCTGGTGGCCGTCAGCTGGCACAGGCTGATCTGGCTGTCAATGGAGCTCCGGCTCCCGGCTCCACCGCCCTTCTCCTCATCCAGCAACACACACAGCTCCTTCAGCTCCAGGTTCTCCTTAACCACCTCTTCCTGTCTCACCTCCAGTTCCTTCAGCTTCTGTAGGTATAAGGCCACCTCTTTGTGCATCACGCTGGCGCTGTACCTGCCCAGCCGCTGCCACTCCCGGGACACCTTCTTGCCCTTTTGCCGGTCGTCGTCCAAGAAGCAGCACAGGTCCCTCAGCTCTTGGTTATCCTCTTGCAGCTTCTGGTTGATATCCTTCAAGAGAAAGATGATCATAGCAGAGAAGCGTCTAAAGGAATTGGCGTTAGACAATCACCCTTACGCAAGCCACAAAACCATATTTAAGCACTCAAGTGAGGCACAAATAACTGCATGTGTAGATCTGGCACGCTGTAACGGCACAATGCTTCAAACAGAGTTGCTGTCCAGCCAAAGCTGACTTGGAGCTACTCTGAAGCGCTCACAGACTAACTTCTGAGACAGTATAAAAGTTTCAGGTGCTTAATTAATTTTCACACTAAATATCAGAGTAATTCAGCTCCCAACCTGGGCAAAGATCACAAGTGCTCCCCTGATGATCTCGCTCCCCTGAGAAATAGTCACCTGAATAAAACTGCAAGGTACATCAGAACTTGTAGTCTCACTTAAATAATTAATTATTAACATCTAGACTCCCTATTCCCCAAAGCATAGTCACATATAAAGATGAACATTTTAGAGATTTAAAAAAAAAAAAAAGGGGGTTGTTTGATAGTGTTCCAGATTTGCATTAAAAACCGTTGTCAGACATCACTTAATCGGGATTGCTTCAGCAATTAAATTAAATTAAATAATCTGCTTTAATAGATTTTTCACTCCTAATAAAATGCAGTACATGATTCCATGCCCTTCTCTGAGTGAGGAACAGTCTGAAGCAAATGCTCTGAAGTAAAAATGTTCAAGGTGTTACTATAGCAGAATAATGCCAAATCCTCCTAGTTTGGACTTGTGACCATATTTCTCTTTCCCTCAACTCCATATTCATTCCTTCTTATGTACGATAGCACAAATAGAGATTAGCCACAATTGTTAAAGGGTTTGCCTTATGGAAACAGCATTTTAGCACTGTTTCCCAAGACAAGGAAGCTTTTGTAACCCCACTGGACTTGGATGCATGAATGCCTGGGTTTGTCTGATCTTTGCCTCAGAGTAACTCTGAACTCAACCGATTTCAACCTGTACTTGACAACGAAGAAAAGGCTACAAGATGTCCTTAAAAATCTCTGCTGGTGAGAGATGTTTGAAGTGATCCCACAGCGGAATAAAAAAGTTGTGGAAGTGCAGAATTCCTCAGCCAGAAGGCAGCCTTCCAGCTGGGCATTGTGACTTTGTGACTCAGGGACCTGCTATCTCACACAGAACAAAGGAGAGAGATGTGCAGACACCAGCACAGGGCTCACAACCTCCTTCTCTCAGATCCTGTTGAAAAGTTCCAGATGGGGCATCTGAACAAAAGGAGGAAGTTAACCATGACTTAAGGAGCTCAGAATTGAGAGGGGAATGTGTCACTCCTTCCTACACATCTTGGGGCGTTTGGTCAGTTATTTGGAGGATGCAGAAACACATATGATGTCACAGCACCGGGAGAAAGACACTACTGTTGTAATCGAATGTACATTTGAAACCTAAGCTTCATTCTTACTAAATACTATCATGGATGGGTCTTTTTTAACTCCAGACACCATGTATGGTCAAGAAGAGGGAAGGGACACACACCCCCATACTCTGCAGAATGCAAACACTTGGGAGACAGGAAGAGTCTTCCCCCACAAGCTGTTTATTTTATGCCACACTATGATCAAAGACACTTTCTCAGTAATTCCATCATTTAAAGCCATTCTACAAGTGAAGAATTCTCTTCTAATGCACTTCCATGCAATAATTCAAAAGCCCACACTTCATCTGTCTCTCCTGTCCTTCCCTCCAATCTCATTGAAAGAATTTCCTAAAAACAATGTCCCTCCTCAAAGCAACAAAACAGAAAATGTTCTGTGGTCCTGCCTGTTTTAAGGTAACTTTCTAGGTATATAACAGACAAGCAAGGTAATTCTCTGGAAGCAGTCACACTATCTTCCCAATCCTCAGAAGTGGGAAGGAAACATTAGGGACTAAGCCTCTCACCCAAACAAAGAGTGAAATTTAGAAGGGATAAGCCATGACAGACTTTGTCTGACTTGTAATATGCAGCCTGCACAAGGATGCAATTGAAAATGGTTGATCAGAGATGCATTATCAGATGCCTTTTTCAGACAGCAAACTGGGGATTGGTTCTGATCACCCCAAAACCGAGCCCAACGGTCTGCCATCACCTGCCATACCCTGAACTGCATCCTGGAAATGACCAGCTCCCTCCAGCAGCCTGCCTGCCTGCCTGACAGACTAAAGCAGCTGAAAACAGGGACAAAACCCCTTTTGAACATCTACAGCTCTGCACACCCTTATTGCTCGTGCACTTCAGGCAGGATCATTTAACTCCAAACCAGTGGAGTCTAACACAGAGGTGACCAGACTTCAGTGTCTACACCAAACCAAAGAACACTGGGGCAGAGCACTCTCCAGCTGTGCTGCACATTCCGCCGAATAGCTGCTCATCTCTTAGCTGGACACTCGATTTTTAAGCAGCATCAAAGTCTATTCACTCCAGCCCTCGCCTACTTTTCCTGCGGTTCTCGGGAGCGGCTCCTCCCGGACCATCCACCCGACGAGACCGCTCCCGGCGGGACGGGCGGGGACCACGGAGACATCGCACAAACTTCAGGGGTCCCACCCTGCCCGCCCCGCTCTACCTTCAAGCCGCGGATCTCGCCGAGGTGGAGCTGGAGGCGGCGGTTCACCTCGCGGATAAGGTTGCTGTGGTCCAGCATCGCGCTCATCTTCTCGGCCTCGGCGCGGCGGAGGCTGCGGATCAGCTCCTCCTTGCTCCACTTGAGCAGCTCCTCGTCCGACACCTTGGACAAGTCCTCGGCCGGCGCCGACCCGCAACTTTCCGCCGCCACTTTGGCCATGGTGGCAGCGCGGGGGCAGCCGCGGAGCCTCCCCGCGCTGCCGGGGCCGCACCTCCGCCGCCGCCGGGGCAAAGGGCGAGCCCGGAGCCCGCGGGTGCCCCTGGCTCCAGCGCGGGGCCGGGGCTTACGGGAGAGACCGCTCCTGGCCCCGCGCAGCGGATCCTGGAAAACAGGAGGAAGACGAGGAGGAAAGGGTGTGGAGGAAGCCGGGCCACAGTCTGGGGAGCAAACTTCCCCCGTCGAGAAGGAAAAGAAATAGAAAGAACCCCCGAGACAAAGGATCCCCGAGACAAGCGCGGCTCTTTCAACAGGTCAGCGCCAGCTGCGAGCGGACGGTGCCCGCGGCGTTGCCGGGGGTGCCCGCGGCGTTGCCGGGGATGCGGCGCCGGCTCTCAGCGGCCGCGGGCTGCGGGCGGCAGTGCGGGCTGCGAGGAGCGGGTGCCGCGCGCCATGGCGGCGGGCCGGCCGAGGAGCGGGAGGAGCGGGAGGAGCGGGAGGGATCGGAGCGGCCCGGGCGCTGTGGGCGGCAGTGCCGGGCGCGGGGCCGCTCGCGGCTTTTCAGCGGGGCCGCGCCACGTGCGGGGGGGCGGTGCGGGCGCGGGCACGGGCGGACCGCGGGCTCCACCTGCCGCCCGCCGCCCGCCAGCGCCGCGGGACCGCCCCGCAGCGGGGCGCACCTGCGGGACACACGCCGCGGGACACGGCGGCACCCCCACGCACCCTGGATGGGGAGCCGCTCGGGGACCGGCCCGCACCGCGGGATCCAGGGACGGCCGCAGCCGCCAGCGGATCAGCGCGATCCCCGCCGCCGCGCCGGCTCTCCACTGCTCACATTACATCACCGCCCGCCGGCACCGCCTCGGCCCGCCCCGCACTCACAGCCGCACCCCGCTCCTCGGCGCGGCTCCCGCACTCGCAGCCCCGCACCATTCCTCAGTGCGGCTGCCCGCTTCAGATGGAGGTCGCATGCCATGAGATGAGCCCCCCGCGGGAACTAGGATTGGGCTATTAATAGCCCTTCCTTACAATACTCGGCCGCGGTGTAGCGAGAGACTCACGTTCCCCAATTTGCTTAGAGATACAAAGGCTCTACATAAATCTGCCTTGCAGATGATTTGAGAATGAAACTTGATAATCCGTTCATGCTGCTCGCAAAGAAAGATGACACGACAGATCTCAGTGGCAGCAGTGATGAACCGAGACTACGAGGTGAGTAATTCGTTGAATCCCATTTCTCAATCACCGAGTTCCCCTGAACAGTCCCTGTCCCCTGAGGGCAAAGGAGCTGCCTCGCCTAATGGGTCCTTGCCACCTCCAACTTTGCAATTTTATAATTATGTGGGATTAAAGAAGATGTCTCATTCTTGAGAGGAAAAATTAAAGTACTTAATGCCAGCACTGGCAGATCACTGGGCTACAGCTCCATGAGCAGGGCTGGCTCTGCAGAGGCAGCTGCACAACCTGTGCCCTGTCCCATGCCACCATCTCAGCCAGCACTTCCCTACCAATGCCACAGGACCAGACTAGCCAAGGATTACTTTCTGCTCTCAGTCCAATTTAAGAGTTGCCAAAGAATGGTTAAATCAAACACTGCTCCTTTGTTCTTATTGCTAATCCTTTCCTTGAACTGTCAGCTGTCCCTTGATCACAACAGAAGTTCTCGTGCTCCTTTCCATTGTGGGCCACGCTTTGCCTTTCCCCCACACCAACAAGTGGTTTCCCTTCCCAAACACCATTCAGAGACATTCTTGCAGGTGATCCATTTCCCAGGTACCTCCAGTCTCCCATGGTTCCAGCCAGCCAGGTGCCAGGATGACGCAGCCAGGGCAGCTCAGAGCACCACACCACCTCCCTCCTTGCCAAAGTCCTGGCGTGGGAATCACACCTGAGCTGCTCCCACAGGTCCAGGCTCTACTCAGGACCTACCACACCCACTCCAAAGAGTCCCTGTGACAGAGGGAAGCACAGAAGGGTGGGAATGTTGGCTGAGCTGCGGGATGAACCCCAAAGTCCATCACTGTCAACACGAGCTCCAACAAAGCACGGAGCTTTGCCAGCATGAAATCCCCTTTCCCGAGCAGCCCCAAGAGTTGTGTGAAAATTTTATTTTCTCTGAAAACTCTATCACTATCTTAAATCCTCTGGATTTTTTTTTCCACTGCAAAGAACAAAGCTTTAGATAAAAGCATCTGACCAGCCACAGCAAAAATACAGTAAAAGGCCATGAAAAAGGAGCTGTCAACTTTCATGCCCAAATATATGCTATTTAAATGCAACTAAAAAAGAACAGTTTGGGGAAAAGGCAGCAATAAATTAAGGCTTTTCTTCTGCTTCTAATTCAGTTGAAAAGTCACATGATGTCAGATTTTTACAAGTTCTAATTAATCTCTTTCCATGAAATAAACAATTAACTGAAAAATGACCAGACACTTTTAAATCCAAAAGCTTCAGGAAAGAGTGTCCATTTGCCCCAACACCACCAGTGTTTCTCCAGAGCAGCATTCCGTAGCCTTTGACAATGGGATGCCATGGAAAGTGTGGATGTGAGATGAACAGCTCCAGGGAACACCATGTTCCCCACAAGTGGGAAACAACTCCACATTTGTGTCCTCGGGAGGCACAGCTTTATTGTACAGGCATGGGTGGGAAAGGGCAATGCAGCAGGTACGGCCATTGGGAACAGTTTAACCAACCAAACTTCAAATGTCGGGCACAAATGGAGCTCTAATAATGGAACCAAGAATGTATCAAGTGGAACTAATTTGGAACATTTCTATAAGGAGAGGATCTAATTTCACATTCGCTCACGCTTGTGTAACGAGATCAAAACGAGAGTGGGAAGTGCTACATAATTATTCCCAGCTCCTGGAGAGCTTAAAACTTTACTTTTAGACAGTCCACCTCACTGCTCAAATGCCAAGTACTTCCCAGCTCCTGGGCTGTCACCATCAGTGGTGAGGACAAAAACTGCCCCAAAACAAACACTTCCATTTGCACATTAAAGCTGAATTTCTGCAGTGCTCCCCCGGATAATTCTCATCCACAGGATGAAACAGAGTCTGAGCCAATGGGCTCGGGGATTGCAGTGATGGCATTGCTGCAGCCTCTGTCCAGTGGCAAGGGGGGTGGCAGTCCCTGTCCTTGCAGTTCTTCCCCTCCGTGTGCCAAATGCCAGCAGCACTGTGGGTTCGTGTCCAGTTGGGTCTCCACAGCTGAGCAGGGTTTGCCAGCTCGGTAAGGTTGTCACTGCTGTGTCCTGCTCACCCCTGGACATGCAAATGTGCACTAATTGTTGCTTGCCAGTTCTTCTGCATATCCTTGAGGACTTGCTTTTCATTGCTGCTTGCCCTGCTCTCAGTCTCTGAGGGCTGGGTGGGGTCTCTAAGCATTATTATAACCAATAATAATTATATGATGATTTGAAAAACACTTTTGGACATTTCCAACAAGGCCCTAAAGCTGTTCAATAGCTCCCTGCCAAAAATGTGTCAGAGCTGAGTACTTTCCTAGCAGTCATTTTACACAAAGATGGCTAAACTGTTTTTGTTCAGACCTTCCAAAAATACTTTTGAGAAGAGTTCAGACTTGAAAAATGTCATTCTCAAATTGGAAGGAAGTGGAAAGAGTTTAAAAATGAAAAGTTCAAGTAATTTTAGTTACAGTTGCTTCTAGATGTTCTCCCCATCATTCATGTGTCCATAGCTGACACCCAACACAACATCACCCACACTGGCTGCTGTCTAATCCCAGCTGTGCTGATTTCCCAGGAAAAGGGGTAGAGCTTCCCCTGAAACGTTCTCCAGCTCTTTCACCATCACAGGATTCATTTTCCAGCCCTGACTGCCACTCCTGCAGTCATTGTCCCAGCATAAATTACACCAATGCATTCACAGAGGAACATTTTACAGTACAATATAGGACTTTTCCTAATGGAGCCTCACACAGTGTTCACAGTGTCAGGATATAGAAAAACTAACAGACTGATACTACCAGTGCACAAGGGACATTATGGGTAATTCCATCAGCTAAAGCTGGCCAGACGCAAAATCCTTCAGTGCAGATACCTTCGTATCCAAAACTTTTACAGATGGAATCCTCACCTTTTGCTCCTCACTTGTCCACAGGTAAGTAAACAGATAACTTGGAACAAACCCAACTAGCCAGCATGCTGTTTTCTCATCCCACAAACACTGTGGAGAGAGAAAAAGAGTTTATGTATTTCTAACTATGAGAAGATGTAAAAGAAATATAGAAAACATTTTTTTCAAACTAACAATCTGGAGAGGAGGAAAAAAAGCTCAGCTTGAATTAGTCACTGGGCTTTTTAAAACTTCAGACAGTTGTATGTCCCTCCTCCAGGACAAACCTGGGATCCCCAAGTCACTGGTTACTTCCAGGAAAAGATGCTGCCACTCAAACTGAGAGGGAAATTGCTTCTGCAGGTGTTGGCCAATACGCTAAAGCTGTTTGTTAATGTCAGTGAGGGGGTGTAAATGAACATGCTTTGTAAGTGCCCAAGGTTAAACAAGGGGGAGATGGCTGGTCCTCAGAGACAAAATGAAATATGGAAACAGGCACCTCTCCAGCCGAGCAGAAAACATTCCCAAAGCAATGACTTAGAGGCATCCATAGATGTCAGAGTGAAATCATTAATTACAACACTTTTATGGGTTGATTTTATCGTGGAGAGCTTGGCAAGTTTTCTGCAGAGATAAGAGTTTGTTGTGGCCGGGCTCCAACACAGACACACAAGCACAGCATCTGTGGGGCTGTTTGAACCGTGCTACCTCTCAGCCCTGGGTGACTCTGGACTCTGCTTTCTGTGCACTGGCAGTAGGGACTCAATAAGGGGCCAAGGGCTTCTGTCCACTACTGTTGGTGGAAATGAAGTAAAGGCCAATGTGGTGGGAAAGGAGACAAGGTGCACATCCTACAGCACCATCCTTTGCTTCTCCAGCCCTGCGAAAGTGGAAATACTGGTACAGTATCTGCAGAAGCAAAGCTGGAGACCTTCTGTCCTCCCCTCAAACACTAACAGAGCTTTAAGCATTAACAACATACTTAGGAAGCACAAGCACTGGAATGAGATTAAGGTAGGATAAATCCTTGGCAAAGATTTTAAAAGGTTTGGAAGTTAAGCAATACCATGTCAGGAAGACAGGCACCACTGTCTGCAAGGAGCAACACAGAAAAACGCCTTGCCCTGCTGGATGCTGAACACTTCACGTGAGCTTTTAGAACTCCTCGCTAGGACCCTTTTCATCCAAGCCTCCACACTCTTCTATAATTTCCCTGAATCTATGAGATTTTTTTTCTGTGAGAATCTGCCTCTTCAGTGGCATTATTGATGTCTGTTAATAAACCCTTTTTATGAAAAAGAGATTACTCATAGCATTTTTTGATAAAGATATGTGTGCTTAAATAAAACTAATCTACAAGAGTATATGGGACAGATCTCCAATGGTTTGTAACTCTATTTTTCATTTAGAATCATCTCAATTTACCCAAACTATTTAAATCAGTCACCCACCCACTCATTCTCGCTTTCTCATGGCTCCATGATGGCCTTTTATACCCACCTCCTTCCTTGGCAGGGCAGGATTTTGTAAGTAGACTCTGCAGTCTCAACAAATCTCCCCAAAATCCAGGTTTTGCCTGCAGTAAGGTGTGCTGTTGTGTGGAATCATTGGTTATTTATCCACCACTTACCCCTTCTCCACGGAAACACCAGTGGTCTGTCACTGCAGCTGGTTTCTCCCTGTCCCTTGCAGCTTCACAGTGACAACTTCCACAGTGGGAAACAACTCCAGAGACCTCCAAATTATCCAAACTTCCCGTTCTGAGGTGTTCCCATCTCTGCTGGGATTACCTATTTACAGAGAAGCAAAATCAGATTCTTCTGAAGATTTCCCTAGACTCACTTTAGATACGAGACTAGCTTAAAAACACCAAGATAACCATTCTTTCCAGGCAAGCATTAGTCCTTGAACAGAAAACAGAACATGGTACTTCCTATTGAATGTGTTCCCTGTGCTGCTACAGCAGTTCAAAAACTACTGCAATACTTTTTAGAGTACAGATCACATATCTGAACAAACCCTGGGCCTCTAGTTCACTGGCAGTTTCTCACAGCGAGCTGGTGCAATGTGTTAATAACACAGAGAAAGAAGCTGGAACTCAGAGCCCTTTGGGCTTATTCAAAATGTTGTTTGGTTTTCAGGGGAAGCGTCCAGTGAAGGCAACACAGGGGAGAAGACCACTTCTGTAATTTCTTTTTTAAAAATTATTGTTCACAGATTATTTGTGATGAGAAAACCAAGAGAAGTTGTTGCTCCTAGAAAATGCCCCTAGAATTTAAAAGCTGCACCTCAGATCTCTGGTTCCTGCAAAGTGCAAGGGAAGGGCAGAATTATAATTATATACAGTCACACAGGTAAATGTGACTGTCCCATTTGACATATGGGCATTTCTCACTGCAAACCCACACTCCCATCAAACTAGTGGAGGAACAACTTTATTGCCAGCTCAGTGAAGAGTGCCCAACGTCACACAGGGATACTTTGAAGTTCGTTACTGGTTGTACATATGTGCATATTGATGTACACAACAGCACACCAGGAGGGAAGCAGCACAGCCATTGGAAAGGCGGCTCATGAGGTTATTGAATGCGCAGAGATCCCCACAGATTACCTTCCTCTGCAACTCTCATCTCCAGGAACACACTCCTTACTCATTCTGCTGATTCCTCTCAGCAGGAAAAATCCATTAAATATTTAATTAAGCTGTGTTCAATACATTAGGTAAGTGAACTCCTCTATCCAGTGCTAACTAAACATTACACACTGTATCATTACAACACCCTGGTGCAATGATATGCACTCCTGTTTGCTTAGGAACAGTAACAGCAAAACAAAAATGAACACCCAAATCAGGATTTCTAATCGAAGCATCCTCCTTTGAGCTATTTTTATTTAATCAATTCAAGAGGAGGTGCACCAACTCTGGAAACTGCTGCTGCACTAATAGATGGGCATTGAAATGAGGGGGGTTTGGGCTCGTTTGGGTTTTCAAGCAGAGAAGGAATTTATTGGTATTCCCAGGAACTCAGTGTTATGGAAGCAGACAGCAGTGAAATTTCAGAATTTGTCCCAAAACTCACCAATATGTGACTTTCCACTATGTGCAAGGAGTACTGGACTGGTAACCTGCTCAAGTACTGATTTATCAGCCTTATTCCTGACCTCCTTCTAAAACCAGGCTGACATTTGCACAGAGAAAACCACAGAAAGAAAGTTAGAGGAGGGAAATAGGCAACAAAAAAAGAATTAAGAAAAAAAAAATCACATTGCCTATTCTTTTCTCTTGTCAACTGGAATCCTCTTACAGCTGCAGTAATCCAAGTGGTACTTCCTTACATTGCAAAAAATGCAAAGATGCCAAAAGGAATTTTGCAAGTCAGCCATGTACCAGAAAATCTCAGCTGATTGTACTTCGATAAATGTCTTTTATAAAACGGCAAATGTATTTGTATTCCTTTTTCCACCATAATGCCTTTATGTTTTGTTGGGTGATTTTTTAACAGGGGGTCTTATAAGCACTACAATCAAAACACTCAGCAAAAATGCAGAACCCAAAGCCTTGTTGCAGCCATGGGAAGAGCTGCAGCTGACAAAGGAGGAGGATTAGATGTTGATGCTTCCCTCAAAAGGAGCTATTTATAAATAAATAAATAAATAAGGCTGAATAGAAACAGTTATTTTCCACACAACCTTCCAAAGCTCAGACAAGAAGGAAGGACAAAGTTGTCAGGTTTCATCATGATTACAGACAGAGAAAGAAAAAAGGAAAAAACTACAACCAGATACTGGTAAGATACTATTGGTTTAAAGACAACTCCCCTTCTTCAAAGGGTGACAGAAGTGTGCTGGCCCCACAGGGAAACTGAGAATCTTCTCATCTTTGTGCTCTAATCTTCCTATTCCTCGTCTTCCGGGGACAGAAATCACTGCTCAGCACCGTGACAGCCCCTTCTGCAGCAATACCATTACCAGCCCAGGTTGAACGTGGCCTAGGCTGGGCTTAACGACAGACCGCTCCAGGGCAGAGAGAAGCTCAGGCAGGACCAGCCCAAGAGGATTTCTGTGTCCATGTGCAAAGGGAAGCCAGTGTTCTGATCTGTGTGCATGGGCACTGCACTGCTCCCTTCGCCATGATTCCGAGGACAGCCTTTGCTCTGGAATCATATTCGCTAAGTTTACACCTCAATAATCCAATTAAAACGTGCAGGAACTAATTAACTTAGTCCATAACAACAGTAACAATAGTCTGTAGTAATTTTCTATCTTCAATGTGCTTTACAGGCATTAACTAATTAATGGATAACATGAATTAAAAAAATCAATGCATGAGCATAGCATATGATTAGAATTAACATTTCAATTACTCTCCTCCTCTGGCCACTGCATTCACAAAATGCTTCTCCTTTCTTTGCATGTATGTGCCATAATTAAACAGGATGCTGTACAACTTATTATAAAGTAATTACAGAGTTTGGGAACCATCCCCTACCCTCAGTGAAAACTCAAATCTGCTCTCCTATTGTCCTTGAAATTCTGACTTTCCAGTTCTTTCCACAGATCCCTTTTACTGTAATCTCTTTTTCCTTAAACTTTCCTTGTGCACCTGGGGTTCTGTGAAGTACCTTCAGCTACTGGGATGCTCACAAACGGACAAAAAAACCCTGCATTTGGGAATTCCGGGGACCAAATCCCCACTGCAAAAAGCCCTCACCTGATTCCTTCGCTGATACACCTCCAGAATCCCCAGTAGTGCTAAAAGCAGAGCAGTGCAGAGGTTTCCATGGGCCAGCTGCTCTGGATGTGCTCCACAGGCCAGTTTTTGTAAGCCCGAGCCTTCTGATTGCGCCACAGCAGATTAAATGTAACCAAGTGTTTCTGTGCAGGGGCCAAACAGGGATGGCTTCTGCGAGCAGGAACTAAGGCTTTCAGAAACACAGAGCAAAGACACATTTTGGCAACCCATCTTCCCCTGCTGCCAGTTGAAATCTTACATCTTCAGATGGCTTCCTTTCACATGTGTTGTTTTTGTGGTGAGCAGGATGACCTTTGTGAGGAGGGGAAAGTTCCTCTGGGTTTCTCTGCAGGCCACTGCTCTGCAGGGATGTCAGTGGCCAGAGAGCTTACAGCTGTAATATTTTTCCAGTAGTTTTCAAGGGTTTTCAGGTGCTAAACCCAAACCAAACTAACAATCCCCAAAGCCACAAGGGCCCATACACATTAGCTACACAGAGCCTACAATAAAGAGCAACCTCCCACAGCTGACAGGGTAAATTCATTTGCCTTTTCTCCACAGCACCAATTTTCAGCATTTTCTCTGCTGGTGCCTTCCTACCATTGCCCTTTCCATCTGCAGGGAGCTGCAGTTGTTCCTCCTGCTGGTTCACACACCTTTTTAATGAAAATTAATTCATGTTGCAGCATTTTCCCTGCCAGTTGTGTGGGCTGGGGCTTTCTTTGCTCTTCTGTTCTCTGTCTGTATGGACTAATCCAAATTGCCCAGCCAGAGTTTCCTGTAAGAATCCCTTTTTTCTCACACATTCCCATATAATTGTCTAGCATTACATGATTCCCATCCAGCTCATCTTTTTTTGGTGCTAATTACATGTTTCCAATCAACGCCATCAATAACACACTCCTCATGTTTTCCTGATTACATAAATACAAATCCAGTGCTCCCAGTACACAGGCTGAGGGGAGAATAGCAGTGAAAGCCAACAGAAATCACTCACTCCCTGCTGAATAAAGGTCTAACTAACAATTCAATTACCAGCTTCCTTTTCCCATTTAAATTCATTAAGTGCCCATAAACTTCTCAGAGGAAAGGCCAGCACTGATTTTAATCTTCCTCATTACCTCACTTGCTTCTGACTAATAGGGCTGCAAACATGCATTCTTGTGTTATTTTTTTATTATTATTCTTTAAAATGGACTCTTTAATTTAGAGAGAAGCTGGCTGCTGAGCTCTATATAGCAATATTTCAAGCTCATTGCATTTTACTTTCAGCCATGAAAAAAATCTGTGCGACTATGAAGGCGACTTTCTGATCACTTCAGAAAAGCACTTATGGACACACTGGGGATGAAAGAACTGTGTTAATAAAGTTTTCTGGACCCTGAATGGAAATTCTCATTGGAATTCTCATGAGCAGGATGGTCTTAAACCCTTACTAGTGTCTATGGGAGGCTTTTACAACAGCAGTAGTGAGGCAAACTGGTCGAAACAGGAAAAAACCTCCAGGGCCATTCCTGCCACACTGAGACCCAGTCGTCTTGGTTGCTACAGTGTAGGAACCAGATTTAATGACACCATTTTCCAGGTAGACAGAAGATGGGAGGATTCTCAGTACTTTGATGTGGAGCTCATCCCAGAAATCCACCTGAATAAACCCACGTGTGCAGCAACTGCCGCTGCCACTGCTGCTCTGTGACCTCTGAAGAGGAAAAGGAGGGAAAACCGCCTAAAGCACGGGAAAACATTTTCAGAAGAGCAGCAATTTGTCCCATCTGGGTAGGCTTGGGAGAGCTGAAGAGGGATAATGCCCTGAGCCTGAGAGACGGTTTCAGACAAGATCCAGGCACTGGCCCAGAGCACCAGGAAATTTCCATTGCTGCTAGTCTTGTACATCACCGGGATAAATAAAGGCTTTCCTAACCCATCCCCTCCCCGGTGCCTTTCAGAAGCACTGCACTCACAAAAAGCAGTAAAAACTTGAAGACTGCAGGAAATGCAAAGTATTTCCCTTCTACACAAATGTTCTGAAGGAAAGAGGTCTCACAGGGAGAAATAGTTCAGAAGAAATTATAGCCTCCAAGCTAAGCCTTTCGTTTTCCCTTTCCACTCCTACCCACCTGCTCTCCCACCCACACACCCCCAGCATTATTAATGCTTATGAAAGAGCATAAAGTTTTCATAATAAAGAATGTTTTTGTCCATTATCTAGCAAATAATATGGCTCATTCAGTACCTTCCCTTAGAGAAAAAAAAAACAAATTGGGCTGCTGTAACTAGATGCTCTTTCTTGGGACAATACAATGCACTGAACAACCTGACTTCCTTTTGCATTTATAAGGGTACCAAACAGCTTTGCCTGAGAACAGTGATTTTCACTGTGGGAATGTCAAGTGTGCTGTTTGTTACATAGCATGTGTTATGTGTTATGTGTAGAACAAGGAGATGTATTTTCAATCCTAAAAGCTGATTCTGCATTATTTATCTCATTACTGAAAAGACAGATGTGCTAATGCTCAGGTTTTTGCACCCAAAATCTACTTCAAGGATATGCTTTGCTGCTATTTATTGTTTGCTTCTGGAAAGGTCTTGATGAGCCAGAAATTTGGTGATGTCACTAAATCATATACTTGCAAAACAATCTAAATGAGCATTTTCTTGTGCTAAGGTTAAAGCCAGACTACAAATTAGAGAGTCAGTTGTGGTGCCAGGGATTTCAGCTGACAGTGCTTTACTCTAATACCTACAAGCTTAATATTATGGTAAAAAACAGCAGGAGCAGCTCAGGCAGGAATGTTTTGGCAGAAGGGAGAGGCAGTTCCTGAGGCAGTTCAGTGCTCCATAAGTAGAATCCAAGGTTTGATGTGCCCATGGCAGCAGGGTGACAACCAGCACAGAACACGAAAGCACTGGTAGAGGTGTCAGTCTGAAACTGGTGGTCACCTGCAGCATTACCTAAATCCACTGAGCACTTGTTGAGGGTCACCAGGCCTCTGTTTATCTGTTTTACAGTGAGCTAGTCTAGAGGAAGACAGGCAGGAGTAACTACATGTGCAATTACTGAGCTGAGTGAGTCCTCAGCAAGAATTTAGCAAAGAGGGGACAGTCCCCTAAATATCAGTGCTCCCAGATGAAATAACCAATTCCACAGCAGCACCATCTGTTCAGGAGAAGTACTGCATGGGAGTACAGGTCAGCAGTGGAGTGACTTTGGTCAGCTTAGTGAATTTTGTGGATCTGTTATCTAGTGAACATCTGCTGGGCAAATAAACAGACAAACAAAGCTCTGGAGTTATTAATTGAGGGTTAAATTACTAATCTGAGCTAGGAATTAGGAACTGCCAAAATTAGAAATAAAGCAGTAAATAAAATACGAAGAAAAAAATAAAAAACTGAGGAACCAAGAGCTACATTCCTCTCTGGCTTTTATTTACATAAGTCAAAACCAGCTCAAATAAACTAACTTTGAGTAGAAATGCTGACCCAGACTTCTCTTCCTCAGCTTCTTTCATCCACCTGTCTGGATGTGCTCCAGCTACAAAGCACAGACCAACACTGTGAGCACTGGAAGTGCATCCCTGTGTGGGGATAACAGCTAATGGCACAACAAGTTACCTCGGACAAATTCCCAGCCGGCATTAACTCAGTCAGAGATGGCAGAAGGTGACCGGGCACCTCCCCAACAGAGAATCTCCACAGAGCGCAGAGGACATTTCCAAATAGCTGCAGCAGTGCCGGTGGCTGAACAGCGTTCGCTGCTCCCCTTCAGCCAAATCCCCCCACGGTTCCCGCCGTCGGGCCCCTCAGAGCGATGGCCCCGAGCCGCCTCAGGCGGAAAGGCCGGGCCGCTCCTCTCGGCGGGGCCGGGACAGCCCCACACGGGCTCGAAACACCCCTGAAAGCCCTGGAACCCCGGCGGGAAAGCCCCGGGAAAAACGGCGGGAAGCGCGGCGCGGCCGGCAGGTGGCGCCCGCACACCGGCGGTGCGGGGCCCTGAGGGTGCCGGTCCTTGTGGGCAGACAGACGTATAAAACATATAGATACGTACACAGACAGACGTATAAAATACATACACATGTACACATACATACATACATCTGCACCCTCCGGCCGCTTGAGACCCCTCTCCTGCTTGATCTCCACACACCAAAGGGGGTTCACCTCACACCGTGGTCTTCAGCCACCTCCAGTCTCCTCTCCCGGCACTGGCACAGAGAATGGCACCACATCGTTCCCTCAGCACCACGACGTGCCGATGTTATTGCACTGCTTTTTCAGACAGTGGCTGTGAGTGTGGCTGGGAAAGGAGAGGTGAACTGCCTCGGTGACAGTGAGCCATGGCTGAGGCACGGAAAGGACACAAATACTGATCCCCAACTGCTGCTCCAACCATTAGGGCCATCCCGGTAAAAGCTGCCACCTGATATTTCTCTCTCACTCTTCTCTCACACACAAGTCAGGAAAGTCTGTTCAAATCAAATCAAATCAAGTCCAAAAACGGAGCGATTCACTTTTACTGCCCTGTGAAGGTGACTGGGCAGTAACTCACAGTTACTGCTCTCAAGTCGTGATGAAAATAAAACTTAGGGACATTTCCCTAAAGGCTCACAGTCCATCCTGCTACGGCTCATAAGCCTGAGCACAGCTGATAAAATAAGCACCAAGAAAGCCAAAATGTGTGCCTAGAAGAGCATTTGGGAAAAATCCTTCTCTGGTGCAGTAGAGTAGCTGGGTTGCTATTGGACAATTTCATCTCCTAAGTGATGCCGTCTCACATTATCTGCATAGGGAGCTCTACCAAAGTCTGCTGGCAAAGCGACCTGACAGGCTTGTTCATGCTTGTGGGGCTGAATAAGTCCATTAGGCTTACAAGGAAGAACAAGCTCAAATAAAATGCACACATCAGTGTGCCCTGCCTTAATTAAAATGTATGATCACCAAACAGCTGACACCTAAACTGCTGCCCACACAAAGGGAGCACACATGGCCCTCACTTAATAATGCTTTATTTTCTGTCAGAACTTCTCAGGGAAGACATTTTGTTGGGAATTGTTGGCGGGGGAAGAGTGTGCAGTGTCTGTATTCATTGGGAATAAGAAGCTGCACCACGTGGAACCAGGTCTCATGAGTTTCTGGATGTGTTTCAGAAAGCACTTGAAATGTCAAGGTTAACAAGATAATAATTTAGATTATCTTGAAATGTGGAATATGTGTATCCTTCAGCGATTTGTTGATATTTTTGTTATCAAGATTTTGTGAAGTACCACACAAGCACTGACCATCTTTTTCGTTATTTCCCATTTTTGTAGCTGATTTCTACATTCATAGAAGTGTAAAAGATCTTCTGGAGCTTGAGGAAAAACAGAAAATCCCAGATTATGCCACTACAGAGTTTTCCACTTGGATTCTCCCCTGCCTATAGAGTCTCTCCATATACACCAGGATACATAAGGAACAACCACTCCCATGGTACAGAACCCAATGGCTTACAATTCTCTGCAGCATCACAGGTGCTCTGCCCTCAGGACACAGGTTTAAACTGCAGTGCTACACCTCAGAACAAAATATAAGCATCTAATCACACAGATTTCTCTTCAGAAAAGGGGCAAAAATGTCTGTCCTGTGCTGTCCTGTTAATATTGCCAGACCTCAGGTAATGAACACTTGCCACAGGCGTTTCAACACTGCTCTGTCCACTCAGTGTTCCAGAATGTATGATCCGTGCTTTTCCTGACAGCTAACTAACTGATTCTCGGAGAAAATCAGCTTTCCAAAGGTGAGGAAAAATGATTTCTGCAATCATTTCTGTCACAGCAAGCACAGTTCTAAAGGAAATACAAATTTTACTTGGAATATGATAAGAAAAAGCCTTTCAGCAAGAAGAACTGGGCTGGCTCGTGTTGCTTCTGAGAAGAAAAATATAATGTTATTTTTTCCTTTGTTCTGTTACTTGTGATACAGAGGGTTTAGATTTAAGGTTATTTTTTTTATGCCCACTTTTATCACCAACTTTTCCAACGATCTTGTTCAATGGGGGACCAGAAACTGAGGCTATAATGTTGTGCCATTTGCAACCCATTAGAGCATGTTGTTCCAGTGATTTGCAATCGAGTGCAATATAGAGCTGTTTATAAGGCAGTTACTTGTGTATAGAGTTTAACATCACTAAAAGATATGGAAAAGAAAGGCTCCCAGAGCCATCATTTTTTTTATTTGCCCATAAAATTATTTTGGAACTTTAATATTCAAGCGTAAATTCAAGCCAAATTAAAGTGCTGAAACGTTTACTGAGAGTCATATTTTAGGAACAAGTAACTTCAAAAGTATTAAAAAAACAAAAACTAGGATCTGAAGGCATTCCACTGCACAGGACAGCAAAATTAAACACTATGGTTTAGCTAGAAAACAGTGTGCTCACTGAAAGCCAGAAGCAATGAATGACCCTCTTATAAAGGCGCTTCACATGCACCGATCCCACCAAACACAAGAGGCTGAGAGAAATGTCCAGGTCCCTTTGAACATCAGGTCAAAGCCCTAAATCAAATGTACATTTCCTTAGAAGAGGCAGGTCTTTGGGAGGTAAAAATAGTTGAGTTTTCTAATTTCAGACTGGGACTTGAAAGTGTTTTCCAGGAAGCAAATTCTTACTCTCATACTTTAAAACGTCAGCTGCGAGGGACAAACAATTTTGAAGCACATCCATCCTTAATGGGGTTTTAGGTCATGTTCAGTGGAACACTGAGCTGTTAGTCTGAGTCAGCACAGTAATTTTGTGTTCCCAAAACTGAGGGGAGAGAGACTAAAGGCCATCACAGAGAGCACAAAGGCTGGGGAGCAAATTCTTCTCTACTACACTGTGAGTAAACACCCCGATCCAAAGGGAAGATCCCTTGCAATGGACATGTGTAGGAGCGACCCAGAAGCAGATGCTGAGGGAACGAGCACACAATCCTGGAGCTATCCCAGGCTAGGAGGACACTTTCCCTACTGGAGCAACCCCTTGGGGCAGGACCAGAAGCTGAACTTCCTGGGAGGTGACAGCGACTCCCTTGAGGAGCTCTGTGGTGACCTGTGGCAATTCCACTGCTTTCCACATCTTCTGCTGGTTTGCATTACTGCACAAAGGCAGCAGAAAGTGGAAAAAGCACATGTTCTCAGGGTTCCTGACAGTTTACCAGTGTGCCATGTAAGATGGTCCAATTATTTCCACTTTCTCAAAAAAGAAAGAGTCCCCTGAGCAAGGCTTAATTCCCAGTTCCAAACCCATTGGCAACCAGGAGTAGACGAGTGCTCCAGATCGCGCTCCATCACAATACAGTTACAACTATTTAAAACCCAATTAATTCTCTTTCTAACTTTCCCATCAAGCTGTAAAGTTCCAGTTGGCAAGGCTTTTTACTTTGATTTTGAATTCCTGCTTGGAAGATTAACTGAGAATGGATTTGGCTCGAACAGCTGCACCGACCATATTTTGTTTTATTTTGTTGCCATCTCAAACAACAATACTTAGCACTCTTCATCTTCAAAGCATTATACAAACATTGAGTCACATCCCCTCACAACAACCTCGTGACATCACCTCCTGTGAATAAAATCATTTTCATAGCAAAGAGGTGGAAAGTGAGCAGGAGATAATTTGTGTAGGGTCACAGGACTAGCCCAAGGCAGATGGAGAAGCTGGGGGCTCACAGGCCCCTCCACTCCTCACTTCAATAACACATGTGGGTGTCTTCAGGGTGGGGTTTTCTTCTGTGTTTTTTACTTTTTCAGCTCTGTTCATCCTCAGATAACAACCCTGGTAGCCAGTTGTGCATGTCCCAGCTTGCAGGGGTTCATGCTGGTACCTGCCCTGCCACCTAAAGCTCGGCTCAAATCGATCACGCACGGCTGGGTCTGGAGCAGGGAGTTCCCTTTTCCTTCACTGACTTACAGGTATTTTGGGCACGGTTGTACCCAAGTGTGCCTCTGCCCTTGGATGCGGCTACACACAGCCAGGGAAGGAGGATCATCCTGTTCTCAGCCACACTGAGCTCTCCAGAGCTCCCTGGCTGAGGGCAGAGTGGTGCCAGCCCCATGGCTGTGCTGTTCGCCCGAGGCTCCCACACCAGCACATGACTGACCTGCCTGAATGAGGAGCTCAGGTCGCTCTGAACCCCGAAAGGTGCCTCCTTTCAGGGGTGACTCAGAGGGTTCATTGAGGCTGTGCTGACTACAGAGAGCGACTGTGCTCCCAAATTAGCTTCCTAAATCAGCAGTCTGTGTGGAGCAGGGCTCATGTGGATACACCCCTATAAATATACATTCTCCATGGTGCCAGCCCCCATAAAGTGAGTTAACATCAGGCACGAGAGCACAGAGTTGTCAGAGCTGCTTTTACTCAGGAAAACTGACAAAAAAACATGCTATTTGTGGTCCCTTGCATGTGTTGCTTCCCTCCTTATTTGGCTTCTTCCTAAATATCTAAAGAGATTTTTCAGACTAAAAGAATTGGATTGTTCCCCACAAAACTAGAGCATTACCTAAAGAGCCCTTTTGCAAAGCATTCCAAGGCACAACTGCTCCTCCTGAGGCATGAGAGGAATGTGGCAACAAAATCTAGAAGGTTTTGCTGACTTTATGCCTTTTTGAGGTGTAGTACCCTTGTTTCTAGACTGGGAGGCACTGAGAAGGATTGGCATCACGGGGCTGAATCCTTTAACAGTTAAGACACTGGCCCAGGGTAATTTCCAGGCCCACTACTCCCACACAGCAGCTTTAAACAAGTTATTCCCCCTATTCCTGCTACAAGACACCCTGGATCTCAGGAAGCATTGCCAGGGGCTTCCTCTGTTAAGTCCCAGTGCCAGATTTTGAGTTCACCTGAAAACATGGTGGTAGGGCTTGAAAGGGAAAAAACCCACTAACCAACAGGGGCATTTTAATTGTATTTTATGTTCTGGTTCTGGAGGTAAACTGCACAATTAGAGCCTGTCCCATTGAGCCCCCCATCTCTGTAGTGACAGGGCTACAACAATCCGAGGCAATGAAGATGCTCTGTGGCAACAACAAACTTTGGCCCCCTAAAATAACCTAAGTTGTTCCTGCCTTGACTGCTGGAAACTCCAGGCAGAAAGAAGGTCCTTCAGATAAGAAAGATGGAGCCAAAGAACTTGAACCCAGAAGGACAAACGAAACTCCAAAATCTCACCTTGAGGTAAGGCCACCCTTGCCAAGCCTTGTCAGCACAGATACTTCTGGTATCTCAAACTGAAAAGGAAAAACACATCTAAAACCACCATCAATTTGCTTTCCAAGTGGCAAGTGTGAGCCCAAAGGTGAGCACTGTGAGCGGCACCGCCCCAGCTCATGCCCTCAGCAGCTCTTACAGGCATTTTAAGTCTCCCACAAGAGCCATTTATGGCCTTTGAATCACTGGGGGAGTGGGAACACATAAAAGCAGCAAGAGTGTATAGAAAATCCATAGGGAGAGGAAGAGGATGTAGCTGAAGGAATTTTTGAGAGCCTCTTTCTCTCCATATCAGCTCCCAGTTGCTGCTTTTGCTTTGTTCTGGGTCAGCTCCGTTCCTCCTGAGACTACACTGGCAGTTGCATACCCCACTGCTGAGGTGTCAGGTGCTATTTCATACCAGAACAGTGTTTTATCCAGCCCTCACCTCACAGGAGCACTGCTGATTTCAGTGGAATGAAAAGGAAGAAAATGATCAAGGCAAAAAACCCACTTGATTTTGAACCAGCTGACCTGTCCAAGAGCAAACAAAGCAGCTTGGAGAGAAGAGCAGGAGAGAAAACACACCCTGAGCAGTCCAGGGCTGAGAGGAAGTTTTGTGGACTGTAATAGCACAGATCCCCTCCCCTAAGAAACAGCTGTTATTCCAAACAGCTCCTGAAAAGCACTTTTATGAAAATTCCATTGCTAAAAAAAATAAACAAGGAGGCAAAAGGACCACCATAAATATACAAATAAAGAGTAAAAATACACACATGTATGCAATATATATATATATATAAATATAAATATAGACCGAGAATGAAATGTTCTCAGTTAAATCTGAGACACCGCGCAAAGAAAATTTGATGTTCTTGCCAACTGGATGGACAGAAAAAGCCCAGCAATCGTGACCAGTAAAGATTTATAGGAGATTTCTGCAAAAAGCGAGAGGCAGAAGTCACAACAGCCATTTCATTAGACAGGCCAACTTAATGAATTTGTTCAATTTGCTCCTCTTCCATGCATGGGTGTAAATGCAGGTTGGGAAGCAGGAGGCTGGAGGTGATGGGAACGGAGCTCATTAGGAAGCAATAAAGAAGGAAGAGAGGCTGGAAAATGAATGCTGGTTCATTTGGAGAATTTTAAAAAATGCCATTTGTCTTCATGACACAGAGGCAGGAGAGCCCAGTGGGCCCAGCACAGGCTGGTTTGCAGGGACCCCTGGCTCCTGCTGCCCTCTGACCTCAGGGTTTCAATCAAGGCAACACCACAACGTGTGTGGTGACACCTTGGAGCATCCAGTGCCTGCAAAGATTCCAAGCCAAACCCAGAATAAAGACAGACCCTCCTGCACCTGACACAGGATTTCAGTAGGCTGTAGAACGTCAGTGGCAGTGTGAAAATGTGAAAATCCAAGCCACACACACCTGAACCTCGGCCAAGCCTCCCCTACCATACCCTGACACAGCATACCCTGCAATCCCAAAGCCCTTGTTTGCACTTCTCCTTTGTGCCAGCTTTCAAATCTGTATCTGCCAGAAATTGTTGCTCTCCTGGGTAGGGAAAAGAACTGAAATGCAGGAGCAAACCTCTAACATCAGGGACCTACAGCACCTCTGTGGAGAACAGAAGGTCCAGCCCTGCCTTCTCTGAACATTTCAGCATTTCCTGTGCCAACCTCCTGTACCCACAGGAAAGCTCTGCTGTTTCCAGCCCAGCAGCAAAGCCATCAGGGCAGAGATCTTACAGTTCAACAAAGGATCATCCCCTGCCCTGCACACAACTTGGAGAAGGGAGGGAGCAGGAAGGAGCTGCAAACACATGGCTCCTTCCTGCTCCACACCTGTGTGACTTGTGTGAACATCACCCTCTGAAGATGCACCCTGCATTGGAATTCAATGCTCTTGAGCTGGGACCATTTCTCCAGGCAAGAATTTTGCTTTCTTTCACATAGAAACTCTTCTGCCATGAGCAGGAACTTGGAGGAAGGTTGGCTGCCCCTCGGGAAGGGAAGAGCGTGCTGCTGAGTGGAGCTGAGTGTGTAGGTGTATCCTGGGCCCTGACAGAGGGTTCAGAACACAAACCCTCCTTTCTGCCCATTCTCTGAGCCCAGCCCCAGCCCAGCACACGCAGGAGCCTTGCTGAGGGCTGACATGCTCTACAGTCCTCCACCTATGCCCCCCGCACACATCAGATAACGCAACAGACACCAGCTGCTCTCATGGGGGTTCTCAGGGCTTTCTCCCTGGCTGCTCAAAGCCTTCCTTGCAGGTATTTTTCCCTCCAGGCTCTTTGGGAAGAGCAGCCATGGTCACCCCTGCAGCAGGAGAAGACAGGGGGTCACTTATGCTAGCTGAAGGCTGCTGAAGGCTGCTGAAGGCCATCAGTCCCCTCTTCTCCCTCCACCTGGGGCCAGTCTTGCCGAGGAACCTCTGTGAGCCACACCCCATAAATAAGTGCAGCTCCAGTCTCTGATATCAAAACAATATCTTAGCTTTAATGAGTGCACCTGCCAATACAGAGAGCCTCGTGTTATGAATCGCTCTCCTCTCCTTCCCAGCACTTTCTAATTTCCTGCTAAGGAGGCGACTGGAATGGGGTCATTAATCTGAATTAGAAACACCCTGACCTGCTCTGCACTCACTGATAACATCCTCTGGCACAGCAATATTCCGTGTGTGAGACAACAGAGGGATGGCAGAAATGCAGGGCCTGATTTTAAAGGCACTCAGAAAGAGGTGTATTTTTACAGCAAACTCTGAAATTGAAAAGCAGCACAGGGTTCTCTGCATTGAAGCATCACAGGAAATATGTTGAGCAGACAGCAGATAAGATGTTCTTTAAACAAAAAAACACAGGAACTTTTCGCCTTTACCTTTGAATTAAATACTGGAATATTACTGAGAACACACAGATCATAAAACAACTATCAATAGAAATGTAAGGTACTAAAATAGAAAATTAATATATATAATAGCAACACTCATAAAATGAATGAAAACACTGTCCCCAATTTTATTTTCCATTTATAATGCACTTTTCCTCATCCGGGAGCCCAAAGGCCCTGACAAAAGCCGGGTCACTCTGGGTCTGTGCTTTCCAGGCAGGATTGCACCCCAGTTCCTACAGAGGGTTATTCAAAGACCTACAGAGGGTTATTCAGGATATAGCCCAAGGGGTGCAATATCTGCAAGCACTTCTGCACTCCAGTCTTGCTTTCTCCTTTTATTATTATTTTTGATCAGCCTGAAATGGGAAGTGCCAGCTCCAGCCATGGAGAACATTCCCATAGTGCGTGGCACAGGACAAGCCCAGCCCAACAAAAATACATGCCCAGGACTGAGGCCCAAGTGTTGCCAGACTTGTTGCCAACTGTTTTACAAAGGAATGCACCTCCCTCAGAATAACTTTCCACAAATGGATAATCCCTGCAAAGTCAGTGGGACTTTTCCACAGGAGTCAAACTGCTCGTGGAAAGCAGAGTTTCCAGCAGCCCGCCCAAGGTCCGAGGAGCTCCTAGACGAGGTCTCCTGAGCTCTTCCACAGCCCCTTGAGCAGGACTGGGGCTAAATCAGAGAACAGGAATTGCAAGTGGCCATGCTGGAATGGGGAACATCCATCCCTGGGGCTCAGCATCCACAATGGGAAGCTTTGGCTGGAGAGCCAGAAGAAATGCAGCACAGGGATCTCACACAGCACAGGCAGTTCTCACACAAATCACCCACTAATTATCCCCCAGTCCCTCTATGTATTTCACAAGCCAAGAAGATTCAAAGTCAGTAGTAAAATTTCCCCCCCCTTATTTCTTTGGTAAAATCCTAATTTTCTCCTGCCCACAGCCATTTCACTTTGCCAAAATCCCCTCAGCGTTTGGTTCTACTCAGAACCAAGTCCTCCTTCCTCTGCCTCCCGGGCTGGCACACTTATTGTCAGGGTTAGACAACATGTAGGCACTTCAATCGCACGGTGCAAACCTTTTCCAGCTCTGTGAACCTCACTGCTGAACATGCATTAGGGCAGCCTAGAATTTACAGCCAAGGGAGTTAACTGGGTTAAAATCAGAGCTTTCCCTTCTGTGCAAACAGTTTACAAATAATGCCATGCACAGGCTACACATCAAACTGGTATTTTACTTCTATCGACATGTATCCCTCACAACAGACAGGCTGGAGCTGGAGAAACACAAAGTGCCTCTATAGCTTCCCACTGTTTGCTATCCTCCCATGTCTCCTTCTCTGGTTACCAGGACATAGAAATTCCCACCTATGATAAAACAACTTACCCTGACTCTACAAGACACCTTTTGCTGAAAAATAAAAATATTTCACAGAAATTGCACCGAATATTCTGAATTGGAGGGGAAACAAAAGGATCACTGAGTCCAACTCTTAAATGAATGGCTCATCTTAAAGAGGGCCAAGGGATGAGAGCTCCTGTCTTGATTCCTTCCATTTATTTTTTAAACATACACACTGGCATGCAAGCTAAAAAGAGCAAGGCAGCCTTTAAAAGCCTGGTGTACCCAGAAGGAACCTCTCTGCTGTTTGTTCAGCTCTGACTTCCTTTTCTTCCAGAGAAAGAATTGCCAACTGCAGGGCTGATGACCTGTGGTTTGACAACTGGTTTAGGATCAGGAAACCACTTGCTCTGCACTGGACCAGCATTGGGTTTTTTTTATTTTTTTTTCCTATTTTCAGCCTTTGACTATTAAACAAAAACCCCATTTCATTTTGGCAAACAGTTAAGGTGCAGGAATTGCTGGTCAGCAGTCCTGCTGTTTCAGCAGCCAGCCTGTGCCAGAGGCTTTCAGGAAATCCATTTCTTTTTTAGTCACACTTTACAGGTTCCTGCTGTCACCAGGGCCCACACAAACACTCCCTCCTGGCTGAGCACATCAAATAGTCTTTCCTCAACCCTGAGGATGCTTCAAGCAGCCATCCCACCTCCTTTATTGCACACTGCTTGGAGGAATTGCATTGTTTCTCAGGGAAAGCCTCCTGGTTTTCCACTGCCATGTATCCACTGCTGAGCAGTTTCTGTCCTACCGGTGGGTCACAACACATTAAGAATAATAAAGTCTATCCCCAAATTCCTTGTCCAGTGTGAGTTGTGACACCAGTAGGTACATCCTAAACTATCCAATTGCAAATCCCACTAAAGCCATAACACATTCTAACACTTTTTTTCCCCTCTCCTTCCGCTGCCATCCAGTTTTTCCAAAGGAAACACAGCAGCTCTTTTCATTAGCTTTTTGAGCCATGCAGCAATTCCTAGAAAAAGTAAAGCAGAACAACTGAACATTTGAACTCCCACAAATAACCTCCACGGCGATTTTCCACACGACCCAGGAGAATTATTTTTAGCAGCAGCAAAGTAGCTTTCTTCTCTATTTCCACTTCGCCCCAGCGCTGTTGGAAAGCACATCCAGTGAGGATGAGTGTTATTATTTCTCCGTGATGCGTACTTGCCTGGAAAAACTGGAATTCCTAGAAATACCAGCCTTGGGGAAGACAGGCTGTTCTAAGCACGGTGGGACTTCTGGGGAGGGCTTCTGCCTCCTGAGAATTTACAGGCAAAGGAGACAAAAGGGTGGAAAAAAAGGGTGAGGAGTTTGTTTTGCAGGCAGGGGATCTTCCCCACCTTTGCTGCAGTTTTGTGGGATACAGGACAAGCCCACAACCCTTCCAGACTTTAGACTCTGCTCCTTGTTCCGTCTCAAGTGTCTTCTGCCTCAACCACCTTGCCATGAATTGAGAGGTTTGGGAAAAGCCCTTTGCCAGGGCCACCTCAGACCCAACAGGCAGCTTCCCTCCATCCCTGGCTCCTGCCTTCCTTTCCCACTCTCCAGGACTGGGAGCACTGGGTGCCATGGGGTGGTCGCAGAAGAGGCTCTGTGGTGCAAACCACCCCACCCCATTTCCAGTTTGCCACCCTCATGACTTCAGAGCCTACCAAAAGTCAGGTTATTTCCACGGCATCTCTGTTCTCTTCCCAGAGAATCCACGTTGCTCCAAGGCACAGCAAACACAAAATGCTTGTGACAGGACCCCACCAGCTCCTGGATTCCACCAACCCCTCCATCAGTGCACCTTGCACAGTGAATTAGTACTTCCCACACAGATTTCCTTGTTGTAATCTCTTCCTTAATTCCACAGCCAGAACACGGCTCCCAGCCAAAGGCAAATGCTGCACAAGCAGCTCTGTATGGAATCTCACAGAACTTCCATTGCTTGCTGCAGGACAGGAGGCCAGACACTGTATTTACTGTAAAAGCCCATTGCTACACATCATACTACAGACTAACCCAGACAACTGTAGTGGTTGGGAGGAGCTGGGCAAGTGTGGACAGCGTATTAAGTCCCCAGAAAGTGCAGCTGCTTCCACAGGTAGGTGATTTCCTTACCAATTATTTTTTGGGGTATGAGAACTAATAGGATTTGTGCCTTGAAAACATCTGAGATGAAAGAGAGAAATACAATAAATGGAATTCTGAGATCAAATATGAAAGCTCCTGCAAACACCTCAGCAACTATTCTAATACTTATTTTCCAGCTGTAACCCAAACCTATCCCTAAGCCACTGATCTGTTTCTGAAAAGCTTCCTAGAATTGGTGCACAAGCTTTCACTCGCCCCCATGCCTTTGCTCCCAGTTATCTGTGTAAGAGCCATGTCAGCAGCGAGATCCAAGGAACCTATTTCTGTTTGCCAACACTTTCCACCTTTACTGCCCTTTTCCTGAAGTCAAAGCTTTTCCAAAGGCAGCTTCCTCAGGACCTCTGAGCTCCATTGGAAGTCTGTGAAAATTAAGGAGATGCATCAGTGGCTTAAAATAGGTTTGGGATTTGTGCCTGGCGTCCCAGCACAGGTGACCCAGGATTTGGTTCACCTCTGGGTTCTTCCTTACCATTAAAATTACATCCAAACCTCCCACTGCATTTATATTCCTATTTCTCAAACTAAACTCATCTACACAGACCCTTTTGTGCCGTGCAACGGTGCAGATAAAAACCTTGGCTTAGCCAATGTTTCTCTTCCCAGCTTTCGCTTCTGCAGTCCCTCTCTCCTGCCATATCCAGGTGAGACATCAACAGCAACGTGGATATAGGTTCAGGACTCATGTGGAATACACATTTTTTTCATGTCAGGATTATCACAGACCTACAGAGCCTAATTATGCACACTTGGTTTGGGGGCTTTTTTCCTTTTCAAAAAGGTGGCTGAATATTTGAGAGATTTTTGAGCTAAATCAAGATTCCATGAGGATAATCATTTCTAGGGAACCACTGGAAAGCTTCTGTGAGAACAACACAACTTATGTTGAATCAAAGGGAAAAATTCCCCCGGGAGAATTTTTAATTCAGGAATTTTGTACAGTGAATTTTACTTTGTGGTCTCACAGGCACTCATGAAGTTTTGGATATCACCTGTCAGTCATGCATCCACACGTGATACCCTCTGCTTATTTTAAGTTGTATTAATCTGCATGTTAGAAAAGGTTATCTTGCTTTTATCCACATGTTTTATGGACAGGAAGATTTAAAGGAGGGACTGCAGGAATGCCCCGGGAGGTGTCTGTGTGTGCCTCACTCTGTGCAGGGCACAGCTCAATCCAGGCCTACACAGAATCCATTTGCCATGAAGACACACTCCAGAATATTCCCAGAACACGTGACAGATGAGACAAAACTGCCTGGTTGGCCCTTCCTCTGCCCTTTCCTTGGCCCGGCCTGGAGGGAATGTGATGGTTTTGCCCAGAGTCTGTGCCGAGGGTGTGCTGTGTTATCCCATTATCCCAGCAGGGAAGGGGCTGGGAAAGCTGCAGCTGCACATACATTATCCCACCGGGAAAACTCCCTGGGCTCCTTCCCTCTGCTCACCGACAGGGAGGACTTGGAGAGCAGCTGAGAGTCTGAGGGCAGTGGGAAGGCAAACGAAGGCAGAAGCTGAACTCCAGCACCAGTAGGTCAGGCAGTGCAGAGGGGTCGGGGAGCTCAGTAGGTGGGTAGGAAGGAGGATTTTCGTATGTTCTGTTCCTTTTTGTACCGCAGAGACTGCAAACCGTAACCCTGGAAAGCGCAGGAGGACTTTATTGCTAGTCCAAGCAGCCATCTCCATCCCAACATGAGCGGGGTTCCGTTTGCTCCAGTGGCTCTTTGCTACCTGATTCCTTCCCCTCTGGGCTGAAGGCTGTGCCCAGCAGCATGTGCCATTTATACCAACAGCATTTGGGTTCTTTAATTAAAGGGCAGCATAATCAGAACCCACTGAAGAGCCAAGGCAGAACAGCTTGTTCCACACAAGCCCCAGAATTAGGGCTGGAGACGATTTTCATTTGTTTCCTTATTAAGGCACATAAATGAAGCCTTATAATATTGGAAGATGCTTAGAGCATATAGGTATGAGCGCTTGGTGGGTTAATCACTTCCAGACAGGAGACCAGCGGTAATTTCTTTAATTACAGTACAACTAATCAAACATGGAAAACTCAAAAGAATTGGCCTGTTCCTATGGATTAGACTGCAGGGGTCCCATCTAATTTCAGCGACTTAACCCCCGATATTTCGACTGCAGCTCCAGAACAAAAACCAAAGCTGGACAGCAGATGGTGAGGTTACCACACCACCTCCTGTACTTTTATTTGATGCAGCTACAGCTGAGGTTTGGTGGGAGGAGAATATTAACAATCAAGGAAACTTATCGACTGAGGCCTCTTGCTACGGAATCGGTGCAGTCAGGTCCAACTGCTGAAAAAGGAGGAGTTCATCAACTCAGAAAAGCCACACTTTGCTCAAAAGAGCAAATGCAGTTGTATAAAGTGCTGCCTTTGTCTGCTTTAGTGTTTAAGACTGGAATTTCTTTATATTGCTCTTTAATTACATTAATTTAGGGGGGGTTAATGTATAAAATAACTTACTGTCATTAGCTTAATCTTTTCCTGAATCAGTTCACTTTCTAATTATTTTTTAACATGCATTTTTCATATTTTTAAAAGCCTTTTATGAAATTAAGATTTTTATACTTGGCTGGTTCTGACACAAAAGTAGAATGAGACCAGTGAATCAGGAATCACCTCTTGCTAGAGAAGACCTAAAGAATCTTGAATGTACCCACAGTGACACATGGAATAATAATCACTTTTACACTGGCTATGATGGAGAAGGTAATAGAGTATATTACAGTGCTTGAAAATAATACCCAGTCTCTAATCCAACATATGGTTTTCATGAAAGAAGAACTTAAACTACAGACCAACCAAAGGAACACCAAAAATATTAGGAAGGCCAGTGAGTGAACACAGGGACAGACAATTTACTACCTTAATATTAATACAGAAGAAAAAATGTCTTTCTGGCAAAGTCTATTCATAGGAGAAGGAAAAATTAAAATTCAGGGAAATTCCCTTCATCAAATACAGCAGCTAGAAAGAATGTAAGAGCAATCCTTTGCTTCCCATCTTAAACCAGAAAGGGATTGCCCCAAGACTTCCAGGTACCTCTGGATTTCCACAGCTATTTGTAATATGCATTTCTGCATCATGATTCTCCAGAGAACCCAGAATTCTCCTGCTAAATCTCATTTACAGTCCAACCCATTCTCACCTCGAGTTTTCTAGGAGCCTGCTGACCTCAGGTGCACACAGTTAATTCTTCTTTGTAATTTATCTCATCCTTCTCTCCAGCTAATTCAATTACTGCTTGATTAGTGACACAAGGCAACCAAGACAATAAACCCAGTATATCATTAACGAGCAGGGCCAGGACATTCACCTACAGGTCTCCATGAGAGGCCTCTTCATTTAAACATCCCAGTCATTACTGGTTTCTGCCAAGGAATGGGCAAAAAAGTTCTGAGGGATCTTTTCAGGACTTTTGGAGAAGGAAGAGCAATGGTAACAACTGACTTTTAACAAGAGTTTCCAGTCCACCCTTCCATATTATCTGGGTAAAATTTAAAAAGAAACCCAAGCAAAGCACCTTCAGACAAACACCAAATTGGAATAAAACAGTTCGGTTTCTAGGAAGAAAAGGAGTGCATATTTCCTACTATAGAAAAAGTTTTAGCACCTTCCAGGAGCAAATGAAATGAGGAAGACAACTGGTCTGTGACTGCAGGTATGGACTGGGAGAGGAACACCTCTGCCTCTCTGGAGAGGTGTGCAATTCCCCTGAATCCAAACCACTCCTGAATTAAAAGATGGGAAGAATGCCACCTGATTATCTTGCTACAGAACTACAGGCACGGGTACCTCAGGGAGGGTTGGGAACGGTGTGACTCGCAGGCAGGGAGCTGAACACAGAGCTGACAGTTAACCTCAAGTGCTGCTTTGAGTTTTCCAAGGAAAGCTGTGGCTATGTATCCCAGCGCAGGCTGCTCATGAGACAGCACAGCTCAAAGCAACAACTGATTCGCTGCATGTGCAGCTTTGCTGACTGCAGGGGGGTTTAATCAAATATCCCAGAGTGTTCCCAAATACCTGAGCAGATCCTTCGGCAGAACAGCCCTCCTGCTCTCCCCACAGCTCCCAGCACACGCTGCCTGTGCTCTGCAAACAGCTCACTCTGTGGGGCTCCAAGGAGGAGGTGAGAGGGCAGGGGCACGCAAACTGGAGGTGCCAGAGCTGCAGGGAGCCCTCACCAATGTGTTCCACCCCACCGTTCACAGGGCTGCTCTCAGCTCTGTGCACATGGGCAAAGACTTCCCTCCTCCACATCCCCTCCAGATGCAAGAGGGTTGTTCCTCTAGGAAACCCCACCAAGGGACAGGACTGTGAGACACAACTCTGCATCTTGTAAGGGAAAACTGCACTAAGAGGCACGTGCTGGGGAAGGTCAACACATTGCTTTGGAGCCCTGCTGAGGTAAAGGTAGCTTTGCCACACAAAACAGCCTATGAAAATGTAAGAATATTAAAAGACATCATTTCCCCCCGTGTAAAATTGTTGTGGCCACATGCCCAAAAGCAGATGACCTGGAAGTTTCTAGCATTTCATCCAGCTGACCTTGAACAGTACAAATAGAATCTTGTTACCTCCAGCGCAACGCTGATTTCAGATAAAGAGTAAGGGGTATAGCTGATGAACCCAACAAAAACAAACACCCTGTGAAGATGAAGATGTTCCTGCTATCACAGGTGGACTGCAGAGAAAAGTCCTTACAGCCAGAACAGAGAGCCAGCAAAATCACCTTACAGTGTTCACTACATGGTACTTCAGCACCCTTAGCCATCTGAAAGGTGTCACCTGGTGTCACGCTCAGGCCCACCGAGTCTATTTTGGTGATCGGCTCAACAACCAGGTAAATCTTATGATCTGGGGACACTTGAGCTCCAGGGTATGTTTCAAATGTGAAATTTTACACCCTGCCTCAAGAAGCTGCATTTCTCTCCGGCAGCGACTCCGGCTATCCCGAGTTCCCCAGGAGCAGTGCAGCTCCAGGCTGGTTTATTCTCCAGTGTTACCATATGCTTGGCTGGAACACAGGGAGCGCTTTAATCAAGGCTTATTTGGCTATTGTACTTCTGGAATTATGAGATCACCCAAGGACCCAGCTTAGGATAATGATAGTGAATAGCAACGACTTTGGCTTAGCAGGGAAGTACAAATTCTGTCTAATGAGGACACGTCCACCTTGTGCCAACTGGTTCAGATGTTCCAGGCACACAAACCCCTCAAATCCCATCTTTTCATTAAAAAAATCACCACAAAAATTAAGACGCTCAGCTGAAAACTGTTCCACCCAGCACCACAGACACCATTTCCTTATTCCGCTGAAGATTCCGAAATGTGATTCAGAGCAGTGTCTTCGCTCACCACCCCAAAGCTGATCCTGTAGCATTTCCATGGTGTCTCACCCTGCTTGTTGGTTGGAGCAGAACAGTGTTGAGTCCTTGTTTTGTCACTGCCACATCTCTGTTGGGTGCAGGGGTACAACCCTCCTGCTGCTGGAGGTGAAACCACCACCAAACAGCTCCAGGTAAAAAGGGGGAAAGGGATTTGTTTTCCGCCTGTGAGGAAATTTGTTGAAGGAGCAGCATTTCCCTGCAAAGGCACATTCAGAGCTCTCCCTGAAACAAGGCTTCCAGTATAACTGTGCTGCTCCAAACCTGCTCCAAAGGAAGCTTTGCTTATTTATATTCTGGAGACACATTTGAGCCCTTAGTATCTTGTTTTCCATCCTCCTTTTAACAAAGCCTGCCTTTTCCAAGGCTTGCTAATGAGCCTAGCATGCTTAGGGAAAAAATGTAAAATATACAAACAAACTCACTGTCAGATGGGTTTTTCCAAGGCCTGGCCTGAAACTCAGAGAAATAAGAAATAAATGTTGTGTCCCTCCAAACATCTTACAAGCTCTGACGAAGAAAAAAAAACCCAACCTTGATTTTCCAGCCAAATCTCCCAGCTGCTTTTGCAATTCATAGCAGGCCTGGCTGAGGACTTGGTTCATTTTTATAAATCCAGTTCCTTTTCCCAAAAAAATGTTGCTTCAATAGCATCCAAATCCTGATTACTTTGTGCTTAAACCCAACCTTTGTGAAAAGACAGTGCCTTTTCCTGCACTGCACTTTCACCCAACATACACGAAAACACCTCAGAGTTTCTTTTGGAAGAAAAGAAACTTTGTGCCCCTTCCAGAACCAAAGCTGTTACTCAGGGATTAGGATGAGTGGATTTGAGAAGAAAAATAACAAATCAGGAAAGAAAACGAGCATCTAAAATCCTGGTGATCAGTAAAACTGTCAAAATATGCACAACACTCAACTTTCAGAAAGCACCTATGTTCAAAATTCAGATAATTGGTGAACAATCCAGCAAGTTCCAAAGTGATAATATCACTCCAAGTGCTGGCATACACAAATGTTGAGTTCTGCAGGATGCATTTAATTGTATTTACTGTATTTCATCAGTGCTAATCACTCAGGGATTCTCCCACCCCCGTGCAGGTGTAACACTGCAGGTGTAACATTGCACGTAACAGCTGATGGGCTGTGGTGCAGGACAACACAGCAGAGCTTGGCCAGGGAGCTGTACAAGGAGCACTTCCAGCCCCGAAATAAACAGGGCAGGGAACTTTGTTTGATGAAAATTCAGGAAACGAAAAGCACAGCAGCATTTGCAGGGTGTCCTTCAGAGGAAGAACCTGCCAAGGTCACAAAGCAGCCACCTGAAATGGGATCAACCAGGCAGAGACTTAGATGGAAATTGAGCTCTCAGAGCTGAGGTTTTCCAGCTACTCCTGGTGTGGAGGAAAGCACCTCTTGCGGTGCTTCCTGAACGTGGCCTCAACTCCAAGCCTCCTTTCCTCAAAAGCCTGGGGGACTTCAGGGAGCAGGGCTCCAATCCCTCCTAAGGACTTTGAGAATTCCAGAGGTTGCTGCTCCAAAAATACAGTTTGACCAGGCTGCTGTCAGAGCCCATTCCTACTAAAACAAACACTGAACATGTGCAAATACTAAAAGCCAAATTTCCTGTTTGAACAGTCAGCACAACAGAGCAGAGCCAAAGGAACCATTGCAACATCTGTCAACGTAACCAGCCAGCCTCGGCCAGGACAACCAGGATCTGTCATCGACACACACACTGTCCCAGCACAGCCTCCCTGGATCCACTTCCACAGGGACGTGGAGATCCTGTGATCTCCCACCCCTCCCTTCCCACCCAAACAAGCCAATAATCAGCTTAGGAGTGAAAGCCCTTTGGTGCTTAGCAAAGGATCCACCCTCCAAGGCAGTGACAAGTAATAATGTAATAATGGCAGTGACAAGTCACCTATTATTGACAAAAGACTACAATTCCATTTTTTAATAAATATTTCCAAGGTCTTCGCTCATTCTCCAAGCCTTCCCATATTCGTTGTCCCCCACAGCGGTAATGAAAAGGTTTCATTTAAGTTCTAAGGGTAAAGGTGTTTCTGCTCACTGCACACTTCCCAACAGGAGCAGGTGAGTCCCGCCCTCAGCATTCCCTTCCCGCATGGACTCCCTCTGGAAAGCTGTTTGTGTGTGCAGTGGGACACTCCTGCCGTGAGAGATGTCACTCTAGCAGCAGAGATGATGCTGATGTGGCTTTTGGGGGTTTTAACCTTCTTCAGGAACCAGAAATCCCTCCATAGCCTGAGAGTCTGAACAGTTACCCAGTTGTGTGAAGTGAAAAGGGAAATGTTACCAATTTTGCTTCAAAAATGACCTAAAAGAAAGCAGAGGGATCCAAATCAAATGCAGTCTTAATTTGCCCAGGTGGTCAAAGAATCTTCCACTGCCAAAGAAGAGGCTTCTGACCACAAGTGGCCAGGGGAAAGTTTCTTTTGTGAACTTGCTGCCAGCGGAAAGCTGGGGGAGAATTCTCTGAGCTGGTTCTTAATACTGCGGTGTACAAAATGTGCCAGGGGAAAATGAAAAGAGGGAAATAAAAAGAAAATAAAGGAGTGTGGCAGAGCTACATTATGTTATTTCAATAGAAGATGACGCAGGAAGCCTGCAGCTACAAGACACAGGTAATTCCCAAAGGCTCCCTCCCTGGATATCTGCACAGATCCTACAGGGAGAGAGGAGCTCCTGCTACCCCAGCCAGCTCCATGCCCAGGATTTGGAAACGGGAACGGGGCCCTTGACTTCCCAAAGCCCTTTTGCTGTTTCTATTTCAAACTAAAAGGAGGTACTGAGAGCCTGCAGAAGAGGCGAGGCCATAAATCTCTCCCGGTTCTGAAGGCGGCATCTGAAGCAACAGTGTCAAATGTTGTATTTGCAAATGGATTCCGGTTTGCTGCTATTTGTAACTTTGTTAACAAAACTGGTCATTTTGTTATAAAACACAGAAATCAGAAATGGCAGAGAGGGGGAAGAAACAAGGCCTGACACACACATCAGTGTACAGAACATTTCCAGCGCTGCACTCAGTTCCCAGCTACCTTGCACACATTGTGGATGGTGGTTTCCCTCGTTTCGTTTGGAATGCCACCCCCAGACATAATCCACCTCATTATCAAGAAGCTCCTCTCAATACTCTTTCTGTCATTACTTTTACCTTACCAGTGTTAATGATGCTTTTCTCCTGGTTCCCAATCATTCCTCTATTACTTGGGTGTCTGACAGTGCTCACTCTCACTGATAATCAATGGAATAGTTCCATTCAGAAAAAAAACCAAGATGAGCACAATTAGTTAACGGGAAAAATTGATCAATCACTGCCACACTTTCTAATTACCCACTGGCCAGTCCTGCACAACAGCAAAGCCTCTCCTGACAGTTTGGCCCCAGTTGTTTGAGCCCAACTGGGGGATGAAGGCCCGAAGCTCCTCCCAGCACCGGAGCCGTTTGCTGCAGGGAGGCCCCGCAGCTCCTCCAGCTGGCCCAGCTCCTTCCAGCTGTGCCTTCCCCCAGCTCGTCAATAAAATATCAGGGTGTGTTCCCATTGTGTGTGGCTGTCAGCAGCCACCTCTCAGCTGACGGGGTTAAAGGCTATGGAGATTCCTGGGCCAGCTGTTGGATAATTGTCACAGCCAGTTCCCTGGTAACCCAGGAGCTGCAATCTCAAGAGGTGGATTCTTGGTTGCTAAGCGATAAATTCAGGTAAAATAACCTTTTCCTGGATTTTATTGCAACTACAGGCTCCAACTGTAGAGTCCTGAGCTCTTTTTTTTCCCCCTTTTCTTCCCAGGCATGGGATTTAAAATTATTGCTGAATAAGTTTCCTGGGATCTTATGCAGCACTGAGCACAGGTTAAATGAAGGGGCACTATATCCCACTCTTATTAAAGTGGATAAATCCACAACACTTCCCAGCAGTGCAGTTAATTTGCTGGGTGTAAGAGAGTGATTTACACAACAAGGAGCTGAGGAGAACAGAAAAAGAGGCGGGTCCTCCTCCAAAATCCACTTGGTGTTACTATTCCTCTTTTGGGGGCTGGGATTTGTTTTTTTTTCATTGTATTTTTTAAGAAAATGCAACATCCAGGTTTGAGCTGAGCCAGACACTTCTGTGCCTAAGGCTCGCTAAGCACATCACTGCCCTTGGCAGCATTATAGGGGTCAAACTTCCACATGTACGCAAGGTCCTGCAGCAATTTTTCCCACATGTGTCACAAGCAGGAGCTCTCAAACAGAACCTTAATTGCTTCACCTATTTATGAAGGCCTTTGAGGGTGAAAGTCCTCAGCCCTCATTTCCAAAGCTATAATTACTGCTTGCTACCTTCTACGTCTTGCTGTGATTTAGTAATTCTCGTGTCCGTTCTCCAGGAAATTAATAAACCAACACTTGTTTCCTCCACAAGAGATGTGCAGACAGAAGTTGGCTACTCTAATGCCATCTCGGTACTACAAAGCGGGACAGAGAAGAGTATTCCCTCGTCCACACCCTCCTACAATAAACTGTGATATGGCAACAACTCAGCTTTGACGATTTCAACAATTAGGCACCAGGAACTTCCAGGGAGGAATTCTGCAGGCAGTTCTGCTCCAAAACCCCAGGGAATAGGACCAATTCTCAACTCACTGGGAGGAACTTCAGACTTGCATTATCCCTTTGAGCTGTAAGAAGGAAACTCCTGCAGCCACACTAAGAACCTCAGGATACCTCAACCACCCAAGGAACCCTCCCTCTGCAGCAAGAAAAGAGTGAACTTCACCCAGAAGCCAGGTTTGAGTGAGGCACACACAGACACCAGGACAGCCCCTTTTGTCACAGAGGGTACAGAACTGTTCCCAGTCCAACTACTGCAGGAACACAGTGCAAATTTGGGCTGTGTGAGCACTAAACCAGGAGCAAAGTTACGGTTCCAGTGAGACAACAGGACGGTTTTGGGGTGATAATACATTGCTGCTCCTTTGTGTGCCTTATGGCACTTCCCATGGATAATTTCAGCCTCCTGCCCAGTTTCTACTGCCCCAGGAGCACAGCAGCTCCAAAGCTGTGGTGCTGGGCAAGGTGCTGGATCTGCAAACAGCAGATAGAAAACATCACCTGGATGTACAACTGGCAGAAGACAAGTAATGTCACTTAAACTGAGCCCATACAACATTTGCTGAAAGACTTGGGATCTGAAGATTGTGGAGGGAAAAATGGGCAGTGGCTTCCAAACACCAAAACAAGCACGGAAACAAAATCCAGTATAGTTGGGAATGTCATAAGGCAGACAGGGTTCAGATTGTGCTTTTCAGGCATTAAGGAAAATACATATTTCAATACATCTCATTTAAAAGTGCTAAAATCAGATAATATTAAATATGATAATATTCTGCACCCATCTACAGACCACCCATCCTATCCCATTTCACTGCTTCTTCAAAATGGGGGAAAGCACTAATAAAAAAGAAGAAAATCTCAGTTTCTGTGTAATGTGAGGCTGATCCAGCACCTACGGAGTCAGTGAAAGCATTCCTGTTGACTCCAGTGTGGTTTGGACCAGGCTCCTGGGAAGAGAGAGTCTTAAACCAGGGAATTTGCTCTTGCTGGAGGAGAACATCTCATATTCTGCCTCATAGCCCAGCCTTTGTATTCCTCAGAAACACTTTTCTTGAGGAAACGAGGTGCCGTCTTTTGTGAGACATTTTCAGGCAGCTTTGAATGCTGAGAAAAATTAATTTGAGCCAGAAATCTCCCTGATAACTAGTTAGTAAATAAGTTTCAAAATGCTACAAAGACTAATCTCAACAATTAAGCACAACGTTATATCTCTGTGTTATGCAGAACGGAAACAAATGTCCATTTTTCTACAGCATCCTGTGCCTGGGAGTCATTTCAACCCTTAAAATGGCATTATTTTATTATTATTCTTTATTCTTCTTTTTAGATGCTTCAGAAGAGAATTAAACTTTTAATAATGAAGCAACGCCTTCCTCAGAACGGGCAGGCCCTGGTTCTGTTTGCTCATTCCCCGGGTGCTCAGGCTGCAAAGCCCACCTAAAGCAGCAAGGATTAAACAAGCCACGACTTTTTGGGACACAAGCAAATGGAGATTTTGAAGCCACGCAAGCCTTAAAATAGCACCTTCCTCGCTCGTCATTTTTGTCCCTTGACGAGATCTCCGGCAACAAAAAAAAAAACAAATAAATTTTGCATTTTCAGCCTCACAAAAACCAAGGGTTCTCCAGCAATGAGGCAACGGAAAAAATCAATACTTGCCATGTACCATGTAACCAATAGAATAAGGGCAATGATTTATGTATGGATGGATGCAGACGGAATCAGCTGGGGCCTCAAACACAGGGAGGCAGAGAGGAGACACAGACAGAGGTGTGGGGGTGAGCTGGACTGCAGTGATTATTCCTCCACTGTGGGCAGATTTTTTCCTCTGCAGCAATAATCCCCCTCCCTGGCACTGCAGGACGTGGAGGAAGGAGTAGCAATGTGTGGAATATGTGCTGGACCAGCTTTTCTCTTGCTGCCTCAGAATAATGATGCTCTGTTGAATCTTGAGGGCCAGTAACACAGGAAGAATGATCTATGGTCTGCAGTCCTTCAGGCTTCCAGCTACCTCCACCCTAAGACAGACCCAGCCCAGTGGGGGCACGAGAAATAGTTTAAAGAGAGTCAAATTATCAACAGGATAAAAATGTACCATCACTGCTTCATGACAAGAAAAAGCAGGAAGGGCTCACTGAAGAGAACTACTCATACCCCAGGAGTTTCTGCTGAGAATAGAGTTGTGTAAATTGGATTACCAGGGATACAGCACTATAAGGTATTTAATGACTGTGCTAACTTTTAGGATATCTAATGCTGCTGTTGATTTAAAAACAAACTCACTCTGATAAAGATTTCCTTGTCTGTTTGTGTGATGGAGGCTACCAATAAACACTTATCCAAACTATATTCTATGCTTTATTGCTGTGCTGCTAATAAATATCTAGGAGATGACTTTAGAGTGATAGTAATTTGCTGCAGAAATGTCATAGTATTTTATTAAAAATCCCTCCTCTGTGGTGTGTGCCAACTGCTAAAATAATCCGTAAACATTTCTGCAATGCCTCGGATGTTGGGGCTGGATTTACATTTTCAGAATCAGATGTTCCTCCAGTACTTTCAATATCACAGTTTGCCATGAAGTAATCTTGTTATAATTAATATTCCTGCCACAATTACCACTGATGGCTGAAGGAATTCTCTTTTCTTAGCTATATAACATTTATACAACATTTAAGCCTTGGTATTGTCAGTATTTGTCTTGAGAAGCAGAATATTTTAGATAATGCTACAGAACAATAGGAGGCCACTAGTTAAATACAGCAGTTATGCAGTGCTAGAACAATTAAAGGTGTAAGAACTGTGGGATGTTTGAAAGCCTTGAATTTTATAGATGTCAAATAAAGCAGAAATCATTCTCTTTCTGACTCCCCACAACAAATGTGTGGCAAAATGCTCATAAGATTAATTGGGAGCCCCAAACTACAACTGTGTGTTTTATGGGGAAAATATCAATGAACATATGGACAAAATCTAGCTATGAATAGGTCTTTGCTTTCTAAAGGATGAGATTGCATGTCACCAGACTCTGCACTTGAATTAAAACAATTGTTTTGCTTCGCTATTCCCCAGCTCCCCCTTTTGTGTAAGTTATCCCGTGTTCAGCACAACAGAACATGCACCTGCGTGGGCACAGCAAAATAAAGTAATGCAGGCAAAGAATCCCCTGCAAACAGAGTATTTCGTTTCCCATGCAGCTGACAGTGGCAGGCAACAATATGTTTCAGAGCCTGGAAGTATGAAACACCTTCTGAAGCTGAATAAAAACAGACAGCTCGCTCTTAATTTACTTAGAAAATTCTTCCGGTGCCAAACACTCAACTACTAATGGTTCCTACATCCCTCAGTCCTCTGTCTTGATTACTCCCACAATTGAAAATGATGATAAATTAAGACATTTCTGAAGCCTTAGAATTATGTTGGGTTAAAAGAGATGTAGGCTGTGTACCAAACAAAGCCTGACAGAGCACGATCCACGAGTGAAAGCACCTTAACACCAACTTCTGATGTAGGAATAAAATTACACCATAACATCAACTTCTAATATAGAAATAAAATGCTGTGCATAATTCAGGGGGATTTTTTCAACTCCAAAGTCCTGGAAGAGAACAGTTTATCCAAAGGCTTACCTTGGAGCAATGGTTGTAATTCTCCTTCTGCTTTCTCTCTCCCTTCAATAAACAGAACAAAAACTCCACGGGTGAGGATGGACTTGCCTGACTTTTGTTCTGAACACCATGGACCTGCACCCTTTGGAAATGGAGAGGGAATTCCATGAAAACTTGGCACCAGCCCACAGGCAAAAGCAAAGCAGCCAAGGAAACAGGTCATGGCTCTGCACAGCACCCCGGCCAGGTGAGCTACACGCTGTTGTTTGGAGCCAGGGAACGGGAATTCTGGGGGGAAATTCATGAGGGCGTTTTGCCTCGTCCTGCCCCTCTGCAGTCCTGAGACCTTGAAACACAGATTATGTAGTTACAGACACCTGATCAAAGCCTTTGCAAGTGTTTGAGTGGATGAGCAGAGTTTGTTTTAAAGCATCACACGAATAAGAACCCAAAGGCAGGTGCGCTGTCACTGCTGTAGCTCTGCACACAGACAGTACTCTCCGGGCTCAGAGACCCCCAGTGGCAAACAAACTCCAAAAACTCATTAGTAGCGCTGCAATTAGGGAGGGATGACTGAAATGATTGTTTTTGCAACACAGCACATTGTCCTAACGCTCCACATGCACCAACAAATGTTGGTCTCTGTTCTCTTTGCAAATGCCCCTTTGAAAATACCCTGGAGCTGCAGAGTATGCTCATGGTGAAAATCCACAGCTCCGTTAATAGAAGCTGACACATAAAAATACTGGAGGGAAAAAAACCCTTATTTACCATTTTAAAAGATTTTAATCTGATGTTTCATCCAACTCATGTTCTTCACGTGCTTTCAGCTTTTATTAGGAGAAACACACAGTCAGTTTGCTCCCATCAACACTAATGTGAGCTTATCAGTAATACTAATCCAAGTATTCCTGTTAACATCTTCTTAGCATGTGAAATACTTGTTCTTTGGGACAAGACCGAAGAAAGGAAGCTGGTGTATGACTTGGTTTTAACAAATGTGTTATTTTCCACTCATTTTCAATACCAGGAAACATTCACGTGTGTTAATGTTTTCAAACGAACATGCTGAAGTGCCTCGTTCCTCTAAAGGCAGCAGCAGGGGAATTTAAAGTTGTTCAGAGATACACCTAGAGAAACACATTTAGAACTTTCTGAGGTGAGGTAAAGCATTGTAACTTGTCACGGGAACAAGGAACTGTCACAGAATGTAGTGGGTTGAAATGCTTTATGGTGCTCTAAGACACTGCGGATCAGCAGCATCCACATTTTTGATGCCTCCCCAAATCTCGCCTTTGTGTGGCCGAGGAACACCCAGTATTTGTTAGAAACTGCTGAACTACTTGTGCCAAGGTGCAGCACTGTCAGCTCCAACAACACCAGCTCCCAGGGAACGAGCAGCCTGGTGTCCTGCCCAACACAAACCGCAGCAGAGCAGGGAATTTCACAGGAATCTGAAGGGAAAATGTCCCAGTTACTGCCACATAACCCCCAATCCTGGTGTAGCAGTGCCCTCCTGCCCAGCTGCAGAGCTGGCAGTTCCCATCTGCAGGTACTGGCAGTGCATTTATTCCCTCCTCCCATCTCCCATCCTCACAGGGCCCAACATCTCCCAGGTTCTTTTATCTCCCGCGAACCACCCCAGCCCTGTCACCACTCCTGAATTTTTAAAGAGCAGCCTCTCTCTGCCTCTTTTATTCCACCTGAAATTTTCTGACCCCAGATCTCCAGATAGAGCAACTCCCATGGATTAACCAGTTGTCTAGCAGTCACCTAATAAAACACTATTAATTGTAATAGATTTTTGTTTCTTCTCCTAATGATATTTCCATGGCAACATTTTCCAGCCCTATTGTGGAGGGTGTTCCTCATTCCCAGAGCAGGTTAACCACAGGGCAGGGAGGGCAGGCTGTTGGTCAGCCTTTATTTTCTCTGGTCCTTCAGCAAAGGTTAGTTGAGGTCAGCAGAAGCCAAAGGGTAATTACTTTTCCTCACCAGGGTTAAAGTCACACAGATTGCCACTGAGACAACTGTGGGGGCGACCTTCAGGTTTTTATGTTCCACCTCCTTTTCTCTTATGTTAATGAGGGAGCAAGCAGGGGATGGGCCCTGTGAGCTCCACTCTCTGCAGTTCTGCTCCTCAATATTAGTGCAATTTTTACAAAGGTTGCGCAATGATTAAGTGCGAAAGCCACCAACAGCCAAACAGGGACTATGCTGGGATTTCTTAATTAAAAAAAAAAAAACAGTATTCCAACTCAAGTTTTTAGGAGAGCCAACACCCCCATATCCTGTTTCATTTGCTTCCATTCCGTCACTAATGTCGTTTTCTTCACTCAAAAGAATGATTTGGGATTGTAGGTTTTAACCAGGGAAGATTTTACTGCTCAGTGTCTCAGGCTTGGCTCCTTCCTTAAGCTTCCCATGGAATAGCCAGAGTGTCAGGAGCAAGCTGGGATGAAGGAGAGAAAGCCTGGCCTGAACTGCAGAGAAAGCCAGGGAGATGGTGTGGATAAATGAGGGGTTTCCGTGGATTTGGGGAAGGGAAGTGGGCTGGCAGCACAGCATTGTCTCCAGCATGACGAGCTACACAGAGTGGGAATGCACCCTGCTCCAAACTCAGTGTCCCCAGGGGCACCCCTGATCTCATTACTAAAATTAACAGTGCCATCTTTGCTTTCTGTGGTACACTGAAGTGAATAGTGCAACGGTAAAAGTCAGTAATGCAAAGCAAGGGGGAAAAGAAGGGAGGATTTTTCTTTCCCAGCCTTAGCTCCAGCTTTGTATCTTCTGGCTGCTCCCCTCAAGCTCAGTGTTGACAAAATGAAATAAATAAATAAATTCAGCATCAGGTCCCGCTCATTTAAACATCCATTACAAATCAGGGAAGTGCAGCTCAGCTTGCTGACTGATGCACTACTGGGTGAGCTCAGCAGAAGTTATAAATAATCCCAACGCTGATAGATGACAAACGGCAGGTTTGGGAATCAATCAGTTCAGATGGGGCTAAATGGAACAATAATGCAGCATTTCTGGTGGGCTGTACTGCACACTATGGAAATTATTGAGCACTGGCTGTCCCACTCTCACACCAAACACATGGGAGACCGACAGGTGACCAGGAGCCAGAATTACGAGGCCCTGTTTAACCATCAGGCCCCAGACACTTGCCTCTCTCCAGCCTGGACGAGGGCAGAGCTGTCTGTTCAGGGCTTTCCCTTTCCTAGGTGCAGCCTCCAAAGTTCAAACAGCACTTCCCAAAGAGAAATCCTGTTAACCAGCATTACAGACAACTCCATCAAGGTTAGGAGAAATGTGTTACAGGGACCACACACCACGAAGAAGCTCCAGACACAGAAACCAGAGAGAGAAAATTCCATACGTAACTTCCATCTGGAAGAGGTGGGAGAGAATCAAACATGCTATGCTATGAAAAGCTGTGTTTTCATCACAGAATCCCAGAATGGTTAGAGCTTGAAGGGACCTTAAAGATCATCTCATCCACGGGCAGGGACACCTTTCACAAGCCCAGGTTGCTCCAAGCCCTGTCCAACCTGGCCTTGGACACTTCCAGGGATGGGGTACCCAGAGCATTCCTAGGTAACCTGTTCCAGGGCCCCACCACCCTCATTGTAAAGAGGTTTTCAGTTTAGAACCACTGAACTGCTTCTCCTTCTCCTGTTCCTCCCCTTGCCATCAGTCACCAGCCTCCCAGCAGTCTGGAAAGGAGCAGCAGGTCTGTTTTGCTGTGAGGAAATTAGGAATTTTCAACTGCTTGGGATCCCTATTTTCTGAACTTCTCAAATTTTCTCTCTCCCTCAAGTTCCCACAAGTGTTCCTCATTCCTTTCCTTCCCAAGCACCCGAGTTGGAGCAGAGCAGGACAGGCACAGGCACAGGAGTCACGAGCACTCCTCCACAAATGTCTGGAGCAGCAGAAGTTCTTCTGCCCCATCTATTCTGGGGAAATTGGGCTTTCAGGAGAACATGTAAACAAGACTAAGAAATCCAGGGAAGTCCCAGGCAAACTGAGACAGCTGTCCTGGATTAACCTGCTTCCTTAGGACTGGTAAACAATGACAAGGGCCACAAAGTGCTGATATGGGCAGGTCAGGGAGTCAAGGAACATTTATCCACTGGCTTTTCATCACTAATTTAGAATATGTTCTGTCCAATTTCATTCAGATCCCATTCTTAGAGCCAAATGTAGGCTTTTTGAGTCGGTATTGAATCACTAAGAGCCACAGTGATGGTACACCTACAGTTATTTTTATAGATTTAAAAGACAGAATTGGCAAAAGTCTCTAATAAAATATAAATTTCAGCTCCTTTTTCCTTCATTAAATCTGTGGTAGGTTCCGCAATTACTCATGATTTGTAAATGGTCATTTGGATACCCTTTGCATCTACAAACACTGAGACTAGCACAGACTCTGAGAGGACTTTACAGGCATTTGGCTGCTTTGGAATCTCCTCCTTGGGTTCCTTTCATTGTTTTATAACGAGCAGAGGCTGAAAAAAAGACTCTGAAAACGCTGAAAATGTGCTCTCATCTCTGCCTTGGTCACTCTGTGTTTGTGCCCACTTAGCTCCAAAATCACACAGGGTTTAGGTGAAGAGAACAAGTGGAAACTCAAAATGTTGAAGCCCATTCCTGATGGCTTCTCCATTTCCCCCCCTTTTTTTTGTCATCTCCCTTTCCCGTTGCTTCCCTCAGGTGTGTTTTCTCTATCATAGCTTCTCTACTCAACTCCTGTCAGTGGGAAAAATTCCCTTGTTTTGAAGAGTGTGGAACAGGCTTTCCTGGAAACTCAAAAGCAGAGTTCAAACTGCTTCTCCAAACCGGGACCAAAATATCAGCTGGCCATGCACAGGTAGAAGCCTCAAGTGAACTGCTCTGACCTTTCTGTTAGAATCAGCTGTCTCCCAGATCCCTCTCCACTTCTTCTAAAGAATTAAATATATTTTCTATAACAAATACTGCTGTATTAGTCATAAGAAAATAAGTATATTCTGGCCATAGTGTAGAGCTGGTCCTTTAAGTCTGAGCCCTTAAAAAGCACAATTAAAGGTGCTTGAAGCAAAAAACACATTTTATAACATAATACGATCAGAAAAAGGTGACAAGTTCACCTTATCTCAGAAACACACCACCTTCCCTAATAATTTCCCATTTAATAGTACATATTTACTTCCTGTGCACATAGTGAGTATTTCCCAGTAAATATTTATCACCTGCCTTGGGAATGAGTCCTTCAATCCCTGACTGTCACAAGCCTGTGTCTAACTGAAGGGATCCTTGATCCTGCACTTCCTCAGGACTGGCTCTGGCTACTCCTGGCATTATTTGGGCAGAGTACGGACCACAGAGGTTTGGGAAGCCCCTGACACACAGGGAGTCACAGGATACACCACTGCCCCCTCATTCCCACTCATTCCTTGTAGGTCTGTCGCACAAACAGGACGAGACCTGTAATGTTACACACGGGACAACTCTCTCTTCCACCAGCCAAAGGAGACAGACAGGTCCTTCCTTCCATGCCATCACCCTCCACATCTTGATTTTCTGTCAGCTTCTAAAGCCCAGCTAATTAGCAGATTCACTGGTCCTCATGATTCCTCACTTTCACAGTCTCTAATTAGTGTCTGCAGCAGTCTATTACCTAAATGAGTTGTGATATTCCACTTGTATGTTAACTGAGAGCCCCCATTAGAGTTATTTACCTCCCAGTGAATTCCTTCAGTGCTGAAGGCAGCCCCTTTCAACTTGGCCACTACACTGGAAAACGTTCAGATGAAGAAAGGTGGGGGGAAAAAACCTCAACAGGTTGAATATTAACTCCAATATTCCTTTCCAAAAGTAGCCCTCAGATTAGGAGCTAAGTTGGGCAGTTGTGTTACTGCCAGATGCAGCTGAAGGTCTGCACACAAGATAGGCCCAGCCCAGCTGCTCCCAGGGTCGGTTTAGGACGACAATTCCCCTCTGCTCCCTCCTGCAGTGCAGCAGCTGCACAGCCTGTCCAGCAGAACACACCAGAGGTAAGAGATGAATGAAGACTATCCCTACATTTAGAGCAAGTTCTATCCAGGGGGAGACTGGAGTATGAAGTGTAGGGTGATGGAGGAGTGGTGGAGGTTTTTCTGGACCCGCCAGGTATACAGGGCTGTTCAAATCCCAGAGGCTGCTCAGGAGAAGCTCTGATGTCCAGCAGACCATCTCTAGAGCTGATCAGTAAGCAATGCTGGAAAACCAACAGCAGCCTTGAGTATCTGGTTTGGGGGCAAAAAAAGCTTTGCCTACTCTTTGACCTCAGCCTGAAGACCAGAGATAATTAAACCACTCATACCTACAGCTTGTACAGGGTGATGTTCTTTAGCAACACTAATTTCAGCAACAAACCCTAGCTGTTGTTTACCCCCAGTTTCACCCAGTGCAGCAGAAACGCTGAGCTTCATTTCAGATTTCCAGTTTTAAGACCAATGAACAAAGTTTTATCCTCCTCATACCCTTTACTGCACTATAAAAGCTTCTTTCAATCTCGTGCAAAGTTGCATCATGTGATGCAGCCAAGGCACAGCACCACTACAACTGATAGCAGGAGTTTCAGGATGCAATAGCAGAAAATAGAAAGCCTTTACTGCCTGCTGCCCAACCTGTAGAAATTGTGTTTTTAAAGATACAAAATTCTCTGTACAACCAGTCACAGGCCCATAATGGTGATCCCAAAGACATTAAAATAAGTAATATATTAGAGTTTCTTCTTGCTGATGTTGTTACCAGAATATTCTGCTGCAATCAGTAATTTTAAGCAAGACACCCACCACCAATCATTTGGTCAGATCATTATTTCAGGAAAGCAAATTAGTAGGATGCAAAAGCACAATTTTTCTCAAGCAAATCGAATTTCAGAAAAGCATAAAGAGACTTTGAGACTTTTCACCTGTCTTTTTTCATTCATTACTAATATATATGTATATATATAAAACTATAGTTGCTCTCCTTGCCCACCAAAATGGAAGATTCAGAAAATCAGTTATGACCTTCATTAAATCCCAGAAAGTTTGTATCCCTGAAGAAGCATTCCCCAGGGCTGGAAAGGAACCTTCCTCTTTTCTTGTCCATCAGATTTCACAGGACAGATTTCCAAAACAGCATTCCCTCCGTGCAGGACGCAATGATTATGTGGACTGTTTTGTAACCAAAGCTTCCCCTGCTCCTCTGGTGTTTTGTTGCCAGGTTGTGCCCTGGCAGCAGACAAGGAGTTAATGTCAAACCCCATCTTCAGATACCCCGATTGCCTTTCCCCACCCATTGTTTTCAAACTTCTTTTCAATGCTCACAAATTTTCTGCCTCAATAAACTCCCAACAGAAAAGAGAACTGGAGCAAACACAAAAAAAAATGTGAAATAAAACCAAACTCTGGCAATACAGAGACATGGTAATAAACCCAAAGTTTTCCAGTATTTATTGTGAAAGTGGTGTAATATAAATATGTAAGTTTTGCTCCCTGAAGCAAAATGATGTAAAGGTAGCAACATTCTGAGCAATATCATAAGCCTGGCAAATTTAGCTTTGGGTGATTTGATACTCAGAATGGAACAGAAATCAGTCCAACTCTTTGGGAAGTATTTATAAAATTTATTTTTATATAAATTTTTTAATTATTTTTAAAATAACGCTTTTTAAAATAACTTGTGTCCCAGCTTTCCCTTAGCAGAAATTTAGACAACTACTGTTCTAAGTGGTATTTGTCACTAATGCCCAAGAGCTGCTCATTTCCCCTTTGTGCTTCGCTCACTCCTAGCACTCTCATATTCCTATATTCCTATAAAAGGCAGGAGCAGCGTTTCAGCCCTGCTTATCTATTGATTCAGTTACACTTGGATTGATCTCAAATTGTTTCAAGCAACTGTTGTGCACCCAAAACAGCCCGTGAAGCACAGAAACCAGATCAATAGATTTCAAGTGAAATAATTGTTTTCCTTTGTAAGCCCCCATTACTCCCTGAATGCAGAACTGTTGGATTGACCTCCAGGAAAGCAGCAGATGTGAATAAGCCAAGCACCTCGGGCCTTATCGCTTAAAGGGAGGCCTTGGAAATGAGAGGGAAGTGCAGGGAGCATGCTGGGGAACTGTGGGAAAGGCACAGCTGGAAGAGCAGCAAGCCCGCGTTGGGCTCTGCTGAGGGAACAGCGGGACCCAGGGAAAGCACAGGCTTTGGGAGTTAGTCACTCATGAACACACCCCGGGATATTTCACTGGAGAAGGAAATATCCCAGCATTCCTGAGGGACTGGTTTTATGCACACAGTATTTGTGTCAGTCAGGAGTTTGCCTTGTTTTATGGAATTTCATACAGTTCTACCACTGAATCTGTTTTTTCCCAGCTCCTTACTAAACAGCTTTGAGGCTTTGTGGGTGATTTCCATATTCAGGCACTTAAAGAAGTGCAGCAGCCCAGGAAATCGAGGTAAGCACGTGAATTCTGCTGGCAGGACACAGATTTGGAACGGATTTAGAGGGGTGCCCAAAAGGAGAGTTTTATTTCTTTTAGTTACACTGAAAATAAAGGAAATACTGACATTTAAATGCTTTTGTAAGGAGGTCTGGTCTGGCTCCCTGCTCACATCAGACCCGATGTGAGTTTTACTCCTTTACGAGCACAATTAACTGCAAACACCTCGTCATAAACACTCCAAAAGGTCAAAGGCATTGCAACAATTTTGCTAAAGAGATAAATGGTCAAATAAAACATTGAATTGTTAATTCCCAGGTGACAAAAAGCTGCAGGAGTCAGATCAATAAGGAGACACACAGAAGGAGTTGTGGGATAAAGGGCGGGTCAACCTTGGAGCGTTAATAACTCGCTCCTGTTATTAAGGACAATTTCAGGCTGTTGGAAGAGGACCCTCTAAAGACTAAACTATTCAAGTGTGCAGCCCTTTCCAGAGCAGATTACAAGATTAAAAAAGTTACATGCAAATCAAATGATTTCAGCTTTATTTAATGAAGAGCTTTTACATGTAAAAGAGAGGCTTTCCCCAAAGAGGACTAAAGCAACTCACGGAAGAGAAAGCACAAAATATTGTTGAATTTCATTACAAGTTAGTAACTCCTGATCTGCAGTGAAAAATCTCTACCGGGATCCACGGGAAGGAACTGAGGGACTCCAAGTATTTCAAAGCATTACTGCTGTATGTAAAATATCGACAGCAATGCCTATAAACGATGCCACTGCACACTTCGAAATGACCATTTAAAAGGTTGGGAATTTTACTTCTGCCAGACTGGATGCTGGGAATTTGCATAAAGACTGAAAGCCAAGTGTCAGTGTAAATTCCCCCAGTCATATGCAAGTGTAATCACCCCAGATCTCCAACAGCAATTCTCTGCCATCCAGCATGAAAAATGTTGGAGGAAGTGCCTAATCCCATCCTAAAGCACCAAGGGACAAGTGTGACACAAGACACAGCGTGACAAACATCTATTCCCTGTGCTTTACAAATGCCAGGGAAACATATTTCCCTCTGACAGCGAATTACAAGGTTCTGTTAACTACTCTTAAATCATTTCTACAAATGAAATTTGCATATTTATGCAGAAATCGGGTCAGCTTTGAGGTGCAGTTTTAGCTCTAAAAA
>JAWWES010000115.1:3875962-4017086 GCA_035583135.1 Lophotriccus pileatus
AATCATTTCTACAAATGAAATTTGCATATTTATGCAGAAATCGGGTCAGCTTTGAGGTGCAGTTTTAGCTCTAAAAAGAGGAGGTGTGTTTTTCCAGAAAATGTATTTTCACTTTGTATCTTCTAAAGCCATCACCTGATACCCACAGCACAAGGCCCCAGGGCTCACTCCCTAAAGGCAGTTCTTCCCCCAAAATTAATGGCTCTGGGATCAAGATGGACTTGGGGTTTCCTCTAGTATTGAAAATTTAAAGAGAAGCCTAGGAGTCCTCCACAATTCTCATATAACAGTAATAAATAATAACCACTAAATGGGGCTGTGTCAAAACAATCATGTGTGCCAGTAAGTTTTGGGAGCAAAAGGGTGTAAAAGTTTCCTCATGTAACAAAGGAGAGAATAAACTGGTATTAAACTCACATATATTTGCCCATTTTTAGTTAGTTCAATAATGTTAGACATGATAGTATTTGTATCACCTGAGGTGCAACAGGGAATAAAAATATCCTGTTTCCCAACACAAGCCACTGCAGCCTGATGGAACATAAAAGTTTACTGAAGTAAATGTCACTTCCTAAATACTCATAAAATTCCAGATATCCCAGAGACTGCTACACTGGTTTAAATGCTTCAGACTGCTATCAAAAATTGTTACAAATGGAATAATGTGATATTCACACAGCCCAGGAGCTTCCCTGGGATATCTGTCCTGCCTCACACATGGAGCCTGAAATGCTGAAATGTACCTAATTCTCGAGCAGTTTATTAATTCCCCCCAAAGAATGTGCTTTGCCCTCAGAACTGTGGTGTTTTCAGGAGACACAGCTGCTGTGAGAGTGCCCATCTGATGCGCTGCCAGCTTTCCCTGTGCCATTAAGGGGCTGCTGTGCCTCTCGTGGGACCCCAGTGGCAGCACATCCAGACAGCCCAGCCCAGCAGGAGCCAGCACAGAGCAGGTGCTCTGGCTTATTGCGGCTCCAGAGCCTGTGGAGAGGGGAAAACCTGTGCCTGTGCTCCCCCTCAGAAACAGGGATGTACCTGGGAGGGCTCCTTCCCTCTCACAACAGCCTGGGCTCTCTCCCAGCTCCTCAATAGAGAGGCCCCTTCCAGAAGAGATGTGTCCCAAAGTACTTCTGGGGTGAGACTCAGCCCAGCACACAGGGCACTGAATCAAAGGGTTCCTGGCAAAAGGAAACACAGGAATGCAGAGGCTGTTCAGGGAGTGACAGAAGAGCATAAGGGGCCATAGAACCACCCTGTAACATGGGGAAAACACAGCCTTCACCCTGCAGAAATACAGATTAATGGTGAGACAGTGATTCAAACCACGAGCTTTGGTGGCCACCTTTGGGGTGAGTGTCTGTCCTTGCTCTCCCTTCCTGCCTCTCGGGGGCCCTGTCTGCTCAGCCTGAAGCTTCCCCCCAGCAGTTTTTGTGACTACCTGCTTGTGCCCAGAAGGTACATTTTAATGTCCCTTATCACAAGAAGAGACAAAATGAACACCAAGTTCTGAATCAAAATGATCCTCTCCCCACCTATGTCCCCAGCCCAAGAGCCTGACCATGTATTAAGCAAAATTGCCTGAGTATAAAATTGCAAGGAGACCAGAATCAGTCACTGAAATCACACTGATGACCTTTTATAATGGCAATATGGAATAATAGAGCTTTTTCAATCTATACTCACAGTCAGCCACAGATCTCTTCTGCTAAATAAACACAAATTGAAATAATGTGATGCAGGTCAGTAGAGACAGAACAACATGAACCAGTAAAAGGAGGCCTAAGAGTGCTGTTTAAGATAACTAAGAGTTCCTGCTTTCTAAAATTCAGACCTTGAAGCAGTTTTCCACTCCTTTCTCCTAAGTATTAGTGATGTCTGTGGTTCTTGGGGAGTTTGTGCAGGTAGGGGGGGATACCTAGCTGCACCTTGCAGAGCTGCACAGGCCCTGCAGGTACATCTTCCCAGCCTGCCCTGGAAAAGCAGACTCTGCTTTTGTCCTATTCTCATTTCTGTGTCTGTAATAACCCACAGACCCTCTGCTGTGGGGATTGTCAGTAAGGTGTTAAGGGGAAACACTCATTTGTGTCTCTGAAGTCGCAGCAAAGTTTGGCAGAGTTCAGAACAGGTGCCAGTTCAGGGCTGAATATAAACTAATGAGACATAAAAATGTCCCCTTGCTAGTTCTTTCCCAGTGCAGCAGGGGGGCATTTCTTCTCTGCCAGCTCCTCTTATTAAATGTCCATCAATGGGAAATTTGGAATATCCTTTCAGAGTGTTTCTTTAGGAAAAACCTCGGAAGGGTGCATCACTTCAAACCTCTTACTAACACCACGGTTCATATAACTTTGTTTTTCAAAATCACCTGCTCGGTTTGGGGTTTCGGATTTTCTCCCCCCTTCCCAATTCATGTTTTTTAACATGTACTTGTTTTTAAAATCTTCAGGAACACAGAATAATTTGTGCTCCTGCCCAGCGCCTCCCGAGTTTTTTTTACAAACAGCAGGATTTCTTTAATGCTTCTGATTGAATTTCCCTACTTTCCCATTTAAGTGTAGAAAAGCAACTTCTATTCCTCACCCCTCTCAGCAGATTGTAGTAAAAGAGGAGAGAGGGGGGGAAAAAAAAAAACACTAAAGCTCTGACAGATGGTACCCAGCGTTTGACTCACGCTGGGCTCAGCAGGACCTATAGTTTAGAAGGTTAGGACTGTCAAAAAGACTCTGCTTATCAAGTGAATAACAAAGTGTGGACTGCCAGGCTGTTTCCTATAGAAAACTTGTCTTTTCCTTGTAATTCTCCTCTATCTCTGCGGTGCTTCCAAAAGTTTGGAGCAGCAGATGCTTTCCTATTTAAGAGCGGGGCCGGAGCTGCCGCCCCGGCGCAGCCGGCGGCACAGTAGGCCTGACCTAAGGAAGCTGTGCCCCCGTGACGGTGTCAGCACCGCTCTGGGGACCTCAGAGGGGACCTGGGAGCAAGGACAGAACTGCCTTCCTCTCCATTTCACTTTCTTTTGCAGCCAGAGGCAAATGAACATGCTCTCAGACCGCTGAGGAAGCGCCGGTGGGGAACTGGGAGCAAAGGCAGAAGGTCTGGGCATAACAGCGTTCAGCAGGCTCTGCATTGTAAGGCATTTCCAGGCTCACATCAGTCAGCACAGAGCTGTCCAAAGTGACCACAAATGTCAGTGAGCAGAGTGAAAGCAGGACTGGAGTCTGCAGAAGTACAGCTAAAAGGTGAACATCCTGTAGCCATGTTTTCTGGTAAGTCTGGACTTTTCAATTCGGGCTGGGGGAGCTTGGTAAATGGAGTGTTACTGCTGTTATTAATCAGTGCTATAGCCCTGCAAATACTCCTGACGTTTTCTTCCCCAAAATAATGTCAGTTCAATTGTTAAACAAGAGCATTGGTTTAGTCATAAAGTAAATTGGTACCAACAGTTAGCAGCTGCTCTTCAACAGTCAGAATTAATGAGATAGTAATTATACAGCAAAATACAATCTTTTTATTGCCAGCGCTCAAGCCTCTGTCATTGCCTCGTTTGCTTTTTGTTCAGAACTATGAAAAATGAAATGACTTAACTGAGTTCTGAAGTTTACAGAATATAATTAATTCAATGTGGGTTCATTTCTGTGTCTGGAGTCGAAGCTGCTTTACAAAAGACTTAAAACTGGTTTGGTACTAAAGAGGGAAGGGGAGGAATGAGTCCTGGTTTGCAGCGAAGCAGCGGTGTGACTGCACACAGATGATTAGTTTGGGTCACTCTGCTGCCAGAAAACCTCCAGCAGAACAAGCAAGTGGTCAAAAAATTCCTCACTATAATTATTTACTAATTGATATCACATTGATCTTAAGGTAAAGCCATAACAAGCGTGATGCTCCTGATGAATATAGCTTGGGGTATGCAGGAGGCAGGCTGTGGTCAGAGTGGTTTTACCTGGTTTGTGTATTAAAAACTGGCTTTGAGTACGGCAATGAACAATGGGGATAATTCTTCCATTCCTCATCGAAATTCTGGCCTGAAATGTGGCTGATTTATTTCAGTGCTAGTTTACTGACGGCTGTTCCCCTTCACCAAAGGGACGGTGTACAACCTGTTGCTTTTCTCCCTACCTTCTGTTGCCCCAGAGCAGTTTCCATTCCCCAATTCCAATAACAACAGAACTAGGAAGAGACCACGGCAGGAAACCTACCTGCCCAAAAATTCAGCTTCAGCTATCACCCAGCCAGTCCCCAGCCCAGGTGCTGAAGTCATGGAGTAGAGTCCTGACACGTGTGAGGAATGAGCAGCGTTCTCAGCCAGCCCTGCAGGGCACACAGGAGGGATCCTGGCAGGAGGGGTCATTCCCACACCCTTGTTCAGCACAGACACAGGGAGCTATCTCACAACAGACAATTTTCCTTCTGTCACCTGGGCTCAGTGCAGGTACTGAGCGTCCCAACGCTCCCCCAGGAGCAGACTCACAATTCCTTGGGCTGTACCAAAGTGCTTTGTGCTCTGCATGGCACAAGGAGACATTTTTCTGCCCCTTCTGTTGCTCCAAGGCAGGTCCCAGACAGGGCTTTGCCAGTCAGGGCTCGGGACAGGGACACACTGTCCAGCCTGCAGTCACCTACCAGACTGACCTTGGCTGCATCCCTGGCTTAGTGAGGGGGATCCTACTGTCATGAGATGGCCACGAAGAACACTGAGCAGTCCGTGTGAAACCCAGTGTTTGCAGCAAGGGTGGGATGTGGAACACAGGGAGGGTAAGCAGAGACACTCTCATGGACAGACACAGGAGAGAACCTGAACTGAGTCTCCATATAAAACAAGGGCTCACAACCAAGTCACACTGGTTACTGATCCACACAGGAATGTCCAGATTTCTCCGAAAAAATCCATTACAAACTGGAAAAACGGTGTTTTAAGAGAGAACCACAAGCACTGTAAGTCTTATAAAATGCACAGTCATATTCACAGTTGCATCACAGCAACGTGTGACTTGTTTGCCTCCTGATTCAGTCACCAGTAGCTCTAACTCTTCACTGCTGTGGATCTGTTGTGAATCTTTGGGAAAAGATCAGCTGTGAGCAGCACAAACTTTGTCCTCCCTCTCTCCACATGTGCCTGGGATAGGGACCACGGGTATCTAAGCTGCAGATCAGGTATGTGCTCAGGAACAAAGGCAGCAGATGGGCTGGCCCAGGAACACCTACCATGGCCCTACCTTCCAGAAAACTCCAGCTCCAAAGTGTGCCATTCAATGAATTCCACAAAGGAAGGACCCCAGTACTTGCATTGCTCTCCAGGTACCAGAAAAATAATACATTAATAATTAACCATAATCCTGAGGGCTGGAACCTGTCACTGGGTTGAGAGTTAATGGCATTAAAATCAGGAGAGTTCCTTGTCCAGGCTTGGGGAGCTTTGTTTCTTGCCCAGTTTAGAGCCCACTGTAAAATCAGGTTCCACAGTCAATACCTCCCTCAAAACAAGACTTCACGCTGCCAACACCACAGAATAGCTTCAGAACGTCTCCAGAAAAGGGGAGAGTCAGATTTAGCCACCACTCACTTTTCAGGGAGATGAAGCTTTTGAGTCCAAGCTTCCCAGCATGTCATTCAGGCATTATTTTTCTTTATGTCTCAGTCCACGTAAACACACAAACAGCTTCTATAAATGTTATCAAGCAGACAGGAGAGGGAGCTCTCCCTTCATTCCACTCCATTAGGGATGGATTTCGCTGAACTTATTAAAATCTAACCCCATTTTTATTCTGTGTCACATGTCACTTGTCACTCTTTTGTCCTGGGACTGTCTCCTCTTAACAGATGACTCTGTAACACGAAACATTCCTGTGCAACTACCTAATAATTCTTTTTTTGTTAATAAATGCAATACGTATATTTTGCAAGGCACTTTTGATTTTGGTATAGCAGAAAAATGAGGATGTAATTCCTACGGACAAAATCCTGCTTCTCTGCTTACTGATGCACATACAAATGCTCCTGTGTCTGCACTTTATGTTTTCCAACTTAAAATACCAAGCAAGTTATTTTTTCATTGTCACCATCCTTTCCATGGTCACTGATAATTTTGTACTAACCCTGAGATCTATCAGCCTAAGAAATCTGGTAGATCCAAGTGCACTTCTAAGATAAAAATATCAAATACAGTCCAACAACCCACAGCTCAAATAAACCCAGGACAAAAGAAAGTCACAGTAATTTAATGTCTGCATGTCCTCCCTGGGTTTATTCGGAACCTTACTGGAATATGGTCTTAATCCACTATCTGAAAACAACACTTTGCCAGCAGAAATGCTTGTATCAGCATCTGGATGTAATGTTAAAAATCAAACCGGGAGCCACGTCTGTCCCCCAGCACAGGCTGTATAATGAGATTTACTTAATCCATTTGAACGAAAAAAAAATGGTTTTGTCCCCCAATTTGTTGCGACATCTGAAAGTTCATGAGGTTGTGACCCCTCTTTAAGAAAGCATCTCCTACCACCTGCAAATACCCCGGGAAAGCTGCTGCAAACAATAAAACACGTGCTAGTTAAGCGTTTCCAGGGAAACAGCTCTGCTCCGGCAATGGGAGGTTTCAGCCCCACGGTGGCTTTGTCTAAAGAAGACACGGCCCAGCTGTTACCGACTAACCATTGTTGGAGAGCACTGGGAAATAACAGCCAGGGCACCAGCACAGCCCTCCGCGAGTTTGATTTAGTTTGATTTTCCTCCTTGCCAGAGCTACCTCGGAGTGAAACAGCACAACAACCAGCACTTTACACTAGCAACTGGCATGTAAGAACAGCAGAGACACTAAAACCAGCCCTCAGCGGCTCCTCATTAAAGACACACAAATCCATCATTTTCTGCACTTTTAGGATGATGATTTTCCTAACGCAACACCCTCAAGTCACTGGCTGGCAAATCCTGGTGTGATTAATTAACTGCAACACCAGAAAGTTGCAGAGCCCGAGGACAGGGTTATTCTTTGTGCTCAGGAGTGAATCAGCATACAAAGCCCATTTTTTGTTTCTCACATCACAGGGGTGCAGCAACAGACTGGTCTCCTGGCTCATCACAGGGCCTTGCAGGAGGCACAATAGTTGATTTCCTTGTCTGGAAACGCAGCAGTGGAGTTTGCAGTCCAAGGTCTCCTTCCCCTCCAAAATGGGGCTTGGCTGCCTACGCTCATTTAGTTTGTAGAACTGAGTGGATCACTCCACAGGGGGGTCCTGCAGGTCTGGCCTGGCTGTTTCCAACAGGGAGAGTCCAACCCTGAATCCCAGGCAGCCAGTGCAGGGCGCTCTCAGGAACAGCAGCACAGCAGAGGTTTCACTCCGCTACTTGGGAGAGTTTCCCCTCATGTATTATCCACTTGCTCTCTGTGCAGAGATTATTTCTGGGTACCCTACAAGCTGCACCGAGAGGCTGCTGCGGTGAAAGGACCATGGGAAGGTCCCAGCTGAGCTGTTCCATAAACTGCCTCTGCTCTCTCCTCAACACCAGCTGACTCCTCCGGTAACGAAGGGTGTGGCGAGGGGAGCTGTGGCTCTGGGTGTTCATTTCCCCTCGCCTCGTGCTCCACGAGCATTACGACTCATTCTGGTCGCTTTTTGTTCTCCAGAAAGAACCTTTTCACCCTGTCTTGATAATCTGCTTAGCAAGGACACAAGCTGTTTCCCATTTGTTTATACTGTACAAGCACTCACTGTGACTCACAGCTCAGGGAGGCTTTTTTTCTTCTCTTTTTTTGCATGGATTTTTCAAGAATTTAGTACAAAACATCCTTTCACTCCCAAAAGACAAAGGGAAATAAATAGTGGTCTTTAGTCTCCTTCTAAAGCACATTAAAGATTTTTCACAGCAAAAGACACGAAGGATCTGTTCCTCATCCTTTAAATTCTTTGGATCACTTGGTGTTGGCTAAAACAAGTCTCTTAAAATGAAAGCTCCACATCAGAACTGAGTAAATTAATCTGAGGCTTTTACAGCCTCCTTTGCTGCTCACAAAAAGAGTATTAAAGTAGGTGAAAGTAGGGTATTTTTTTTACTCTTTTATGTCTTGTGCTTACTGTTTGGAATCAGCATAAGGTTACAAACTACACAGTCCATAATTACTCTCCTCTTCTTCGTTTTTCTTTCCCTTCTTTTTAAGGAGTGCAAGTCTGTTCATAATCTGGGCCTCAAAGCACGCCCAATTTAAATGTAAAAATGCACAACAAGACACAACAAGTGGGGGAGCTACAAAGGAGGTGAGAATTCCATGGACTGAAAGGGAGAGGAGGTTAATCCCAAAGAACCTCCACGTGGCTGCAGCCACCGAAGGGGTGCTGATGGCAAATGGAGGAGACTCTGGGTTTCTCTCCTGTCTTTCCCAACACCCACAATCAGACAAAAAAAGTACTGAGAGAAGGGTCTGTAGAAAATAAACCACTGCCATTTGATTACAGACAGAAAGGGGGGAATTGCAGCTGCTCTAGTACAGATCAAATCAAAGCAGTAGAATCAGGGCAAGAAGTACCTGTTCACAGAAACTTAAAGGAAAGTCCCAGTCCCAGGTGATCCTGAGGCATCCAAAACACAACCTTTAGAAGCCAGTGTTCCACACAGCCTGGGAATGCAGCGTGTCACAACCAAACAGTATTTTAATTATTATCAATATAGTTTTCTAATCTTCCTGTAAATTTCTAAGGAGTTATAATTCACCTTGTCACAACAGAACCTTCTTCAGCATCCTATTGAAAACTAAATTTAAAGTATTATCTGGACTAACAGAAAGGAAATCTTTCTCCCTCTCCTTCCACCTGAACCCAAGCCACAGACTGGGAAATCTCTGCAGGCAAGTGTGATGTCTTTATAGCAATCTCACAATTACTTGCAGAGATTCTACAATCTGGCATCTCCGTGCACATTAATTAGAAATAAACAGCTCTGCAGCTCCTGCGCCTCTGCTGAGCTGAGCTGAACTCATCCAAACTGCGTAAATAGCATGGGGCTGACTGCAAGCTTTTCACTGCATTTTGGAGTCAAAAACTGAAAACCAAAGCATAAACACTACCCACTGGACACTGGAAAACTACTGTTAACATCTGTGTACTAAAGGACAAAGTTATCACAGGTTATATTTCAACTGTGAGGGCTTACTATTCCTTTGATAGGCTACACCTGCTGTTAACAGAGTTTGAATCACAACTGGGTGATTAGTTCATCACTAATGAATGCGGGGAGTTCAGAAGATGATGCTTTGAAGAGCTGTTTGGCTGATGAACATGCTGAAATCAAGCTTTGGACACAGCAGAAGCAAGAATAAGTCACTTAGAAAGAAAGAAGAGAACACCTAGCAATGAAGGCCTTTACAAACGGCAAAAAGTACCTTTTAATGTCTCTCATTTCACATGTTCCCAGAACTACCTGGTATTTGGGAAATTTTAGCTCAGCCTACTTGAATGGCATTCAACAGATTTAGGATAGGACAAATATTTATTAGGGCTCAGACTCCAGAAGACAGACTTCTGGAAAACAACGCCCACCTGAACAAAGCTGACATAAAATGGTGAGTAGAAGGGCAGTTTGGCGTGACAGGACGTCAGTGGTGATGCTGAGCTCTTTGTGCAAGAGCCAGAGGCGAGCAGGGTTACAGGACTACAATCTTTGTGAACCTGCAAGTTCAAGACCTCAGTCTCCCCAGTCAGTGCTCTGCTGGAGGACTCTCAGGCAGCAATCGTCACTCGGAAGACCCATCACATCCCCCTTCTTCCTGCTGAGGAGTGAGAGATCCACCTGGGATGCAAAGTTGCCCCTCAGGCAGCCCCTCAGCCACCCTGCCGCTGGTGCTGCTGCCTGGCCAGCAGCTCCAGGGGGGGAGCAGGGCAGAAGACAGGCTGTTATTCCAAGGGGAGGCACAGGCAGCAAACACTGCTGGGGCAGAACAACGGCCAATGGTCATGGAGCAGGGTTCGGGCTCTCATTGCAACACTGCACAAAGCCCAGCTGTGCCCCACCCCTGACTGAACGGGATCAGGGATTTCCACACTTCTCTCATTATTTCCTCATTTTACATCTGCTCTGCTCTCCCTATTTACAAGAAATATGTCCTTAGTCTGCACAACAGCCTTGCCATGCTCCCAGCTTCCCACTTCCCAGCACTACTCTTCCAGTAGAGCTGCCACCTTTACTGGAGACTGGAATGTACATAAACACTGAAATAAGGGGTTTAATCTATTTAATTTAATCTATTCTTCTCCAGGAGGTGTTAACTGACAAATGATGAGGGCAAGCATGTGCAATGCCATGATTACGGGTGATAATTGTGCATGTGGGTACAACTGACATGTCAGCATCTGCAAATAAAACCTGTGGTGACATCCCAGAATAACTCCCAGCAATGGCAAAGCCCTGCTCATTTCAGTACCAGGAGTGTTGCAACACAAGCCTAGTACATGAGATCTGGGACTGGAGGCAGAATTGCAGTTGGAACCAAGGCCTTCTCCCCAGTCAAACCCTTATAAATTATCTTTACTTTTATTGAGCCAACTTGTTCTTGCCTACTGTGCCTTCACTGCTGTCATAAGCCATAAAATGTGCTGAGCCATAAAATCAACAGTTACCTTGCAGGATTTTGAAAAAATACATCTGACTATTCCACTGGAATGTTTTAAATCCCTCTTCAACTATTCAGGCAGCCCAAACCCCACAGAGACATCAATAGGGTGCCACACATTTCCCAAGGTGCTGTTGATGAATAAGATGGAACCTGCCCCTCCATTCAGGTTCATGAAGAAATGCCCCAAAATAAAAGCTACGCTGGCAAATCCAGCCCTGAGAAAGAAAGCAAAGCTTCATTCCAAGAACTGACTCAAAGCAATGCTAGAATCACTGCAGGCTAATCTCACACTTTAATCCCTTCATTATTTTACATGATTTTCTTTTTGTTACTGTTCTGATTTTTTTAAAAGTCCCAATCTTTCCTTTTAGCAACGTGTAGAATGGGAACACCACCTGCTATTTATCCAACTCTGAATGTAAGCAAACCCTTCACTGTGTCTGAACTTCTCATTAAACATTTTCTCTGCAAATTACAATACAAAGAAATTACTGAGGCTTCCTTGCTTGATTTCTGAGCTGGAAGTTCTAAATTCTCTTTGAATCAGTCTTACACTGCTATGAAAAAAAGAAGAAAAAACAACATCACGAGATCATCAAGGCTGAGGAGCTGAAGAGTCAAGCAATGAAAAGTTCAGGTGCCAGAACAGAGGCTGCGCAGCTGCAATCCCTCTCTCCCCCGTGTCTTTGTAGTGCAAGACATTTTAAATTACGCGATTGCATGTGCTAGAGCAAGACTAATGTTCCTTTACCATAAGGTTTTTCTGCACCATAGGAAAGGGACAGGACAGTCCAAACCTTTCAGGAACTTGGAGCATCTTCTCACTCAAGGAGAAGCTACGAGGCAGAAAATGGATGTTTATCCTTGGAAAGACATTTAACCTGTGCAGGGACCTTCTGAATGTAATATTAATCTATATTTATACCAGTCCCTGTCTAGAAATGGTCTCCTCCTACTCCTTTGGAGTCTTTGCTTCCACAGAAGTTCTACAAACACACATTTACAGAACTGACCCCCGTGGTTTCAACTCTTTTGTCACCAGTGAAAAACAACTGAAGCACTACAACAGAAACACAAAGAAACCTGAGTTCCCAGCAGTGCTGTGTTTGATATCCTGCCATCCAAAGACCAGCAGAGGAGTTGTGCCTCCTGTTCCTTGTGCCTTCTCCTTCAGCCACAGGTTTTCCTCCCCCTGCACAGATGAGGAAGTCTGGCCACGTCTGTTTTCTGTTTGGGACTTTCTGTATCACCTGATGCCTTCTTTTGCCCAGCAAATCCCGTGGCACTGGCTGAGCAAACATAATGAGCACCCCTGCCAAGACTCTGGTTTGTTCTAGCCGAAGGCTGGCGTTCCTGGATGTTCCTGTGAGTGGCTCCCCTGCCCAAATGCTCCAAGGCTGCACAGGATTTCTCCCAGGGGAAAACCAACAGCTTCCCACCACTGGTCACACAGGTTGTGTCCTGTGGGCCTCATAGCCTCAGTGAAGCAGGTAAGGAGAGCCTGGCCTTGCAGACACCTGATCCAAGCTCACATCCTGCTGTTTGCAGGAGGGCTGGCAGGGCACACATTTCCCTGGAATTGCTGCAGGGCCACAGCCAGAGGCCTCCTGCAGGGAAAGAGCAGTTGGCTCTCCTGGCGCTGAAACACTAGTGAAGGATCTTGCTCGTGTCCAGCCCTAGGAATTGAGCTGCTACTTTACTTCATCCTTCGGAAACCTTTCTTACAGTTTTGTCTTACCACAAGCTCTTATCACCTACTTTTCTGCTTCTAGTTTCATCAAATGTCTCCAGTACATCCAACTTTGACTCTTCTTGTCTGCAGCTCTGGCACTTTATCCCTAAACCCATGAGAGCTCCTGGCAGAGCTCCCTCCTGGCCCCCCAGACCAGCAGGGTTTGGTTAGAGCTGCCTGCCCGGGGGTGGTCAGAGTTCCAGGAGCAGCACAGGAGGTAAGTGTGAGGAGCTGCAGGAACGTGCCCATCATTTTTAGATGTTTCACACAAGTGTTTTCTGTTCAGAAGTCAGAGAGCTCCCTTGGACATATATTTTACTGTATTCCCTGTTACACAAGAGAAGCCAAAGAAGCAGAACCAGAAGGAACAAGTCTCTTTTATCAGTTTACATCCAGAGTGGAGCCTGCCAAAGATCACCAAATAAACCAGGTTTATTCAGCAAGTTGCTTAATAACACCTGTCTCAGAGAAGATGCACAGAGACCCTAAATGTTTTAATGACAGATACTCACAGCACCAGGTGTTGTCTGTGGAATTATGCCATTGTTTCCTCTGTAGGACATGCAGGGAAGAAATGCAGCTGACAAGAACCCACTTGCAGGCCTAACCTGGATGGCTGTGAATTGGCTTAATCTCAGCTGGCAACTGTGAGCACTTCAGAACCCCTCACGGTTGTAGCTGGGATTGTGCTAAACACAGCAGTGTCTTTGCTCAGAGGGACGAGCAGACCTGCATGGCACCTGCACTGCAGAACCAAGAGGCACCAAACTCAAACACCCCCCCAGGATGGACCTCATGGCACATTCAGACCCTGCACTGAGCTCCAGGCCTTGCCCTGAGATCTCCTGCCTTTCCCGGCTCCCCCTGCTGCAGCAGCAGAACCATCTCTTCACTTCCTGCATTAACAACTCTTTGGAAATCACATCTCACTTCAACCCCCCTGAAAATGTTACTTTTCTAATGTTCTCTGGAGCCACTGGTCCAGCAGCAAATACATGGTTTTCTGTGTTTAATCCTCTGCATCTGCATTTTTTTAAGATAAAGTTCTGTGCCCAGGCTTTTCCCTTCCTCCCTGGCTTGTCACAAGTTCAAAGACTGATGTTCCATTAGAACCACCATTTTCACTGAATTTTTCATCACCCAAAACAGTTGCAATATTTTTTTCCCGATTTATGACTGACCTTGGTAATGTCCCAGCTCAAACCAGGATTCTTGTAACTTTTCTGAAGTTCCATGCTGAAGAGGAACAATTCAAAGATACAGAAATCAAGACACAATTACCATTAGATGCCTTTAGCCAGCCTACAAACAGGTTGCAGAAAGAAATATCATATATGGCCAGTGCATAAAAAATAGCTACATTTATTACACCACCGTTTTGTGGCTAAAAGCTCCAGATGGCCAACCCTTAGAGATACATCCCTAAGTTTTGTTCCCATAAGAGACTCCAGGGAGCATCTGTAGGCTGCCAGAAGGTATTGCTGTCACACTAGGGACCTAAGGAACCTCACAAGAGCTGGCTCACTCTCATGGACAGAAGTCAGTGCTCAGAGAGACCAGGTATGACCTAAGTCCTCTGCAGTCCTGCAAAATTTTGGAAGGAAACTGAGATAAAAGTGCCCTGCCTGAGTTACCAATTATAGATAATAATATATATATATATATAATATTATAATAACGTATTTGGAAGTATTAAAAAAAATAACAAGACATTTGCTGGCTAAACGCAGGTTTTAGTCAAGTGTGTGAATCCTGTTCAGTCAGGCATACCTTTCAGCCTTGAAACTGAGGAGACTGTTTTTAATTTAAAAAGAAATTAAACGTACCTTAGAACTGATCTCTGGGGTGACTGAGCATGACACCCACTCTCAGCTGCTTAGGGGGTGTGTGCAGTTTGCTCTCAGTACAAGATCTACAGCAAATGGGCAAAAACACCTGGCACACACTCATCCAGAGGAAATACAGGGATGAGATATCAACACTCAGGTCTGGAAGCAGGTAATTCCTTTCAAAGGGGTATTTTCTCTGGATCCAGCAAACATGTGGAGACGGGACAGTAACCTCAGGTCTGCAGCTCTCACTGCCCAAGTGCTGCCCACAAAAGCCCCCCACACTGGCAGTGGGAGCCACTGGTTCCTGAATTCCACACCTCACACACTGACTGTGCACACTCATCCTGCTGCACGCCTACAGCATTTCCTGCCTCCAGAGCAGCAGAACACACTTGCTGACTAACTTGTGTTCAACCATTCAACCAACAGTTTCTAGTCATTAAAGTGCAAGACTTGTATAAGATGTATAATGCCCTCCAGCCATGCTGCCTAGACTGATTCTTAATAATATTTATTCTTAGATAGAAAGTATAAGTTTCCTTTTTTTCCTTCCTAGTACACTGACCTTGTTGAGCTCCAACATCTGAAGTTTCAAATTAAAACCCAATCAGGTAACCAAAGCCCTGTGGAGTTTTTGATGTCGCAGATACTGCATCAGGAACTGATTGGATAATACACAGTCACCATCAGTTCCTAATGCATTGCCTTCAGCATCTAAACAAGCATCCCAGAGCTTCCAACAGGAATAGCTGCAACACTGGTATGATGATGACATGTCATCCTTCCAAACCCTTGACAGCTCTCTCACGAAACCAGAGAATTCCCTTGAGAGGGAAGTATGAAGGTACGAGGGCTGCACTCCCTCCCAGGTAAGGGTGCTGCAGTTAGAACGGGATTGGGAGAAAAAAATGGAAGGAAAAGAGGCCGGTTCTTGCCTCAGGTGGTCACCTCAACGTATTTCTCCTCATACAAGACTTACAAGACAGACCTCAAATATAAAGATAGTGGTAGTGGCAATAGTCACTTGTATTTTATCTTATTTCAAAGTATTAAAATTACAGTCTGCTTTGTATTATTATATATATGCACAGAAATACCTATATGGATTTATACGTGTGCTTTTATGAGACCAAATGGAAAAGCAGAGAGAGAGGAAACCTTTCTTTGCTGATGGAGCAGAAGCCTTTCTATTCATCCCATAATTTTCCAGCTCAGAGCAAAGCATCTGGACCCTGCAGTATATCCATGGATACACTGGAGGTCTCATTTGTCCATTCTGAGCAACTCAGCCCACGTGAATTTGTGATCCTGAAGCTGAAGCAGCAAGATGTACAGCAGGATATCAGCTCTACCAGTGAACTCACTGCTGTGAAACGCTCCAAAAGACAACCCGGCCAACCTTCTCTGCACTCCCAGATAGGACATCATGAGGGGGAAGTGACAGCTAAGAACTTCATCATCACCTAACTGAGCGAACTGACCTTGTTTGATTCTTTATTCTCATTCAGACTTGAAGTTCAAAAACCCCAAATGCAACCTCCTGGCTGTCTCCTCATGAGTTTCACCCATTTCTCCTACACAGAGATGAGTGAGGCCACAGACTTTAAATATGAAAGCTCATCTGCATCCCACAAATTGCCAGCATGTTTTTAGCCCAAGGCATGTTTCATTTAACACCTCTATTCAGATCCTCAGAGCCTGTATTCAGGGATTGAAGTGCTGGCCCAACCCCACAGAACCCCCAGCATGAACCGTGCCCTGGCAGATCCATTGGCATGAACGCCCAGAGACACAGAGCACCTTCCAAAGGCAGCAATGGGGCTCGTGGCATGAGGAGCTGGCCAGTGAGGCAAGAAGGCTGAGCGAGCAGGTGTGGGCTGGGAGGTCACAAAAGGAAGTGCCAGTGTCACAGCACTGCAGCTCATGCTTGCTTTGTGTCTGTGAGCATAGCAAACTGCGACCCACAATCTCCTGCCTTCATGCAGGACTCAGATTCCTGGGAAAACACTTCCACGCTACCAAGAAACACTGGTCTTTCACTTATTCCCCCACACCCCCCCATTGTCCATCTTTTTAAAAACAGTTGTATTAAAAGTGTGAGAAATGAATGGGGGCAGTTTTATGACAAGCAGGAGTTTACTCATGTTAAGATGCTTTGAAGCTGTGTTTTGGGGGGGTTGGAGAGTTATTTAATATAGGTACTGCTGTTTCTGCTTGCTGTTTCTACTCGCAGCTACTTACTGTTTCTGCTTGCAAATTGTTTGCTACTGTTTGCAGACATGCTTGCAGCTATCTGCTGCTGCTTCTGCTTCAGTTAAGATTGTAAGACCATAGGCCCAAGGCAGGGCTCATTGTCAAGGGATCACATGGCCAAATGACTTAATAAACTGGTTAAGATTGCTAATAAGCTGACGAACAGAAACCGGCCCTAAGAGACCCAATCAGGGTCAAGAAAAGAGACTATGTCACCTTATAAGGAAGAAAAGGAGCGGAGCTTGCCATGGGAGGAACGAGGGAGTGGTTATGTAAAACAAGAAATCTTAAAAGGACTGGTCCTTCCCATTCTCGGGATGCATGGGTTTGGACATGAGGCCCGATGGATCCAGTGCGCTGTAATTAAAGTTCTTTGTTTCACCTTATTTGGCCATCTTTGAAAATTTAATCTGAGATATTTCTCACAAAAGGAAAACACAAACATTTTTATTTATTACTTTACTTATTTGGACCTCTTCTACTGCCAAAAATGTACCCAGCACATCATGCAGGAGGGAATAGCTTAGTTCTACAGGCCAAGCACACACAAAATGTGAGAAACGACTGCTGCAGAAAGGAGGTAGAAATGAAAGGATGAAATAATTAATAGTAATGAAGGAGAGGGAGAAGGAACTGTAAACAGTTATTACTCCTTTTATGTTTTATTTTAATTTACTAGACTTCAAGTTGACGGTTTCAGTTGGCAGCAGCTCTGAAGGGCTCTGAACCCCAGGGACCTGTTGGATATCTGCAGTTACCTGTGCAGTGCAAGGTGCAGTTCTCTGCACTCCAGGCCTCTCCTTGCTGGGCAGGGAGACTGGCAGATGCTTTGGCCCAGGGAGAGTGACCCTGATGTTCTGGGTATGTCCAGCTCCTGCTCAGCCCAAGCACAGATGCCGTGAGAAAGCCAATGGGTGGGAAGACTGAAGGGAGCTGATGTCATTGGGCTCAGACTGCAATCTAACTCTAGATTGTTTAGGCCTCCCATCTCTCATGCTCCTCATCTCTTCCTGTTTCTAGGAAAGTCAAGCGCCTCCACCCTGCTAATGATTCCCCCGGGGAGGCAGCACTTGCTGCAGCACAGAGGAGCCCCGGCTGCTGCTGCTGCTGAAGGCACAGCACACCAGGCCAAAAGCATCCACAGCCTCAGGATATCCACTCGGCAAAATGGGTGAGGAAGGAGGGCTGCTCCCGTGGGAATGCAGCTGATTCAGGGAGGGAGGGGAACAGCTTCGCAGGGAAAACAAACCACAGCGCTTCTCAGAACCCCAGTAAAGGCCGTGCACTCTCCAGGGAGGATCTGCAGAAAGGCAGAACAAACACAAACAGAGAGATGTGCGGTTGGAAGCCTCCCTTGGAAATGACATTTCCCAGTGAAATGTCAGGGCAGAGGGCTCCACAAGTGATGGGCTTTTTCACACCTCCTCTGCCCCCCTCACCCTGCTGAATGCTCATGGCCCTCACTGAAGCCACTGGAAACAGGTTAAGGAGGCAAAAAGGGAGCATTTACTCTTCCACATTTTCCCTCCCTTTCAGACTTCTCTCCTTGTTCAGCTACTGACTGATCAGCCTGCAGTGACAGCCACAAAAACTGGCATTAGTTGAATTTCTCCTCACTACCCTATTTCTCACTGCCAACAAAGTATCCAGTAATTCTTGCCCCGAGACTGCCTTGTTATCCCAGATGGAAAGCTACCGTTCCATTACTGCTCCCACTCCCTGATTAGCCTCTGCCAGGGGATAGTGTGCAGGTGTGATGCTCCACTTGAACCACAGAGCACCACATTCACTCATGACAGGGATGGCCTGGGAGTAAAACGAAGAGGGAAGAAGGAAGAAGCATTTGATAAGCCATTAATTACATATTAATGTGTTGAATCTCCCCCTCTGCTCTCACTGCTTTTGAAGGCAATAAAATCCAGACTGGTATTTCCTAGGAGTCTTTATACATTCAAAAAAGTACCTGGGGCAGGCATTCCCTAAAAACAGAAGTTATTTTAATGGTGTGAGACTAAAGATCCAAATAATTCACCAGGCAACATCTAAAAGTAGGTGCAAGTACAAGGCAAAAGCAGTGGTATTTTCCCAAATGCTCTCCAACAATTTGTGGGTCACGAACTCCCCAAGACACAGGTTCCCATGCACTCAGTGTCCCTAACAAAGTGATTTTTCATGAAACCTGTCCAATGCCCCCTTGACTCCACACAAGCTGCAGCATCCACAACATGTTTAACTACATGTAGGAATGAGGATTCACTTCTTTCTGTACCTTTGCTCAGCAGAGGTTCCTTCAAGCTTTACCTTGTTTGGAAACCTGGCAGCTGAGGGGCACATGAATATACCGTGCTTCCTAAAAAATCTGTGTAAATTCTACCACATTATTCCACAATCCTTGCTGCACATGGGAGAAATAACAAAGAAACAACAAAACACAGTGGGGTGGGGGGAGAAGCCTTGACAATGAGGGAAGAAAAGAAGGTGACTGTGGTGAAACAGGTTATTGTATCAAAAGAGAGTCTGTAATTCCTGCTATAAGGACCCAGGGAAGACTCCCAGAAAACTTTACACATGCTCTGAATTTCTGCCCAAGCCTCTCCCAAGTGGAAGGATGTTTTCAATGACAGGCCCCTCTCCCCTGAGTGCATACTTGGCAAGGCTGGGATGCCATATTCCTCCCCTCGGGCTCATGCAAGGAGTTACACCCACACCGTACTCAGAGTGCCCGTCTCAGGCAGCAGGGGCTGAGTAACGAGCATGGAGGTCCTCGGGCTCCCAGCTTGGCTTAATCCTCCTCCCACTTGGCCCATCACTCAGCACAGCCAGGGAAGAGCACAAAGCTGTCCACCCTTCTGGATGACTCCACAGTCCTGGTGGAGCAACAGCTCGGGGCACACGCTGCAGCAAAGCCACCCACACACGTAGGTTAATGCACTTTTTGATGAGTCACAAGCCCAGATCTAACAGCAGAATCGAGACTTTTGTTCAGGATTTTGGAAGGAAACATCAACTAGCATTTTTTACAGATGACTGTCAAGGCTAAATCCTGGACTGAAGAGTCCTGCTTATCTGAACCAGTTTCCGGCTACGCCCTTCGGGGCAGGGCCCTGTCTATTAAAAGAAATGAAGACAATCCCAGAATTATAATCCTGGAACATTCAGCTGTGTCCTGTACTCCGAGCACTCCATTATGCCTACATTTTGCAGGGATCCTCTGTACAGCAAAGGCTATTCCTGTGCTCCACAATCCCTACTCACTGTGGACTAGTTAAGGATGGATTTGTATCATCTTAACTGTAAATTCTCCTGCTTTTGGGTGTCCTTGCTGAGCCTTTAATAAGAAAGCTTTGAAGTTTAATTACTCTCTTAGCAGTTGCAACCATTATACTTGAGATATGTACACCGCAAGTAATAAGATTGTAAAGTAGGAGTTAACTTGAATCAAAAAGGGAAAACTTTAATCAAGAAAGGTAAGTTTTACTCATCAATAGCTTCGACAAAATTACCTTTGGTGTCACACACACCAAGGCCAACTTTCAAATCACCTCAATCTACCTTCTTGCTCCTTCCAGCAAATTCTCTTCAATCCCTAATTACAAGAGGCAGTTACCAATCAAGGGGGGGAGGCAAGAAGATTCCCAGCTGCCAGTTCGCTTTATACAGTAAAATGGAAAGAACACGTGCAGAGCAGCCACCCAGAAGATGACTGTCCATGACATCCCAAAGGGAGAGTGAGTGACATCAGAGAGAAGGTGCCACACTGGCACAACTCATGAGACCATGGACATGGGAAAACTGCTCTGACAAAGCATTGCCCTGTTCCCTTTTCCAGAGAAAGGAGAATGATTAACAACCCATGTGCCAGCTAACAGAGGGCACATCAGCACAAGGGATGTGATCAGTTTATTTGACCTCCCCAACATACTGAGATACCCTCAGAGCTAAACTGCTCATGTCTGCAAAAAGAAAATAAAGGAAAGCACTGGGAATGCAAATCCAACTAGAAATCTCCTCTTCTACCTTTACAGTTGTTTGCCTGATGACACAGACACAGTTTTACGTAATAAGGTACATAGATATAAATTATATCCCATTTGAATCATTTTTTCTTGCTCTGTCTATGAAGTTCCTTTTCTCTCCTGCCATTTTCCAGTCTGTCCTGGCAGCCGTGTTATTTCCATGTACATCACATATTCTGCTGGCTCACATCAATTCATATTACAGATTAACATCAATGTATTAAACTACACACATTAAAAACAAGGGAAGGGAAAAGGCATCAAGATTCTTTAGGATCCTTTGATCCCGACTGTCGATGTAATGCAATGCCTGATTTCCATAAGACAAGCTCAGCATTTTTATATTTGTTTTACTGGCAGATTTTTCAAATGCCAGGTATAATAAGAAAACTGGAGTGTTTCCTCAATCTCAAGTTGATAGGGCGCTTCTAAACTCTGTGACACAAAACATGAGAGTAAGACATGATTTTACCCAATTTACCCTGACTCCATAAAATTAAAAATCCCCCTCTTTGCCATCTAAATACAGCATGTCTGGTCTCTCACCAGAAGAAAACACTGACGAAGTTAGGAACTGTTGTCACCTAAATATTTCTATAGAAAAAAAATCACAGCCATCATATTCTCATTAATTGATAGCTTGACTTTTCTATTTTCAATCTTCCTTCACCTCAAGCCATTACAGAGAGGTTTCTGAACTTGCTGGTTTCAGAGGCAGAATTTATTATCTCCCTGAGTCATTAATTTTAGGCTCCAATAAAAGTAGGAGGTCATTAATGATGTGATAAATTACATCCCATCCCCGAAGTTGCTAAATCAACGGGAGGGACACTCTCAAAAACATCCTGCCCAGAGACCACCAGGTTTCCAAGCTGTGCTGAGGAACCATCAGCATTTCAAATGCTCCAAGAGCTGCTTGTGCACTGTGCTGGCTGAGGCTGCAACCACCAAACCCCAGTGTTTGTGCCAAAGCCCTTACGCAGATGCACGACTGGAACTTATAAATTACATGGAGAAACAGCTAAAGGCTCATGAAACTCCCAAACATCTCTGCTTCCACCAGTGTGGTCAGCAGGGCTGTAATTTCTGTGAATCCAGCATCTGGGCTTCTTGGAATTTACCAACCCTGCTGGCAAAGCAGTCACGTCTTGTAACTTCCATGCGGGCAGGAAGGCGGTTTCAGGAACTTACGAGCTCCCCGGGGCTGCTGGAGGGACTCGCAAATCGAGTGGGACAGATAGCCCGTGTGCGTGGGGCTCTGCCAAGCCTGCTCCCAAAACAATTCCCAGCCCCGCTCGGCACAACCACGGCCAGCCCCGCTCCCCCCCAGCCTGCATGGCAACGGCGGCGCGGGGAACACCAGTGGTGCTGCTGGCTGTGTGCCCGAGGGGCGCAGGAACAGCAGAGACACAACTGGTGCCTCCTGTGCCGCACGGGCCCGAGGGACGCAGGAATGCCGCGCTCACAAACACCAACCTCTGCAGGCAGGCTGGGTCACATACACTCTGCCTCCGGTAGCACAGACACCACAGCAGCCAGAAACCATGCCACATTCCAGCCCCAGAGCACTTCTGGAAGGTCTGATGGAAGGTGAAGGTGTCCCTAACCACAGAGCAGTTGTTTGCTCCTCTCGTTTGAGATACCTCAAGCCACCTTCTGAACTGGAATCACCGAGAAGCATCGAACTGCAGTAACAGAGGGGCAACACTGAACCCTGGGGAGCCAGGTGAGGCTAAGGGGACAGGACAGATGGGAGAAGCAAGGAAAACCGACTCCTGGATATACTGTACTGTGTGATGTGAGACAAAATATTCCACATTAACTAACAGAAGTAGCAAAACACTCAGGAAAAAAACACTTACTCCTGGATACATTGTATTGAGTGATGTGGGAAAAAAGAGAGGACAGATGTAACAAAATAGTATCAAATTATTCTTTCACTGTTGTTTGGTGTGTAGTAGCTTCATCTGCTTGAGTCTGATCTTCTAAGCACAGCAGTTTGGTAAGTTTTAAAGCCTTGGGCTGTCGTTACAAGAACACTACATGTACATCAGAGCAGTGGATGTGAATTTACACGATATTCTACTTCCTGACCTAACTGGATAACTGGACTTAGTTATCCCTGGAAGTTTCCATCCAATCTCTGCTTCCAAGGGCCTACAAAATCCCTAAGCAGTTTCTGGGGAGAATCTGCACCTCCCTACACCAACAATCAACGTCAGATACCACAGCCTCTCCATTCAGTCAGATCCAGCATAGGCCAAAGAATGCTCTGGGCAATGGAACCAAGCCAAGGTGTCTGATCTCACCTCAGCAGAAGAGAACAGCCTTTGGAGGGGAGCACTTATGGAGATCAGTCAACACCAGCCCCCCCGAGGAAGAGAAGATTTTGCCCCACTTGTAGCAATTTGGGGAAGGTCAGGATTTTCCAGAGGGGTCTTTGACTGTGACCTCCAGCACCAGCCTCTGACTTCCTGCCTATTTGTACCCACATTAAAAGGGACTCCTCCCATCTCCTAATCCCAGAGACAACCCGGAGCACCTACTCTGTGTGTCTTGGCACAGAGCAAGCCCTGCAGGAGCCATGGACACATGCAGCAGGTGCTCCCAGAAGGGCCCTCACACAGCTTCACGTGCTCTGTGTGTGTTCCTATGCTTCTCAGAGTGGACATGTGTGTCCATTGGTCTGTCCATATTTTCAAGACTTCTGCACCTAGAGCAACTGATTCTTGCCTCCCAAGCAGCACTGCTTTCATGAAGAGGAGAATAAAAGAGGCTGTAGGAGACGTGAACTGAAGGGAGATGTACCTGATAAATGTGAACAGAGGGAAACCTGAATCATCAACACTCCTCAGACCGTGCCTATTGCACTGACTTACCACAGCAGAAGTTCTTCCCTCTCATTTGGGTCTTTTGAAGACTCTGCACAGGCAGTAAATGTAAAATGGTTGCATTTTGGATGTCCAGTCTTGCCAGGTTCAGATCTTTTTCCTTAATTCATCTTACCCAACTTTAACTAAATGGAAACAGAAACCATATTTTGCACAGAAGACAAAGACGCGGGAGCAGCTTCAGAAAATTCCATACCAGGACAGAAAAGCTTAACCCTCCCCAAGCAGTCCTGCTGCTCCTAAGATCACCCAGAAAGACATCTTTGGAGGCATTACAGAAACTCATCCTGCTTTCCCAAATACCACAGAGGCTCGGGTAATTGCTTGGACAAGGCAACAAACAAGCCCCACACAGGACACAATGTTTGTATGGAACAACTACCTCACTTAGATAACTTACTCTTCTCTCCTTCATGCCATGTTAAAGAAGTGAACTGACTTTGAGGGGCTGCAGGGGAGTCAATATCACAGTTTAAACAGGAGGAAAATTAGTTTAATTGTATCTGTTCGACTGTGCTGGCACTCTCCATAAAGCCACTATCTTCCTTTTTAAGGTGAGTCTGTTCAGAGGCTTCACAATTTTGGCTCATTTCACCCCCGAAGGTTCCTTTCCCCATGAACCAGAGCAGAGGACGATGCAAGCCAGAAGTGAAGAGGATTACTGTAGCACACAGGAAAGAGCTCCTGCCTCTAGCTGAGAACGACCTTGCACAAAGCCCCCAGCTTCAACAGAAGGGCATATTCAGCTAAGAAGCTCCATCCCAGTTTCAGACATGACCCCTTATCCCAAAATAAGCCAAAGCAAATGCCCAAAATCAAACTCCTTGAACACACCGAGAATGTTTGAAACAAGCTCTGGCTATGAAGTCTGGGAGCTCTTTGTTGTAAGGTGTGAGCACTGTGGAATTCAGCCCCCTGGAGGGCACTGTGCCTGTGTGTAACACTGCTCCTGCTCCGCTGCTGCCCTGCCACGCGAGCTGTAACCATCGGGTCGTTTCGGAAGCACTCGCTCATGTTGTTTTGCCCTCCCGCAAACGCCCCGCGAGCACCGCACACAAACCCCTCATGCCGCCACTTGGCCACCGGAGGGCAGCACTTCATTTCCAGAGCCTTTGCCTTATCTCCAACGGGAATTCATTTCATCGCATTCCTACGCTGTGGATCCACAACACATCACCTCACCCCAAGACTCTCATAAAAGCTTTCTTTGTGTTACAGCAAAGCACGGCGGTGCCATTAAATTCCCCACTCTGCTGTGCATTTTCCTCTGAGTGTCTCTGAGAGGTGCAGAGTGCAGGAGGACCTGTGCTGAGCTGACTTTTTCATGGAGATCCATTGAGGAAACATCTCATTATTTAGCCAGGGTGCTGTTTGTTTCCATGGAGCATTCCCCATCCCATAGGCTTATGGTATTTTGTGCTGCCTGTGAGTCCATATGCTTTACCCAGCAACAATAGCAATTCATCTAAAGCCCTGTTTGTAAAGCTCAGCGTTCTTTAATGTGCACGTTCACGTAAAACCACAAATCTAAGTTAAGCAATTTTCACCCCAAAAGAACTGGCTGCTTCAACTTCCCTTGTTTTTTTTCTTCTTTTTTATTTTCCTGCTATCAGCTCCCCTATCATTTGGATAAATCCCCACCAGTCACACCACACCCTCACATCAACATCTGAATTTCAATTTGCTTACTTGCACATTGTCCCTGATTGCTGTCAGTCATGGGGGCACAGGCCCACTTACCACGTCCTCAGCAGCATTCCCTGGATCTGGAAGGATCTGGGAATGGCGGGCTCCACAGTCCCTTCACGTGCAGCCTGAAGTGCAGTCCAACTTCCTTGGGGTGGTAGCCACAGACCTGCATGGACAGAATCCAAAACATCCACCAAATAAGCCCCACTGAGGTTTTGCCCTCCCACCTTTTCTTTTTAAAGGACTGAACATACAATGCATCACGTTACCACACCTCTCCCCCACCTTATCTGACAAGTTCCCCTCATTCTGGTCCCTTATTTCTCAGACACTCAGCCAGGAGCTGCAAGGATAACCAGGGCTCCAAAGGCAGCTGTTAGCATTATGCCACCAGAATTACGGGATTGAGTTTCCAGGCTCATCCAGGGACCTGGTCCCTGCTGTGACCCCCTCTACACCCACCTCACACTCCTGCATGGCACTTGGTGCAAGGGAAAAGGGAAATTTTTCTGGCACTGCCATATTCAATTGCTATGGGAACACCCCCCTAATAAAAACAATCTGTTGTACAAGTTCCTTTTCCTATTAAAAGCCCTACAAGTCAAGCCCCACAACTAAATACTTGTACTGGAAATCTTCCAACCGTGACTGGAAAAACACACTGACACGAAAGTTTATTTTATAAGACACCAGAGGGGTCACTTCCAGATTAGGCCAGATTGAATTCTCCTCACATTTTGTGAAACTCTTCAGGACATTTGTTGTGGCATTCCACAGTTCTCCAGGCAAAAACAAAAAAAAAAGGAAAACATACTGTATAGAGGTTGCAGATGCAAGAGTTGAACACTTCTTTTTAGAAAATACCAACCTACAATAACAAATAATTTTGCTATTCACAAGAGAATCATTGAGTATTGCAAAACTTGATAATTACTGATTCATGACAGATTTAGGAAAAACATCAGCTTAAGTAATCAGGTCAGGGCACTGCTCTTGACCACAGTGCTGGCAAAAGAAATAGTTTCTGTCTTCATATCTTTCATCAAAGTTTAACATTTCACAGTATTTAGCTTTTAGCACTTCATTGGTCCAGACCAGTAAACAACTGATAGATTGAGAAGGAGAAGTTAAATTGTGAGCAAACATCTCTGGTTAGTATTATCTTGTAATTCACTTACACCGCTCACATACTTATAAATCCAAGTTAGTAAAATCACTGAGGAGCCCTGAGAGCTCTGAGTTATGGCTGCTGCTAATAAATTCACCAGATGATTAATCCCTTACACACCCATTCACCAGATGATTAATCCCTTACACACCAAAAGTATGCTCTGTCACATTTTGCCAACTGGGAATAAAGATTTCATTCAGGCCTCAAGGTGGACAAAACAAACAAACCCACTTTTTTTGTGAAGGAAATGTGTGTGATCTTCATTTCCTCCTGGAAAAGCCAAGAGTTTCCCTCTAATAAAGACTACTGCAAACAAACCCATTCCACTTTCTTCCATGCCTCCATGATATTCTTTGCCTGACAATGGGAATTCATTCTGGAAAGGCAGCAGTGCAGTGAAAGGAGGTCTCCTGACTCCAAATGAAGTCTTGTAGTAGCTCCTATTTCCCTTCCTAAGACTCACACTAAACAAACCAAACCCCAGAAAGTATGAAACTGTAAATCCACCCCACGTAAAGATTTGTTTTGCTGTCGAGAAAATGTATCCTTACCCCTTCTTCTAATGATGCTAAATCTGATTTGCACAACAAAGTGGGGTTTAGAGCTTTAAACCCACTTTAAACACCACAACTTGCTGCTTCAGGCCTTCCTCACAGATACACATCCTGCACCATAGAAGGCTCTTACTAAGTAATGACAGCCCTGGTGCACATGAAAGGTCCTTGAATGAAGAACCTGGAGCCATTCAATCCAAAGAAAGGCCAGAGACATAAGCTGTGATTTTCTACATGGAGGTATTTTTTAATACACATTACGTGACTGTTAACTCTGAATTGTTAGTAGCGCTGAAGGAACGTTGTAAAACCCCTGAATCTTCTACCTTCGGAGAAACAAAACTAGACCTCCTCTTTCCTCTTTTTGTTTTTGGCTAATCTGCTTTTGAATCTTTTGAATAACTAAGGGGACTGAAGGAAAGCATGGGAAAAACATGGAAAGGCCCTTTTTAACAACTGCAGTGCCACAGTCTCGAGGCCAAAGCCACCTCCATTGTTTTCATGCCCTCCCCTTTAAAGCAGCGTTTATCAGCAACTACCAGAGCTGTCCCCAAAAGCCACATGCACAGTTACCCACAGAAATGGAACAGGCTCCCAACCCACTGCAGTTGGACCACACAGGTTTGGATGCATCTCCAGGGCAAGGCAGAGAAAGAATCTGACCCTTAGTCCTAAAGCTACAAGTGCCAAAAAGGCTATTTTACAATCACACAATCAAACAAGCTATTCCAACAGACTTCATCCATCCATCTTCAGCATGACATGTTTCCATGTGCCCACAGCTTCCTCACAGCTACCACCACTCACGAGCTCCAGTAACAGTCAGAGAGCTGTATATTAAAGGCCTTCCTGAAAGATTTACAAATTCCAGGTACCTAATAACTGAGACAGATAATTAATAACTCAGCCACAATTTGCTGACAAAATGTTGAACCGAGGGCTCTCCTTTGATTTAAACACAGACAAGCTCAATCAATCCTGCTTTTCCTGCTCCATGTTTTCTTGCAGAGGCTGAATTTTTATGGCAAAAGCTCTATTAAGAGATCTACATCTGAAAAATGAGGAATGAATGTGAGCAAAAAAGACTGAGCCCTAAAACTCTGACACATTCTAATTCTTGCTGCTGGAAGTGAAAATTGCTACAACCCCAGTTTAAAGTGCTGTCACACATCACAGTGAGAGAGGAGAATAAAGGAGCCAGAAATCAAAAACCTTTTCTATATAAAATGGGATAAAAGGCCATGACTAGGGAGTCTGGAAGTAAGTGGTAGTAAGACACTGAGTGGGACCCAGGTAAACACACTCCCCTCTTTTGCACTGGTGCAACTTTTCCCACCAGTCTCCTTGTCTTTGTTGCTACTTTATGAAGCACGGGAAGACACGAGCACAGAGCAGTGCTCCCACTGCAGCTTGGTCTGCACAAAATGCCCAGAGCTCTTCTCAAAGCATGCCCCTCTCCTTCACCTTGGGCTGTCCTCCAGGCTCTACCTGGCAGCCCTGGGAGCTGCAGGAGCTGCAGGAGCAGGGGCAATACCTCGGGGGCTGCTCTGCAGCCTCCAGAGAGGCCCAGTTTAATATCCTAATCTCCACAACTGTATTTACGACCTGCAGCTGCGGTGCCAAAGAGGCCCACGGTGCCTCACACACTGAGACTATTGTTGGCCAAACAGAGCTCCAGGCTCTCTGCACTGACACAGGAGAGTTCCCTGAGCTGCACTGTGTGGGGATGCAGAGGGCAATTGGTTTTTCCTTCTATCCATCAGGCTATTTTGGGCCTTTATCACTTCTAAAGTATAACAGCCCTCAAAGCAAGGTAAGGGGTGAATGAGCAGGATTGAATTTGTCAGAGCTTGGGGCTTCCAGGGAAGAAGACCTTGACCTGCTTCATTAAAAAAAAAAGAATCCCCATGTTACACATAATTTAAAATTAATAGACATGGTAAGTGTTGTGTTAGTCCATTACACAAATGGAATGTTCAGTGCTGTTCTGCAGCCACTTCAAAGGAATAGGACACCTCAGTGACTGGGAGATGTGGGGTTCCTGCTATCTCACTCCCAGAGCTGAGCTTTTGCCTCATATGGTTAAACTCCCACAGAGCATATTTTGGGAGCATACAGGGTTAGGGGCTTTTCTGTGCCAGCTTTCAGTGGTATGATCTTCCTGCCTTTTCCAGAGTTCTGATGCCTTTCAACCACATGTATCTGCAGAGAGGGTGAGAGGATAACCCCTTCAGAGAGGAAAATCCCCACTGGCAATTTTTCTTCTGCTTTCTGTATGACAGCTTACAGACAAGCACTAAGTAAGTTTAATATTCCAGGGAATTCAAATGCCCTGACACACATCCTGTACTATTAACATGCAGATATTGAGCAGAGAAGTTGTGTCCCTGGACAATAATTATCTGGTTAAGTGGGCAGGTTGTTTGCCAAGTTCACCCCCACACAATATAAATAAGAAATGCTCCTGCTTTTCTGGTATTAATAACTTTGTTCTCAAAAGGGAAAGAAAAGAACAGCAAACCCAGAGAGTTCAGAAGATGCTTATGGAACCAAATGATTGTTTAACATACCCAGTGATGTTGATGTTTATGAATTTTAAAAAGCAGAACAGTCACTAACAAGAGCTCTATCCCACAGATGTGTTCCTCTAAGTTCCTTTCAGTGCAGCATTTCCAAGAGGTGCCAGTTTTTTGTGCTGAAGGATCACAGCCCTGTCAGGGTCCGTGCTGGGCCCACGAGGCTCTGCAGAAAGCATTGGCTTAAAGGTTTCAAACATCCTGCCTTGGAAGTGCTTAGCAATTCCTGAAAATCAGGAATCCCCTGCATCCTCTTAAGAAAGGTTACGTTATTCCAACTAATTCCAAAAATCTAAATACAATGCTGGAAAGCTGCAAAACATCAAAAATAGGAGATATTAAAAGGTTGGGTTAGAGTTCTGGGAAAAAGTTCTAAAGAGGTCTCATTGTAACCAAACTGGTTGAAACTTGGTACAGCACCAGACTTTGACTCCTATACAGCACCAACACTGGTCTTCCTAAAAAAAAAAAAAAAAAAAATGAGCAGGAATGACAACTGCAGTGTTACAAAAGCCACATACCTACCCTGATGTTTTCTGGTTGGTGTTTCTCTTCTCTGGCATGAGAAAAAAGAAAAAAAGAAAAGACAGAAAATCACTGGTAGAGAATGGAAAAGAGCTGCTACACAGCTGCTACACAGTATGGATGTGAAGAGGATGGAAAAAGGCAGAAATACAAGCAAAAGATAGGAAGAGTGTTCACGTTCCAGATTGTTCAGCAAAATAAAATCTTCATGGCAGTAGCAGTGCAACTGAAGTCAAGGCCCAGATTTGCCCAGATTTGAAACTCCTACCACATTAAGTGGTCCTCACCTGGCTGGTTATCCCATAAAAACAGATATTCTGGGGTTGTGAGTAACCTTGTTAGCTGGGCCTCAAAATTATGCCCTGGAAAACACCGAGAAAGTACTTTTAAACCACATCCTTGATTTTTCAAAGGAAAGCCTGAAATGAACGTCACACACAAGCATAACAGGAGGGGTGTGCAGTCCTGAAAAACACTTATTCCCGAGAGTAAGTACTCCTGAAAAATACTTACACCAGAGGTGATGAACCTCATGTGGAGAGTGAAATGGGCTCATCCTTCCCCCACACATCCTCATTCCACAGGTTATTTTCAGCCGTATCAGAGAACCCCTCACACTTCCAAAGCCTTTCCATTCCCAGTTTATTATGGCTGTACAACTGCACCAATGAAGAAGATGGACAGACTCCAGGAGACACCTTTGTCACAATCACCACCTTATGTGGGCATTCAGCTCTCTGCTGGAGCTCCCAGAACCACACAGAACATGAGATCACATAGCCATAAACTGCAGCAGAAAAGCAAATTGCACGTCTGACAGATTGTAAGCAAAGCACAGACTTGATCTTCAGCAACAGTCGAAACAAAAAATGGCAACGATGTTCTACTTTAATATCCTCAGAGCATTGTCAGACATTTCAAAATGAAATCTCGGGTTAGCCCAACTTCACCAAAGGCCTCAGCACAACAAAACTCATGCAGATCTCCCATACAGAAGATAACTTCAGCAAAATAAAGGCTGAATTCTACTACTAGATTCAGTAATTCAAATCTCATGCTTTCTCCTCAACAGTTTTCTCTAATTCTGTGTTTGCACCGTCTGTCACATCCAAACTCTACTGTAATGCAAAGCAGTAAACAAGGAATAACAATAAATACATGGTTAATTTTGAGAGGCTTAAGCAGAAGGGGAGAATTTGTTCTCTGTCGCTTGCTACTGGCATTTTGATCCTTAATAACATTTTGTAATTTCAACACCTGTGATAAGAAACTGATGTGGTGAATTTTTACCTCTCACTGTCAGCTTTCTGTGAAAAGTGAAAGCAATTTGCTCCCACGGTTCTTCTCTCAAATTAAGTTTACAGTGCAGTAACACCTCACGCCACATGCCATATGCTCAAAATGACGCATATGTTTTCCTTGAAGAGAAATAAACTTGTAAAATCTACCTCAAGTAAAAGTTTAACATTTGTCATATTTAATCAGCAATAAAGTCAGACGTCTAATTCTTCACAATTTATCCTTCACCAACACTATGTCATTTCCAAGTTGAAACATGGGAAAAATTTTGACATTTGCAGGCAGCGTGGCAGAAAGGCAGCCTGCCATGTTATCACAATAATTTACGTTCTAAAATTCCTGCAAGTCCAAGGCGAAAATAATATCTCCACCATTCCAGCCCTCAGTTTAGACAACTCCAGTGTTACTGGATGTGACGTGCCCCAGACCAGAAATCATCTTACACTGACACCAACAGTCCCCAGAGCTGACAAACACAAGTTGCTTAAACCCGCCGTGTGCTTCATTTTCTGTTCTTATGAGCAGTGTTTGAAACAGGAAAAGGGGGTCAGATCTGGGAGTAGAAGAGATTAAACTGCAATTTTGTTTTCCTCATTTTCGGGCTTGCCTCTAGTATCAATCTCAGCCTGCTCTAAATTATGTCCAGCTGTCTATTGCCCCCAGGGACAATTCTAGCAGCCAGAATTAGTTGGGAGTGCAGTGACATTTTAACCACACACAGTTTTCCTTCAGCCTACCTATCCCTGGGTTTTTGAGGACAATGGGGGGTGGCAACGCATCCTGCCAGGAAGAAAAAATGTGAACGTTTCAGTCGTAAACACATTTGAGTTAAAGAATTTATGAAAACTGCGGGGTTTTAAGAAAGCAAAGACTGAGATGTGACAGAGAGTTCACTGGAGCAGTAGGGAATAGAGCACATCACTTCCAGAAGGAGCCAAACACATGGAAAAAAAAGGCAAAATTAGGGAGCAGCCTTACAGGGCTGTTTCAAATGCCAGTGCCTGCTGTAAGGGTTGGCCTCAGCAATGCCCCAATGGATGGCCATGGAAGGATGGATGGTCTGGCCACCCCGTCATCCTCAGACATCTCAGAGATGTAAATAAGTTGTTCTCCTGCTGAGCAGCTCTTCACATACCTCACACTCCCAGCAGCACTTCCAAAGGTCTACATTCCGCCATCCTACATCAGGCAAAGCTCCAGTTGCCTCAGTAGGAAATATCTCAACTACCAAACCATGAACCCAGTCGGTCTCCCACCTCCATTTAAAGGGCTGAGAAGCATCCTTGGCAGGACAGGGCATTTCATCAAATGTATAACACTGCCTGAAGGCAAGTGAAGAGGATCCCTGCTCAGACACTGCTCATACATCCTCCAGAGTTATGTTTCTGCTGTTCTCGGCTTTGCTCTTTCCAGACTGAAAACAAACAACTGTTCTCTGACACAATGTTTCTCTAAGTGGTAGATTAAGACAAAACTTTTAAATATTTTGACTTAATCCAGAATCCAACAAGTTAAATTCTGTTCTCTTTGTGTGGCAGATATGACAATGCATTCAAAATTCACTAAGTGGTGCTGCCAGTAGATAAAAGCACTATTATGCATTCATGAGACTATTAGAAATGCCTGTACTGTTTTCTATAAGCAAGAAACAGTAAAATTTCAAAATATATATCATCACCATATATATACATCACAAATATTAATCCAATTTACACCAGCAGAAGTGAATAATTTAGAGCCAATCTAACACTTTGAAGCTATATTTCTAAATAATGACATAGAGGTTTTAAGGGGATCATTTTGGAGCAGGAGAAGACCTATCAAAAGAAAGTTTATTAAATATGTTGGCATATGAAAATACATGCAAAATGACCTAAAACATAGTCAACTTAAATTTTCTCTACTACACCTTGTTGTTGCTTCTGTACTTTAATTACCAATGAGGTGTGTGGACTGTAAGTACAGTTTTAGGAGTTCCACTTACCTGAAAAACTGCAATGAGAGAGGGAAAATCCTGTCTTCTCTCATAACTATCTACAAAATAGAAGATAGGCAACATACAGCTAAAAGGATTCTGAAATACCAGCTTGGTACATCCTAAAACAGCTAAGACAGTCAATGACTGGATTCAGAGACAAAATTAATGAGCACTGTATGGCCATCCATAACGGAACCAATGCTTTATATAAGATCAACTATAATTTATGTAAAGTTTATGTTATAAACATAACATTATATTTATCTAATGTTAAGAATTGAAGGGATTGGATAGGAAAGGTATTCTCTAGGCAAGCAGTGCCAGAATTCTGCAGCCTAATAAAACATTTTTTCAGGAGATTTTAAGTTCTCCAGGCCCCTTAAGGTCAACATTAAGGAGGTTAAAACTTTTTTTAAAACTAGAGACCTCATGATCAACTAGGGGAACAGAACAGAGCTGCACTAACTATATCACAGGGCCCCCAGAAGCAAAGTTGGGGAATTAAATAAAGATCCAGCTTATCCCTCTGTAGAAATAGTTCCTGGACACCTTCTCCTGACCAAAACCCATGAAAGCTTTTAAATCCTTGCAGTTCCCCCTCATCCCCTGTTCTGTGCAGGAACTTTCCCACTGGGTAGGGAAATAACAGCATTTCACACATAGAAAAGGTTTTTAGAAGAGCTGATTGCTGAACTTTCGTGATGTCTGTGGAACAGTCATTCCCATGTGAGGGACTCCTCACAGCTTTTATTTGCAGAATATAAAATGTGCATGAAAATACTCCAATCTTGCTATTTTAAATTTCATGGGGAGGTTTTGATTAAATATTAGGGAATTTTTATCCACACAAAGAGTTGTAAAGCTACCTAGTTGGAACAAGCTACCAGTAGGAACAAGCTACCCAGGGCAGTAACGGAGTCACAATCCCTGGATGTGTCCCAAACGTGTGGCTGTGGCACCTGAGGGCAAGAATACTGGAAATAGGTTCTGCTTGCAACCAAGAGCTGGGGTAAGAGATTTAAAGGCCTTTTGTAAGGGTTTTTTCTTCTAAATCTGCTCATGTTTAGCCTTTGGTTCACACAGCGCACGTCATGGAAGGAGTGACAATCACATCTGCCTGGGCTGAGGGAAACCCGGCATTTTCACGTCTGATTTACAGCGCTGATGGCGAACTTCACGACCTTAAAAAGTTCTGGGGTTTTTTTCCCCAACCTTAACGATTCTACGTGACTCCCGACGGCGGCCAGAAGGATGGACGCTCCACGGAGACACCAGGGAGGACACGGCCGCCCCCTGCCCGGCACAGCCAGGTGCGCTCCCCTCGAGCCCTGCGGCGCTCGCGCGGCGGGCGCGCCGCCCTGCCCCGGGCTCCCCTCACGGCCCCAACATGGCGGCGGGGCCGCACCTGCCCGCTCGCGGCCGCCCCGCCCCGCCCCGCCGCGGCCCCGCGGGGCCGGCAGGGGGCGTGCGGGGCTCCGCCGGGACAGCGCCGCTTCTATTTAGCGCACGGACGGCTCCGGGGCACGCACCGACCCTCGGGGGCCACCGCACCGCCACCGCGCCGCGGGGAACGGGGCCGCCGGCACCGCGCCGGCAAAGCGCAGCGAGCGGCCGCCGCCGCCGGGACGAGGAGGACGAGCGGCTGCCGGCAGTGCGCCGGGGCAAGGACAGCGAGCGGCCGCCGGCGTCGCGCCGGCACCAGCACCGCGGGAAGGACAGCGAGCGGCCGCCGGTGCACGGGCAGCGGCGAGAGGAGTGCGAGCGGCGCCGGCCCCGCAGCGGAGCCCGCGCACACAGCAGCGACCGCCGCCCGCCCGGCCCCGCCGCAGGTACGAGCGGGTCCGGCGGAGCCCGGCAGGTGCCCGGGGTGTCCCCCCGGCGTTGCTTTGACCGAAAAATCGCTTTTCTGCCCCAAAGCGTGCGCCGGCTGGGCAGCGCCGCTGCCCGCGCCTCGCCCGGCGCCGCTCCCGCTTCGGTGCGGCGTCAAGCGCCGGGGTGTTTTAAACTCCACGGACTGGTTATTTCCGCCCCCCTCTCCCGGCTGGATAAAACCCCCGGGCTGGGAAGCGCGGCCAAGCCTCCCCCTCTCCTCGCGGGAGCGCCCGGCCGCCTCTCCCAGGTAGGGGCTGGGCGGGCGCGCCGCTCCCAGCCCGGTCCCAGGGGTGCCGCTGCCTCCCCCGGCGATAGAGACCGCTGAAAATACCCCTGCTTGATTTGTTTTTCCTCTCTTTCAAGGTTCACGATGTTGACAGCTATGTTCTTGGCTGCTCTCGTTCTTATTACAGTACATTCGCAGGAAACTGAGGAAACCATAACGTACACGGTAAGGTTTAACAGAGTCGGAGGTAATTACTGCTTTGCGGGGATTCTTTTCTAAATGATCCTTAGGAAAAAACGAATTTCTTGCCAATGTATAGCGTGTGCTACAGAGGTCGTGGAGTTCGGATGTTAACCATAAAATAAGCTGTTCCTGCCCTGAAACACCATTTAAAAGTTGACAAGATTCAGCAAAATAGGCTTCAACTGCCTGCTCTGAAAAGTTTATCTAGGTACTCAGCTAGAGGGACTGAACAAAATTTTAGTATTGTTTTAATCTATTATCATAAAGACAGGGTCCCTAAGACCTGCACTTGAAATATATGGAATTTGACAGATAATTAGGTCGAACATTCTTTTGTGTTTTCTTAAGGTTATTTCAAGCTGCTTTTAACAAAATGTGTTTCCAAATTCGGGGCTCTTAACGAAGCATCTGAGTCCTGTAGTGATCACGGGACTGTTCATGTCTGAGCTGCTTTTGAGCAGCGGTTTTGCATGGCTTGATAAAATTGCACAGGAATACTGGAAATAGGTTCTGCTTGCAACTAAGTGCCAGGGTAAGAGATGTAAAGGCATTTTTTAAGCGTTTTTTTCTTTTAAATGTGCTCGTGTTCAGCCTTTGGCTTGCATAATGCATGTCATGGAAGGAGTGGCAATTACATTGGTTTGCGCTGGGGAAAAACCCGCATTTTCACATCTGATTACAGTTGTAATCCCTGCAACTTGCTTCATATGGGTGGACCTCTGGATGTGTGCACAGACATCAGCAATGCCACACAAGCAGAAAATTCTGCACACATGCAGAAAGTTAAGAGAACCACAGCCAAAGCCTGAGATTGGGACTTACACAAGTAATCCCACTGAAGTCAGTGGGATGGCTCCAGCAAGTAAATATTGCAGAGTTGGACCTTCTGGTAGAAGTCAGGGCTTAAAGAAGCCTCAAGTGAGCATCAGGAAGTCGGTCATAAAATACTTTAACACTGGGCTTTAGGAGCATTAGGGGTTTGAAGGCTGGGAGCACTTTTATTTAGAGGCTCCTGTGATTTACTTTTTTTTCAAGTCTGTATGTATAAGTGGAAACTGAAGATCTAAGTACCTTTTGAAAATCCAGACTAAACAGGGACACCCCCCCCTTCCTTTTCTGCATATATTACCTGTTCCTTTTTAAAAATAAAGCAGGATTTTTTGATAAGCCTACATAATTCTGATTATACCAGCTGAAAGTTTGTAGCACATCTGTATAACTTGGGTACCTATGCTCCATTCTCAGAGAGTTCTTAGCATTTAGGTGCTTCTATGATCATTACACATGTAAGATGAAACAAACACTTAGCTTTGGGAGCTTGTACTCCTGGGATGCTACTGTTTCTCATGCAAACATTGTGTTCACTTAGAGCCAAATCTTTTGCTATTGTAAAAGTGCCTTGGGCTGCAGTAATAGATGGACTTGGCTTCTGGCAGTTCAACACACAGTACTTCTGTTGTGCATTAACAGGAATCGGGTGATTCAGTAAATGCATGAATTAGCTGTTTTCCCCTGGGTCTGCGTTTTCATAGCTACAGTAACTTTGGTGTTGTCAACTCAGCATGTAGTCATTCCTTTAGGGAATGTCCACTTACCCCTCCGGGAGAAAGAGCCTTCAAAGTTACAGCTCGCTGCCAAGTTCACTGGTGTCACCTGCAAGCCAAGAGAACATTTTCAGTCCTACTGCTGAGTCAGTAACAAGTTCCTCAAAATCACTTTAGGAGAGTACGTGGAACACGTGGATCTTGGCATCAGAAGGTCAAGTTTGTCACTTATAAGTCCCTGAGCAGCAGAGGAGTAGCAACAAGATTGAGCTTGCTTGGCTGTGACTAATTCCATTAGCCGACTCAATTCTTTTGTTGTATGGGGCCATTAAACCAATATCCTGAGCAGCACAGGATGCACCTACACAGCATAGCCCCATGGATTCAATGAGAGTTTAATATTTTAAATGTTTCTGCTGCAGTTGGTAGCATTGGGATACTTTGCTACTCAGTTTCTGTAACTGCAATCTGCGATTAAAATGACTTTGCTCTAGACAATGTAATGGTTTTGGGGCAGATGAATAATGAAGACGCAGAGCAGAATATTTAAAATTATTGCTGAACTTGCTAGTCTGCATTGATACGAGTAGTTGCTGAGCCTTGTCTTGTTTGAATTTTGCAAAGTCTTGTATAAATAAGTAGTCCTGCTGTTATAAACTCTAAGGGTTTATTGTGTGTCTCACAATATAAATTGTCCTTCCTCGATGGCAGTGGCTGGAGTCATGTGATTAAAAAGCATGTGAATGAATTCCCAGCCGTCGTGGGATCTCTCCCCATTGCCAGAGTGCTAATGGGAGAGAGGAGGAAGGCCAGGGGCACACGAGTCCCTCCAGGCTCTGGGGATCAATCACGTTCGCCTGTTGGAAGGCTGTGAACAAGATCAAAGTTCAGAAAACTTCTTGTTTTTTATCTGAGAAGATTTTTGTACTGGTCAGCTGGGTCAAGCCAAAGGACAGATGCTTAAAGACAGCATATAAGAACAGGGCAAGGAGAAAGTGATGCTTTTCTCACTTTGTTCTCCAGCCTCAATAAAACCAGCCTGCTCAAAACAGGATCTTGGGAACTTCCTGAGACAGAGGCTTTCTCTATACATTATAGAATATTCCAGGTTGGACGGGACCCAGACCTGTTGTTCGTGCAAAACAGTGCTGTACCCACAGCTATTACCAGTAGCCATTTTTCTAGCTTACCAAGGTACGCAAACATTGCTTTTCCCTCAGTATCAAACTGGGATCTCGCTGAATACACTTGATTATTTTTCTAAAACACAGAATCCTGAGCAGCCTAATTCCTTTCTTTTCTCTTTCTCTGCAGCAATGCACAGATGGCTATGAGTGGGATCCTGTTAGGCAACGGTGCAAAGGTACAGTGACTAATTCCCCCAGACAGACTTGCCACTGGTATTGTTTCAGAACTGCCATTGCACCCCCAGTTTTGGGCAAGGGGGTGTGTGTGCACATCTGGTTGTTTTGTTTGTATTGTGGCTGTTGCAGGAGGTCCGCCTGTTAAAAGCATGCCTTGTGTTGTTGCTAACCACAGATATTGATGAATGTGAAATAGTCCCAGATGCATGTAAAGGTGGGATGAAATGTGTTAACCACTATGGAGGATACCTCTGTCTACCCAGAACGGCCCAAATTATTGTAAATGAGCGGGAAGAAGCGGCGGCCGAATCCACCAGCGGTCGGAACAACGTGATCCGCCGGACCCCGGCCGACCCCCAGCGAGCCCCCCCAAACCCAACCCACCAAATCCAGTGCGCAGCTGGGTACGAGCAAAGTGACCACAATGTGTGCCAAGGTAAGGAGCGCCCTCTGGTTTGATTTTGGAATGGTCAGTGTGGGGGACGGCAATCCACTGCCTGGGCAGTGACAGCCTGGAATCTCACCTTGACTAGAAAGGGGTTGTTCTCCATTAAACTGGACATGTGCACACTTAGGATATGTAAATAAATTACAGGCATGATGTTGTTCAAGGTACAGAACGTGCAGCTTGTTGCAGCCTTACAGTCTATTTAACATTAATTCTGTTGTCTGTAGCTCCTAAAAAAAACGCCCCTTAAGGCAAGTCTAGTCCAGCATTTTGTGTTGTACTAGGTATGTGAAGGAGAGGCAGTGCTGTGAAAAAAGTGGGCAAGACAGCAAGTCATAAACAGTTCCTAAAGGTTTGCAGAACTCTGTGTTTTTCAGTAAGTGAATGCTGAATGGGACAAAAAATAACCACTGTGTGAACTTCTGCTTAGAGCAGACTGCAATGCAGAAGGGTCCATGCTTTTATCCTGGATCAGGAATATTCCTCCAGTGGTAGGAACCAACCATCTGAACAGCTTGTGCTCTTGTGATCCCTGTGGAAGTAACTCTAGGCAGACCCTGCCAGGTTACTTCCAGTTATAGCCTGGCCACTCTTTGAAACTATGGCAATGAAGAGCTTTCATCTGAGTGTACATACACCACACACAGTGCCAAAAATTCTCAGGGCATTAGCAATGTTAATTGTATGCATTCAGCAACCAGATTCACAAGCACTACTGTAAACTAAGACTCTTTCATTTATTATTTCATATAAATAGTTTACTCTTCTACTTGCTGAAGTAACAAATGTTTCATCCACTGTTTTGTTTTCTTTCATAAAAATATATTCCACTCCTTGGTCCCAAACTTGCTTTTCAAGCACATTAGTAGGATACCCCTGAAAACAGAGGGCAAAACTTGACCTCATGGTTCATCTTTTCCACTTTGTGGCCTGTAACAGTATAATCACATAAAATAGTACTTGAGTGACTATAATCAGGGTGAGCTGTAATGTACAGTGGTAGTTTCCTTCTCCCTGGTATTCGTGTACACAGAACGTTATTTATCACTAGTAAGTAAATTCCCTGTCATTCTGGAGCACAGTAATCATCACTGAGAAGCTATTTTTGTAGGCAAAGCCTCAGAGTTGCATTTCTGGCTTATCTGCTCACATTCAGCGTTTTCTGTCCCCCCAGTTCAAGAATGGCAAGCACAGAACCTACTGGAGGAGGTCAGTGCCGAGATCCCCTCAACCCTGGGCATTCACTTGGGGTTATCAAGAGAAAATCAGTGCTAAGGGTGGAAAATTACCTTCTTTTTCTTAGTTTAACTTGGCAAAGCAGCAGCAGAACCAGGAACAGAACTCCTGGGCTGAGCTGGCACTCCCTCCTTCAGGTGATGCTCCTGGCACTCCTCTTCCCTGGGGAATCACAATAAACTGCTTCAACTTTAGCACATAACATTTTGGTCTGATTAAAAAATGCAAGAAATGCTAGAAAACTTCCCAACACGACCCTCCCTTTTGCTGCCCTGGCTTTAGGGGTGTAAATTTGGAACGGAGGAAGGAAAACTAACAGCATATTAAATACCTTGGGAGTTAGAGACCAACAACTGGTTGAGGTTTCTGTTTTGGTGAGGAGAAGACTGGTGGTGATACATTACTATTACTCTAAGATCCAGCTTCCTGAAACTTGCAACTAAATACTTCTATTCAATTCACAATATTTGGTTAATTTATAACAAGTAACTGTTGTTACAGTACCAGAACATCGTAACCCAAGCACACAAACTGTGGTGAAATCTTGGGCTTGACTGAATCAAGAATTTTGCTACTAATTTCCTCATGCCAGAATTTCAATCTAAATGCAGAAAGCATGGAAATATTAATGCTTAAAAGCTGAAATGTATTGTACTGAATGAATTCCAGCTGGAAAAAGGGCAGTGGACAGTGTGCTTGAAAGAAAGGATAAAAGACTTTTGGAGCACTTAAAGCCTGCATTCAACTTCATGATCTTCATGCTTTTCACTGCTGAAAATATCTTATAAAAGATAATCTTGATCAGCAATGGTCCCAGTGCGGATTTATTTAATTATGGTTAAAAGACTTTGCTATGATAACTGCCCCAGGCTCCCAGGGAGTGTAACTTGCAGATACAGTCACACTTAAGCTTGTTTTATTGTTTAGTAAATCAAATATGAAGTCCAGCTCCTTCTAATTGTTTGCAGATGTATGACATTCTCCTTCCAGTCCAGCAGCACTAAGTATTTTATAAGCAATGTGAAAGTGTGGAGACCTCTGGTTAAAACAATAACACGCTCTGAGGAGCTGAATTACTGACATCATGCTGCAGTGTGAGGGGCCTTCTGTTTGAACACGAGTGTCCACTCCCTCTTTAAACACAGAACAGTGGAGGAGGACAGGCCAAACACACTCCTGGGCTTGGAGAAAATATATAGAAATGGACTGGTCCTGCTTCTGATGTGCTGAGATACAGCATTTTTATGACTACCAGTGTTTGGAAACATGTGGATGTTAAAGGTGTAGGTAGTAAACGTTTCCTGAGAAGTTCTGAAGTGAGTTCCAGGAGCCGCCAGAATGATGCCAAGATGAGGGCAGGTTATTCTGGAGGGAGATCTCTTATGAAGGAATTGTAGAGGAGCCTCAAGTGTTGTGCTTCAGCTTCAACACTTGTACTGGGCCTTAAATTCTGACTTTATGACCTTAACTTATCCCTGGGATAACCAGTTCCCACTTCACTGTCACTCCTAGTTTTGGTCACCAAGGTAGATTCCCAGATGTGGCACAGGAAGGCACTGGGATGCCCAGACCTGCCACTGTGAGAGTATCACTGTAACTGGTGAGCAAAAAGCAGAGGAAGAAATATTTTTGAGCAAATTACTGGGCTAACTCATGCTCACATATACTTTTTGCCTGATAAAAACCATAAATACCTACACTCAGTGCCTCATACGAGACAGAGTTGTATTTTACTGTGATTTGAGTCTGTTCCTATTGCAGTCAAAAGCAAATCAGCCAATTAATTCAATTTTGTCAAACCTAGTCTGCAAGAACATAACTGGCTTTTCCTAGAATGTTAATGACACCGGAATGAAAAAAAGGGACCAAACAAAGGTAGCAAATAACTTGTAAACTCGAGAGGGGGAAAGAACTTCTTTTTCCTGCCCTGCTACCATGCTGGCAATACAAGCAATAAAGTAAGCAGGTTTGCTGCTCCTCAGCTAAATGAACCTCTGATATTTCTCCAGTCTGTTTATCACCCTTTGTGCTGCTGCAGATGTGAAGGGCAGGAGGGACACAGATGTAACACAAGGGATCAGTATTTTCTCAGATGGCAGAGAGATACATTTTTCCAAGGAGCTCTGCCTAGACTTGGTGGGTGTTGGTTGCTTTTTTCCTTTTCTATGAGGGGAGGAAAGAAATCAATTTGTTTTCTGTGCTGTGGTTATTTTTCCCCTGCAAAATCATTTCAGGGTTCTCTTCACTGTAGGGCTTAGGGATTTTTTTTTTTAAGTTTTCTGGTTCTTTTCAAAGTAACTTCCCATACTCAAGCTATGCTTTTGATTCAAGAAGTTAATGAAGTGTGAATAAATTAAATAAGCCTACATTCTGCATCTCTAGAGTCCTTTGTTCTGTTAAGGAGAGAGGGACAAGGAGAAGCAGTTCGTAATGCCCTTTTTCATACAGAAATCACTTTATATTAAATATACATATCTGTCAGGGATGTGCAAGTGGCAGGTACAAGACATTGGAGGTGGGTGAGTGCAGGTTCCTGGCCTGGGCTGTGCCTTTGGCAGCTCTTCCTTGGTATTTTGGCTGGGGCACAGAAGGCCCCTCTGCAATGCAGCTCCTAATGAGCTCCACTTACCCTGCTTTGATTTCCTCCCTGAGGGGTCCTGGAAGGTTTGCAGGTCCAGCTCAAGAGGGAACCAAACCTGAAATGCATGGCAGGAGGGCCACTAATGTGCCACAACCACTAATGAGTCTTCAGGGACCGACTGGAGGGAGCCCAGGGACCCTCAGAAGGGCATGGACTGGGAGTTTGGAGACTCTGCACCAAGCTCTGATCTGCTCCTATGGGTTAAAGCTATCTGCTAATACAGGACCTAAAATACAGCTACAATAACTTCTTAGGCTGAGCCCAGAAAGGTTTTGGAGAGCTTTTTGTAACATATTGCACCACCCCACGTTTTCCCCATTCCTGTAAGGACTAATTAAAAAATGCCTCAGGACTACTTTGGAAAGAGCCTGAGGTATAACAAGTTTAGTTCCAGGGTTGTTCGTCTTGGGGCAAGACTATTTACAAGGACATGTAGGACAAGGGGGAATGGGTTTAAATTGAAAGAGAGTAGGTTTAGATGGAAAATTAGGAAGGAATCCTTCCTTGTGAGGGTGGGATGGGCTGCCCAGAGAAGCTGTGGCTGCCCCATCCCTGAAGTATCCAAGGCCAGGTTGGATGGCTCTTGGAGCAGCCTGGGCTAGTGGAAGGTGTCCCTGCCCATGGCACGGGGTGGCACTGGATGGGCTTTAAAGTCCCTCCCAACCCAAACCATTCTGTGATTCTATGAACTGCACTGGACCTGTTTAGTTGGAGGATGGGCTGAGGAGAGAGGCTGTGATAGGGAAAATAAAGCCTGGTTATCTGGTTCAGGGTGCCATTAGTTCACCCCAGTGCCAGCTCAGTTCACATGCTCGTGCTTGCTGCAGAACTTCAGCAGGCGGGCAGCACTTGCTGCCAGCAGGAGCCACCTGAGACTGACATGGTTACACGTGCCATTTGAACACTAAGTCCTTGGACAAGCCATAGGAATGTTGCAGGTCCAAGAGAATCCACAGAAGGACAAGCTGACACTTCATAGCTCCTTGCCCTGACTGTTCACAGATGCCAGTTAACTTTTTGTACATTTGGATACATCATGCAGATTTCATCTTTTATCAACCCATCCTGAACCAATTGTTCAAGCTGTTAATCCATGAAAGTACTGCGTTTTGCTGCAAAGAGCCCTTTCTGGAGCACCTCTTCAGTAGCCTTGAGGGCCCAGAGGGGACCTCACAAAAAAAACCATCTTGCTTTGAGGGCCTGGTTTGGGGCATTTTGGAAATCTGGTCACTCTGAATCATCTCCCCATCTGTGCTATTTGCACAGCTGTGAGTGTCATGTCAAGACCTTGAATGGATATTCCCTGTTCTGTCTGACCATTTTGCTGTGAGCATCCATCACAAGCATAAATACAAGCAGCTGCTTTCCTTCTTTTAGTAAGTTGCTGCTTTCCCATTGTCCTGACCCTGCAGGAATATGCTCCATGTGCTGCAGCTAAAGATTCCTCCCCTCTGCTAATGGTGCTAAGTGTCCTAGAGGCAAGCGAGCCTCCCAAAGCTGTATTTACCTTAGCTGCTGAACTGGGATTGTGCAGGCAAGCCCTAGACCCCCAGTTTAAGTAAACTCATTAGCAGTTCTCATGGCTCCTTGTTGCAGGAAAATGGGATTGCACAGTAGTCACATCCACTGTCATCCTCGTGGGCTGGATTTGTTGATTTTAAAGCCTGTTTCCTTAGTAGCTCGGAGGAGGCTCATGTTTTGACAGACAAAACATTGCAAATGGATTCAGAAGGCACATGTCCTGAAGGAAGTCCAAACCTCCAGCCATCTGTCCTCCTTCAGAATTCCACTCTCTAAGCTGGAGGTCTTTTCCACAGCGCAATCAGGAATAACACCAGATAGCAAAGGGGAAGAATGTGCTTATGCCTGAGCCTGACTTGGCTTCCCCCTGTACTTGGCACCCCATTAAAAGGCTTAGAGTATTTCTTTCTCCCTTTGAGGAATTCCCTGTACCTGCTGCAAAGGCAGACACAGGCACCCTGAAGTCAGGAAGCCACCCAAGGAAGGGCAGCTGTCATTGAGGAGCATCAGAGCGCACAGAAAGGGCTGTGGAGCACGGCATGGCTTTGATCCCTGGGCCAACACCTGCTCCCAGGGAAACATCCTCCAGCACTGCAGTGCTGCAGAAAGAGCACCCTTGGTTATTAGCACCCTGCCTGAAGAACTTTAGTGACAGTATTGCCACTCTGGGGAGAGATTTTGGGAACCCTGCTTCCACAAAAGGATCACAGGGATGTTCTCAACATGCTTGCCTGCACTCTCATTCCTCAGCCTGCTGAGAGAGGCTCCTCCTTCCTCCAGTTGTTTGCTCAGGGTCATTTTCTCTCAACCAATTTCTTCTCCCTTTTCAGACCCAATTCCTACTTCAGACTAATTAGTGTGCAATGGAAATGCTCTTTCATTTTGGAAGCACCAAGCCACCTTTCCTAGAACATTTCCAAAGGACCTCCGCACTGCAGACACACAGTTTTCAAAGTCCCAAGACATTGCTTGAGCATCTCCAAGGACAAGATGTTAATTTAGCAAGTTGGGACCCTTGTTCAAGTTTGAAACTGTTATTTCCCTTATTCTATTCCCTTTCCCGGTGATTTTGTCCCTTTCCATGATGGCAAAGGAAGATGACAGCTGCTGTTTCTCTCTGCCTTTCTGTGAGTGCTAGAAGAGTCCTGCAGGGAGAACAAAGCCTCCCACAAAGGCAGCAGTGGTGTGTTTGATTCTACCCTGCACCACCCAGGGATGCCTGTGCTCCTTTGCACATCCTTTCCCAGGGAATTCCATCTGCTGCTCTACAGCCCAGTCTCCAGCACTCCAAGAATCCATTCAGTGGGATGCTGAGACTTGCTGTGCTGCCCTTTTCTTCTGGCCAGAGACAGTGGGAGTGTTACAGGACTGGTGAGGTATTTTGGGTCTGCTGGAAAGCACAGTGGGAGTGAGCATTTTGAGCTCACCTTCCCAGGTTGCATCTCAAACATTCCACATGTGCTGTGGTGTGGTCAGCTACTCTTGTGCAGCACTTTGTGCTCTGTCTGTGTTCACTGAGTAAGGAGTTGTACTTTTTGATCATGGCTTTAAGGTACACTGAAATTGGCCACCTCCCTTCATTACACTTCCAGAATATTTATGCCCTTTTCCCCTCTGTGATGCTTTTTGTTCTACTTTTTCTGGACTCTCACCATTTATGCATGTTCCAGGATAAGGCACACCAGATTTAAGCATCCTTTGGGCTGAAGGGTTTTATCAAAAGGAATTTTGCCACATACCTGTCAAAGGTTAGTTGCTTCTGTCCCCGAGACTAGGAGATCTGAACTTGGCTTGTAAGATCTCTTCCCTCTGGATGGGTCAAGAAAATATGGAATAGGTCATCAGCCGTATAAAATTAATGGATAAAAAGCATGAAATTCCACAAAAATAATAGGTTTTCATCTTTAATTTGCTAAGTTTTGTTTCCACAGCAGCCAGAAAGCAGCAGTTTGGAGAGAGAGTTATTTGCCCTAATTAAATATACGGCAAAATTTAACTGGCAAAAAACACATTAAACACACAAGAATCCTGCTTGTTTCTTCTTTCATCTACCTTTGAACTCTACCAAAAATACATTACAGAGCTCTGAAGTATTTTAGCACACGTGCAGTTATGACAAAATATCTTTTATGCTCATTCCCATTTGTGTTTTAGTTGTTCATGTGAAATCCTGTTGAAAGTTGGTTCTATTGTGAGTAGAGTGGAGAAATGTTTAATCTTTGCTAGGTAGAATTATATGCTAAAACCTGTAGCACTGAAGCTGAAAAAAAAAATGACTCTGAAAACAGGTGTTATACAGACTTTTAGAAGCTGCAGTGCTGACAAAAAGTTCTTCAGGCACAAAAATCAATTAGACATTTTCTGGCACAAGGTATCCCAAGCTCTTAATTAAGCATTTTTAAAATGAGATATAATTAGATCCTTTATCTAATAATAAAGGTATATCTAATTTTTTTTTAATTAGCTATAAGTAGAGCCTTATCTGTTGCTGTTACTGAATACCTTAAATAAGTAATTCACCTCACTAAAAAAATGCCCCATATCTATTCTGCAGTTAAAAGGTGGGGGGTGGGTGTTGTTTTGGGAGGGGTTTTTTTAGTTAAAATTCTTCAGTGGAGTGCCAAAGGATTCAGTGTATGAAGGTTTATCCCCTGGGAAGAGATGTTTACTTTGGGAAGCTCTGAATCTGTCTTTAAACTCCTGACTAAAACGAGTGGACCTGTCTAGGCATCAGTTAAGCCTGTTGCAATTAAGCCTGTTGCAATCAGTTCTGGAAAGGAGGAAATACTGCTGAGCTTCCTTTTCCAGGCTGAGCTTCCTGCGAGTTAAACTGCAGTTGTGGTACCTGACTCAGAATGGGATGAAAAAACTGCCATGATTCTAGAAAAGCAGTAACACAGACAATCACTTACTGCAGATCTGACAACAGGACTAATTTAAACAGAAATCTTTACCCATACTGGAACAGCTCCTGTTGCCAGAATGAGGTAGAGTTGGGGACTGCAAGGATTTGGGAGAGGTAACAAGTTTCTGGGTGGTTTTCCAGAGCTTGCCAATAAGGTAACATTTAATAACAGACTTGCGCACAGGAAAGGAATACATTTCTGCTAACTTTGCAATGTTTTCAGGATGATTTTAGGACTTGGTCTACCTTATAAAACTACCTTGATCAGAAAGATGGGAAAATCAATCTCTTCCTTGTCTAAATTTACTCTGTGGAGAATTCTGAGTACCTGGGCTCCATTAAAAAATGGGTGGGATTAAATACACGTTTAGAAGCAACAAATACAGTCAGTATTTGGAGAAAGTTCATCTAAGTTGATCAACATAGCATCATTTCAAGAAATGAATATCTTGGTCAAGTGCTTTAAAAATAGCAGCAGAGTTCTAAAGCAATTTTAAACTAGTTTTGTTTTGCTGCTGCTACTTGCACTTTTATATCTTGCAGTATTTAAAGCACTTTCTTTGTAGATTAATTTGTCCTCGAGGGACCTTCTTATCAGGAGCGAGTTCCCCACAGGACCCCGAGGTGATAAAGGTGAACCAAGTCAAAGAAGGTATGGCCTGTCAGGCCTGGGCTGAGGTAACAGCAGCAATATTTCCATGGACAGTGAGCACAGAGTCCCAGCAGGAACAAGTAGAGCTTTGGAGCACCCACTTGGCCCCCATAGGCTGGGAATGACACGTGACTTCATTCCTCCCATGAGTTCTCAGAGTGCAAGCAGATAACAACTATAGGCTGAAGCCAACAGCACTGTCCAGGCTTGGCACCTCTCGGGGGTCTGGGGTTTGCACAAGCAACAGAACATTATGGCTCAAACAGCCTGAGGGCTGGTTATAACCATATTCATAACTTCATCCCTGTTATCATTGGTGCAGGGAAAAAACCCACCCTTTTCCCCCATTGTAAACTATGACCATTATTTAAACAATCCAGGAACTATATTCCTAAGTTTTAACCTATTAGTCAGCATGTGGAAAATTATGGTTTTGGGGAGGGGGCTGCTGTTTGTGTGTGTATTTCTCTGTCAGAAACTGTGGCTCTGTAAGGCTATAAAAGAGAAAATTCCCCATTTCTAGAAGATTATTTTTATGAAAGGGTTGTCTCACTATGTATTTAAATCAAAACATTCTGCTGACACTCCGAGTTCAGTGTCCCCTGTCAGGAGAATGTCTCCTCACTCTGGAGGCAGATTTATAAGGCTCCAGGCACCTTTGAAATCAATTGAGAGCACAGCCATGTCATGGAGCCAAAAGCCAAACCAGCCAAGGGGATCCACCCAGCAACACCCTCCAACACCCCCAGCTCCTCCTCTAAGCACAGCTTCAGAGCACCAGGCTTGATCTTGTCTCTGCTTTCTCCACCCTCCCAACGCATCCTGGGGGATTCCCCAGCTCCAGAGAAGCCGGAGCTGTGCAAGGGCTGTTCGGGATGCAGGAACTCTTCCCTTCCCTGATTTTCCCACCTAGCAAACAGCTCTTTGCAGTGTAAAGCTCTTTGCCTGTACAGTTTTCCATCCTCCTGGATGTGGTGACTGCTACCTGTGGACTGAGCACAAGGCAGCTGCCAGAGCTCTGACTAACCACTCTAGTAGACATTGGATGCTCAGTACCACGATAGAACCACTCCTGGCCCTACAACCTGCAGAAGGCTAAGACTTTTTTTGGGGGAGAGAACAAACTAGTGTGGTTTTGTTGAGAACTAAAACCATTGGGAAATTTAGATGAGTTTCTGTAATTGTACCAAAGTGATGGGTAAATAATCTAATTATCAGCTGTCAAACACAACTCAATACATTTCTATTGCAAAAAGAAACCAGGTTTTACTATCAGAAGATTTTCATGATAGGAATCACAGTTTGCTGTCGTGGAATACTGAAATTCAGTGACATTTTGTACTGGCAAAGCTTCCAGGGGCCTTCAAATGCTCGGTTCTCCTGGACAACACGAGCGTGGGGAAGGAACTGTCCTGCTCTGAACATACCTTAAGAAGCACATGCTTCACAGCCCATTCTTGCTGTGCTCAGTGGTGCATTTGGGACAAAAGCAGCAGCAGTTTGTGTGACTCTTTCCATCTGAGTCCTTGATTTAGCGTCTGTCACGTCCCACACAGCCAAGAAGTGGCCTCAGCCCATTCTGGCTCGTGGTGAAGTGGGAGCCCCAGGGGCTCCATCCACGTGCCTCATGTGTGACCATGGCCCAGCCAGAAGGAACAACCCAAGTGCCTAAAACTGACAAAAGGCCAAAAGGCGGCATTGTAAGCAGGGTTTTTAATCTGGCTGTCACAGCCCTGGGATGGGCCTGGATCAAGTGGAGAGCATCTTTGTAGAAGATGGCCCAGGCACTGCGGCTTTATGGCCCAGAGTTACAGAGCTGTGTCTGTCATACAGATCCAGCTTCAAGACAGCATTACTATCCCTCTGGGAGGCACTTGGGATGGGCTGCAGAGACAACAGCCCTTAAAAGCTGCTGTGAGAATATGCAGGGTTTTCCATTCCTATCATTTGGGCCTCATTTGAAAAATTAAATGCTTATGTCCCACTGTTAACTATTCTTAGCACTAATTTCACAGTTTAAGCCCAGGGATGACCAAATGGCTTCCTTACAGTTCTTTTTCTCTTGGTTCACAGCTGGGCTGATTTTATTTACTTTGGTGCTTCAGCTGCATCAAAAAAAAGCCAAACTTTTGTGACAGCCTCCATGAATGTTTTAATCAGAAACCTCAATTTTACTTATCAAACTATTTAGGGTTATTTATGATGCCACTCACCATTGACAGTTCCCTTGTAGAAGGCACCAAATGCACATTTGCAGTGAAAACCCTCACCTGAGAAAACCTTCCATGTTCATTCTTCTAAACCTTGGGGCTTGCATTCCTTCATTATTTTCTTCCACAAGATTAAAAAATACACCTTCTTGGGTTTCACCTACTATTTCTTCCTGTACCTTTCAGAACTGAAATTTGTACAAAACTCTGCTGTATTTATAAGAAAATATGGTTTGTTTTCTTACAAAAGGTGAAGGTGAGGAGGTGTTTTCCATAAGGGATAATAACAGAATTCTACGCAGCCCTGGGTTTGATTGAAAACATCTTCCTGGGGAGCAGACTAACTAGTGAGAAGCCAAATATCACTCCCAACCTCCCAGGGCCCAACTCTGGCTACAAGTGAGACAGAATTAAAAATAAAGTAAAAATAATTTAAACATTACTAATTTCACTGACACCTTTGCCTCAGTTTACAGTGTCCTGAATCAGTCCCTCACCTTGTTGCTGGGATCTGTTATTCTAAAGCCCCTCACTAAAAGCTGCCAGAGCAGGCCTCCAATGGCAGGCACAGGCTGACCCACTCAAGGGTGGGTTGGAAATGCTGGAGAGGCGGGGAGGGAGCAGCCTGGATGTGAAGGAATTGGCTGTTTCCTCAGGGTGTCTCAGTGTCAGATCGTCAGAACATCCCAGCTCATCTCCCATCTAGAAATGCTGCTCCTTTCAGATGCTCTTCCTGCAATTCTTATTTCTATTTCATTCCTTATTCTCTGTTTTCTTTACTTGGACCAGCACCTAGTGCCAAAACCTGCCTGCAAACAGCGACTCACACTGTGATCCTGGGTAAATCACTGTACAATTAGCAACAGCACTTTCAGAGCGGTAATGAGGCAAAGCTGCTCCTTCAGGAAACCAGATCCTTCACATTTATGATTTCTGGTGGCTCTGAACAGGGCTGGGAACAGCTGACAGTGCCAGATGAGACCATACTGTCACTTTTACTCACTAGATGCTTCGTGCCACTTTTTGAGGGAGTAAAGCTTAGCTTGGCTAAAATAATCATCTCCTCAGTGTCCTCTCTGTTAAGTCCTATCCCTTCTAGAAGGGGAATTTCAAAATTATTGGTGATCTGCAACCCAAATCCATTTTCTTCCCTCCTCTAAGCAGGCATGGCTGGTTTGGGACAACAACACGTAGCTCTCCATCCACAGAGATTTTGCCGTGACCTTCCCAGATTCCTTTGCTGGCTCCAGGGGCTTTGCTCTCCACTACTGGACCTTTCAGGCAAGCACATGTGCATGGAATAAGTGTGAAGCCTTGTGGGACAAATAAAAATTCCTGCACAAACAAGAGGAGTAATAAATCAAGCCAGAGAGCTTTAGGTCAATATGAAGAATTAACCTATTTACTGAACCTTCTGTAGATAAGAGATCATTGTTCTTTGCTTTGAAAAGATTTTTGTTTTTAGTATGCACTTAGCCTCACTTATCTAGTATGCTTTGCTTCCTTTTTATTTTCCTTTCATTGAAAATGAGACCTACCTCCTTAAAAATCATTTGGACTTGATCCTAAAGCACACTGAATGCTTCCCAGTCCTTTGGAAAATAATAGGATATGAGAACTTTCACGACTTAGTTTTCATTTCTGGGAGGTGTTTCTGAGCCTTTGGAACCAATTCAGGAGGTCCTGGTGGGTTATTTGCTGAGAAACTGTATTTCTTTGCCTTCATGCTGATCTTTTTGCCTGTCCATGAAATCTCCAAGGCCAACTAACAGTCTGTGAGATCCTAAACAAGTTTAGATACAGAGATCTGGCTACAGAGGATGCTCAATTAACTGCTAAACCCCAATCTTGTCACTGGTCTTCCAGTGTTTTGCATATTTATTGGTAGCATTCATTAAACTCCAGGGAGTTGGTTGGATACTCTACACAACAGGTTTTAAGCTACTTAAGCCCACACGTTTACAGTCTGTTAAAAACTTCCCTTCCTCTTCAGCAGTCCCTGTCTGGAAATCTTCGACAAAGCTCTTAAAAAAGGAATCTTTCCAGGCCACAAATTCCATGACCTGGTTGCTGCTGTTCCCTGAAATCCCCCCTCTCTCCTCTGGCTGCCTGAACATGGCCCTGCTTTGGATTCTGAGTTCAGAGCAGCAGAACAGGGGAATCCTTCTCCATAGCTGGGCTTCTGAAAGCCAAGGGCACAGAGAAATCCAGCTCTAGGTTAGACCTCCCCAGCTTACACTGGGAAGCTGAGGCGTATTAGATTGGGAAGAAGCTTAATGTTGCAAACAGCAGTTTGGGTTATTCAATTTAAGAAATACCATAGTCACCTAAATAATAGTAGCATTGGGAAATCATAAAAAAATTACTTTAAAACACTTCAGCTTCAGAATTTTAAGCAATTCTTCCCCTTTATGTGCTTGTAGATACTTCCTTTTCTTCTGCTATAAACAGACCATCCTGCTAATACTCAGGCACACCTCTCCTTGCTTTCTCTTTTAATTCTGTTCCTTGCTCTTGGCATTAATTACTCTGATGTAATTAGCCTCCCCTTGATTTATCTTCTGCCAGTTCATCTCTTGCCTCCTCAGTCCTTGGAATGCAACACTTCCATGAAGGAAGAGCCACCAGTCCATTTCTTTGCCCTCCAGCAGCTGAAGGAGCACAGCACGAACTTCCCCCCGAACTGCTCCACAAAGCTGAGTGCACAGTCTATCCTGATGGAATTCCATCCATCCGGAAGGCATCTCTGAAAGCCTTTAGTGTGACTGAAATGCTGGGATGCAGACAGGGAACTGGCCTGGGCACTGAGCTCACACATTGCACTTGCAAGAGAACAAAAATCTGGGACCTCGTGCCTCTGAAAGAGGGGAATGGAACAGAGCAAGAACCAAACAACGCTCCTTTGGGGAAAAAAGGGGTGGAGAAAGGCCCTCAGTGCTTCTTTTTTTAGGAAGGATGGCTACCAAAAAGATGGAGAGGGACTTTTTACAAGAGCATGGAGTGACAGGAGAAGGGGGAATGGCTTCTGACAGAAAGCAGGTTTAGATTGGATATCAGTAAAAATCCTTCCCTGTGAGGGTGGGGAGGCCCTGGCACAGGTTGCCCAGAACAGCTGTGGCTGCCCCATCCCTGGAAGTGTCCAAGGCCAGGTTGGACGGGGCTTGGAGCAACCTGGGCTAGGGAAAGGCCCATGGCAGGGAGTGGGAGTGGATGGGCTTTAAGGTCCCTTCCCACCCAGGCTACTCTCTGATTCTAAAACTTCCCACTTCTCTTTTTTCCTGGGGCCAGAAGCAGGAAAACATCCCGTGCCACGAAGTATTAAAAAACTTGTCCAGTGAGTCTGTCAGGGCCTGTTCCTTCCCTTCCCAACATCAGCTACAAAGCTGATTCCTCTTTATTCCTGCAACTCTGGAGGCAAGAATCCTGGTTTGGACAGGCATCAGTACTACTGACTGTCCCACAGTACATCTTCTACATGTGTCCTCCTAGTGCTTTCCACTGCCTGCCAGTGTCCCAGAGCCTTGCTCCTACCAGTGTTCCCCCTGCTTGGAGCACAGGAATGGTTCATTTTTCCATGTTCTTGGCTCTGCTGCCCCACTAAACATCAACACATCCTGGGGAGCGCCCACGCTTCGTCACAACCACAAACAGTTTCAAAAGCAATCATTTTCTTTCATTTGGTTGTAAACTGCCCATTCAGGGCATTTCATCCACTTGTAGGGAGTAGAAGGGATTGTCAGAGGGGCTCCTTGTCCTTTCAGAGCCATCTTGCAAGAGCTGCTTTCCTCCCCGAGCCGTGTTTTGACAAAGCCTCTCTCTCTCTCTCCTGTGCTCTGCACACTTTCAGATCATCTTGAGACTTGCACAGGGCTGTATCTATTTTGGCTTATTTTCACTGGCAGCTGGTGTGTCCTGCCATGCACCCATGTGAGCAAAACTACAGAGCCCAGACAACTTTTGTACGGAGTCCCTTTGGCCACAGTTTCTCCATGGGTTTCGCTTGGCATGAGTGATACCAAGCACAGGTCTTGCCCTCAGCTCCTGATGGAAATTGACCTGCACCTTATAAACAGAAAATGCAGGCACCAAGAGCACTGCAATCAGCCACCTTGGGGCTGTGGGAAAAATTCAGGGAGATATGATTCAAAACCAGCTGAATAGAGGGCCATAAACTTGCCCGGCTCTTCACAAAAAAAGGCACTTTCTCTGCCTGCAAAGATTGGAAGGGCAGATCCCAGAGCAGCAGGGAAAGGAACAGCAGCAAAGTAAGGGTGGGAGAGTTGAGGGAGAGAGGGCTGTAGCTGGCAGAGTGCAAAGTGTAATTTTGAAGACCATCAAACAATGTGTGGAGTAAAAGGAGGGGCTTTGCTGGGCCCAGCTCTGGTGAGCTCCAGCTTGAGCTTTACAAAGCTGCCCATGCAGGACATTTCCAAAAGCAGTTGGTTTGCTCTTCAAGGCTCCTACTGATCCCAGCTGGAGCTGCTGGCCCTGCTCTCCTGGCAGACTGGGCTTTGTGAATCCCTTCCCTCCCACCCAGCAGTGATAACGATGTGCTTGGATGACGTGGCAGCAATTATTTATCTGCTGCCTTGGGTTTTCTCCTCCACACTCGCCAAGCACCCCAAAATCAGCCCCTACAGAGGGATACTGACATTTTTCCATTTCCATTACACCTTCCTGCTCCTTCTGGAGGAATTCTAACAGCTTTATTGTAATTTAAGCACTCTTTTTTTTCCCCTCACTCTCACTGACAAATTTGAAGCAAATTCCACCATATTTAGCAAGTTCAAACACATCCCAAATAACCTCATTTTCTGCTAGCACACCCCAAAGGAAAATCCCCTCAGAACTCCCCTTTTCCCAGCTTTCTGAGCATCCTGGGACTACTTGCTGAGATCCTTTGGTGTACCAAGCGAAGATGAAGCAGGAAAGAGCCGGCAGGGCAGGCCTTGGCTACTCTCTGAATGGATTTACACACTTGCTTAATACCACGTAAATACTGCAAAATAAAGCATGGATCTTGTCAAACTTCAGAACTTAGCAAATAAGGAGCATTAGAAACAGCAGACAGAGCTGCCAAGTCAGTGAGAGATCCCACGTCCTGCCTGGCAATCCCTCTAAATACATCCTTTCTCCCTCTTCATGTGACCCTTTCAGGTCAGCAATGTTGTGTGTTAGTTTAATATTTTCAAACTGGAACTTTACTGGTATTTGGCCTACATTTTTCTATTTATTTTCTAAACAAATGGTAGCCACTCCCTTCCCAAAGTAACCTTTTAAGCCTCGCCAGGAGTCTGTGAAGATCACAAGGTATAAGAAAGACAAAGAATTAAAAAACTCACATGCTCAGGCAAACAAAGCAGGTTGCTGCACTTCCCATCCCGCCAGCCCTGCAGCTGGGAAGGCCAGGATGCTCCAGGAGTACTCACTTACTCTAGGAAACACTGCTGAAATCTCATTTGCAGTGGAAAGTGCCAGGATTTTGGTAGCACTGAGGCAAACCCGTGGAACTTCCCAGCCAAACACCAGGGGAAAAAAAAAATAAAAGGAGAGAAAAGCTGTCCCAGTTGCTACTTCTCCTTGATTGCTTCAAGGCACATCCTCAGCCTGAGAGCAGAGCCCAGCACAGTTTTAAGGCAAAGTCATTTTGGAAGAAAAAATAGCTCTCTCTTCCCAAGGAAACTTCTGGTTTTTAAAATGCTCGGGTTTATTTATTACTGACTCATTGAAAGAACAAAGTAATTTTTGGTGTCTTTTTTTTTTTTCCTTTTTTTTTTATTTTTTGTTCCCAAACACAGAAAAAAAAAAAAAAGTGGCTAAACCCCAGAAAAATCTCAGAGTGGGGCCAAAAATAATAATAATTTTCAGTTTTCAGAATTTTTTTGTCAGGTTTTTGAAAGAACAACAAATACTTCCCAAGCACTGCTCCAACTTCCAATCTCCAGTCGACTGCACACCCTCAGCTCATTTCAGTTGCCCTTCATCCAGCCCATTTTGCCCACCAGAACCTCCTGGCCTGCTTCTTCCACCTTTCTTTTCCTTCCTTTATAAGTATAAACTGCCTTTTTTTTGCCTTTTACCTTCCAACAATTGATTTCCTTTTCTCTGGTGCCTCTGCCTCGCTTTTGATCCTACCTGGCTTCGCCTCTTGCATCTATTCTCTTTCAAACAAAGAATTTTTAAGACTTCAAGCTTCATTTTTAATCCTTCTTCATGTTAAGAATCACGTGGAAAAATGAATTTTCCCCTTCTGTTCTAACGGGGAGCCAGCTAATGTGAGTTCTCAAGGCAAGACAAGCAAACAAAAACGTGTAAGACACGATTCCTGATGGCTTTGTTCTGTGTAGCACTGCTTGTTTTTATATATTGCCCCAGAAATCTCCACTCCTGCTCATCCGTTTCCCTTCACTTGAACTGTGCAACCTGAACATTGTGTTTTTCTATCCCAGTTCTTCCAGTCCCCTCCCATCCCTGGAGTATATTTTGGACCAAACCAACCAATGTGTCTTTTTTAAGTGCTATTTCCACAACTTGCTTTTGTTCTTCTATCATTCAGAAGTCGTACAAGGCGTGAAAGTGAATTTCTTTCAACCATCTCTATTTCAGAAGGTCCAAGTCACACTTTAAATAAGTTTTAGACACATTTCTTCAAAACAAGGCATCTGTGGGTACGAACAGCAACACCCCTAAAGTATCCCAGAACCACAGAGGGAAAATTCCTGACTAAATAATGCCTTCAAAGGCATTTCTGGAGTTGGACCGGCATCAGGAATCTGCTTATTTACGTAGGGAGCTGTGGAGATTGCAGCATGTTGGTACTGCCAACAGATAGGATGATTAGTGCTAAAAACAATATCATTTGAGATAAGCCTTCTCCTTCTGAGAGTTGCTATTGAACTCGGCTTGAACCTCAGGGTTCTCAGCCTGGAAACCACAGCTGGAGTCCTACAAGGGCTCACTCAGCCTACAAAAGCTGCAGGGGAAGAGGACTCTCCTGATCAGGTTGGGCCCATAGCAAATATCTTCAGTCCCTTGTCCTTAATCTTAGGGTCTCTTGTGCCAGCAAAGCTGCACTGATGAGCCACAGAGTCACTCCCAAAAACCACCACATCAGGCTCTTGTGCCCCTGATCAGACTGAACCACTTCAAGAGGTGCCAACGTACAAGAAAAGCACCACTTTGTCTGCAGGAACTGCTTTTTGAGTCATCTCAGAAGGCAAGCTGGTTTCTTGGGGAGATGTTCATGCTCCCCTGGACAGGGATCAGCAGCTGTAGGTGCTGGGGAAGGGCCTGGAAAGCTCTGAGGAGCCCTTCTGCAGCTTCCTAATTAAAAACTCAGAGGTCTTGCTTTCCCTGCCATTGCAGGTTGTAGCAGCAATATTCTGTTCAGTCAAGCCTTGCTAAAGGATAATGCTTATGAGGTTTCCAAGGAGAGAAATAAACAGAATGGGAATGAACAGGGAACTTGGAACTTTTAAGTGGACGTAATTAAGCAAAAAATACATCCTTCAGATAATTCTGGAAAGTATTAGGAAATATTCATAATTCATAACCAGTTGTTTGGTTTTCTTTCAAGCAAGGGGGCAGCTTTACATCAAACACTGACTAGCTTTTCCATTAACTTAAATAAACAAACCAGTATGCTTCAAGTTAAGGGAACATCTTTTCTCTTTTTTTCCCCCCTCCTTTTTAATAACTGGATGAATTAGAAATAAGAACAAGACATTTACTTTCAAATAGGAAATTAGTTTGCATGCTATTCCTTCATGTTAAAAATACTTTGGAACACTCACAAAAACAATGTTAAGCTGAATTTATGGAAGTGTTCCATATCAGTTCTGAAGATGATATGCCAGATGTCGGGGAGAGCTCTTTCATCTGCAATAATGGAATAGTTTAATCCACCCTTGTTGTTTTTGAGCCCGGTCCAAGCAGATTGGTCATCATGGGTGGGTGATCCTCACTTAGGCAGGCATGAACCAAAAAGCACAAGTTGTTAGACCTCTAGCAGAAAAATCACAAGAAAGCAACAGCAGGAAATACTCTACTGAAAGGAAAAATAAGCCATTGCAATGTAAATCAAAAAGCTTGCCATTGTGACAACTCACATTTTGAAGCACTCAGAGACTTGCAGATACATTGCACTGAATTAGTGGATTGTAAATGGTTCCTTTTATGGCCCCAGCAAAAATGAAACCCAAAATACACATTTTACATTTATATAGGTAAAGCACATGGAATCTCTTTCATTTTGATGAGCAGGAAGGCTGGTCCTGTGCAGGGCTAAGGGTTGGACTCAATGATTTTTAGGGGTCCCTTCCAAGTGAGCATATTCTGGGATTCATTGATAGTTAACACTGTGGTCTTCTAATGGGGGCATTAAAGTGCTGTTCCCTTCGAGAAACCTGAAACACAGGCATGTATTAATGTCTGTGTTCTTGTTTTAAGAAGACACATTGAAGTAACACAGGATAGAAGATCTTTTTGGGAATGGTTTGTGGCGTTGTCTCAGCCTTGCTGCGACAGTGGCCACACCACTGTCATTTGCCCTGATAATTTCAATTACTGTATCACTCGACCGATGATTTGTGTCCCATTCATGTCGGTCACTGTGGCTGTGATTGGATGAGGAGGCAACTCCAGGGGATCTTGGCATTCCAAGGCATTTACCTTGTGCAGTGCCCCTCCCAGGCCCTGTGAGGGAAGGGAGCATCCCAGCTGGAGGGAAGTGCAGCAGAAGGGAAGCAATGCATCAGCTCAAAGCTTCATTCATTCTTTTCCCCTCTTCAGCTGCTGCCACTCCCAAACACGTGGGAGATGTTGTAGTGCTGCAAGCCATGGCTCCCTCCTTCAGTGAGCTGTTGTGTGTGATAAGTCAGTTCAGTGTGGACATACCAGAGACAATACATAATTGTGACAGAAAGCTGCAGCCCAGCTTGTTAACTCTGCTCATTTCATAGGGACATGCTGGTCCTGTGCCCTCCTATTCCTGAAGGCAAGGTTGGGTAACTGGCCCAAATTCACTGTATTTCCTCTCACTTTCTGCCCAAAGACAGAAATCACACAAGGAACTATGAGTTACACTGCATTCACTTTTTTTTGTCCATTCACTACATTAATACTTTGCATTATTTCCATTTTGTTGTGCCACAATGTCCAGGAATACTAAAAGATGAATCTACCAGGGCCTTGCTTTGCTGTGCTTTCAGGTGTGAGAGGGGAAACATCTCAGTCTGCCAAGGGAGCCGTGCAGTTTTTCAGGAAAATCTCATTAATTTCAACATTCTGCCTCATGTATTTGCTTAACTGTGGCTCTTGGCTCTTCCAGCTGCTTTTCCTGTGCAAACAAGTATTTGTGCAGGTTACCTCTGCTCAACTGTGAAAACTTGTTACCAGGGCAATCAGAGGAAGGGCCAGAGGAAAACTGGAAAGGGAGGGAGAAAAGGCAGCAATAAAAAAGGGGTTTAAGGGCTGTGCAGAGGCAGGAATGGTTAGAGATGCTGCCTCCCCACTCCATGGGGCAGTGACAGCACTAAACCTGGATTAACAGGTTTTGCTGCTCCAGGGACAAGGAATCCCTCCAAATATTCTGTCTTCTGGTACCTGTTGACCTCGTGTTATGTAACAGATTTTGTGCTGGGGTTTGCCATGGCCTCCCAACACCAACAAGTTAAAAGTTGTCTGGGGCCCCGGCCCAGCTGAACAACATCGCAAATGCTGAAGGAAGTAGCAAGGGAAATATAAGAGCCTTTGACAGAAATTGTTGATGGCTTGCTAAGGCTGGGGAGGGAACCAGGGAAATTTGGAGGTTGCTGGTGTTGTTCCTATGGGTAAGAAAGGATCAGGGAGGAACCAGGAAACGGCAGCACAGCGATCTTGGCTGCAGCTGCAAGAACAATATAAGGAACATAAATAGGGGACAGAACACTTCATTTGGTAAAGTAAGCCAATGCTCATGGATGAACTACTGCGGTTTAACCCCTTCAGGTGAAAAAGGCCAGTATGAAGCACCTTGAAGAGAGAGGAAAAGCCCATGAAGTGGCCAGAAAGGGCAAGGTCTCCCAGGAGCCTGGGATAAAGTAAATTGCCTGTGATGCTGCAGGTCCCTGTGTGTCTGATATCAGACTCTCTGGTGCCACTGCTGATGTGGGAGGTGATGTTTGCACTGCAGATGAATCCACTAGAAAAACAGACCAAGCCATTCTCTGTTCTCACTCACACTGAGAACTCACAAAATTTAAACCGATTAACTAAAATATTTATGGTTTACATTCAAAACAAGCGGAGAGCAGGTTCTCTGGAGTCAGGGACAAGTGCAACACTAACAGAGGTGGGATCACCCTGGAGTTACATTTCGATAAACCAGTCAGCAGCCAGTCCTTTGGTGCTCCTCAGTGGGGACAGAAATAAGAATTGTAATCCCATAAAGTCATTTTTTTATCCGGTGGAATATTCTGCTACAGAGTAGGACAGATAAAAGCAGCCTACAATTATGTGGTGAGTTATTTTGACAGAGTGGTATGTGCACAGCCAGGGAGAGAGCGAGAAGATGCTGCTGTTGAGCACATGGCAATACTTGGAGAAGCAGCGAGCAGCAAGAAGCTGAGCACTTCAGTCACAGGAGTAAAACACACTTCAGTTACTTAACCTTTCCCCAGCCTTGAGCACAACTCACAGGTATGTGCTGCAGGAGAAAAGGTTTCAGTGGCTCAAGTAAGATGAAGGTAGAAGTGGATTGCAGTTTTTTCTCCCTGTTTCTGAAGCCCTGGGGAAATGCATCCCCAGATTTTTCTGCGCTTCTCCTAATGACAGGAGGGAAAGTGCAGAGATTAAGCTGTTGCATAAGTGAGTGAGCAGCATGAGTCAGGGGGTTTGGGAAAAGTGACTCACAGCACAGAAGGAACCCAGCCAGGTCTGGAGCTGAGAGACTGGGGGGGAAATATTAAGTATGTAGATAAGGGCCTGACAGAGGGGAGTGCACAGAGAAGGGGAAACACTGTCCTGAGAAGAGGGAATCATACATGAGGTTTAGGGAAAACTAAAAAGCAGGTCATGCAGAATTTTTGTACAAAAGTGGTGGTTGAAATGCAGAGGAGCTGCCAAAGTCAGCAAGGGAAGGACAGAAGTGTGTAAATCACTTCGGGAGGGAGCACGGGCACATTTTTGGAAAATGAGGGAATCACTGGGTATAGCCATTAGTGAGCCTTATGGAATTAGAGCTATGAAATGCCAATGGATTTGTATTTTGGAGGAATCCAGGAGCAAGTCCTGCTGCCCTCTGTGCTCTCACAACTAGTGCTGGAGCACCCTGCAACCCCAAACAGCTGCCTGTGCAAACCTTAACCTGCACAGAGGCATGGACACCAAAGTCTTCCCAAATGAACTTCCCAGAGTAGCCCTGGAAATCACTGCAGAAGGCAGCATTTCTCTCAGGATGAGCCACTGGGGGCTGGTGGCCCTATTGACCACACACAGCTGAGGACCTGATGAACATTCCTGAAAGAGCAGCGGGGCTTTACATGTAGTTTGAGACACCTTGTCCTTATTGTAATATTCCTCCTCCCTTCTCCATTGACTCCTCACTCAGTTTAAGGGTTTTATATAGCACCAAAGCCACTGCAACTTGACAGAGGCCACCCCACCCCACCCACTCTGGGCACTGCAAGGTTTGACCTAGCACAGACCTGCGGGAAAAACAGAACGAGGGTCATCTAACTGAAGACTCTCGTGATGCTTTAATGGACCTGAATTCAGAGTGTTCTGGCAATTCTGCGCTTTGCAATGCCCCCAGGTCCACACTCTGGAAATGTCAGTGCAGGGTTCTGGATGTAACACTTCCAAACAACACACTGAAATTAAAGTGCTCAATCCCAACACGTTTTACAACGATTTTTATAACCAAAGTACAAATAGACCCCATAATAAGTTTGCTTTTGAGTGGCCTACTGAAAGCCTACAGAATTATCTGAGTACAATTATTCCAAAGATCAAGGCACTGAAGGAAACCCAGGTCCATTTCCACGTCACATTGATCAGCAAAAGGATTGTTAGGCTATTCCAGAGGAATTTTTCTCCTACCCGGGCTATAACTGTCCAGAGAAAAACTGTTTGGGAATAAAAATCCGAGCAACATCTTCCACGAGACTCAGAGATACAGGGAGTGTAAGTATTAATCTGTATTCCATGGGTTGCATGCAGCAATAATCAAACACCATTCAGGGTTTTTAACAATTTAACACAAGCTTACAGCTCTCATTTATCTGTGGTGAACAGCACAACTTTTAAAATTTAAAAATTTTAAAAAAGCACAACCTTAGCTGGGGTTAGAAAATGCAAAATAAAAAAAAGAAAGGATAACACTGAAAAAGAAGACCACTTTATTACTGGTTACTGATGGAATTTATGTGGCTTACCTGGGTGTACAAAGGTATGTTTAACATCTAGAAATTACACTTAAACCAAGCTGATGAGAAATGCGTTGAGAGTGTTTTCAGGTGTTCTCTTATCAGGCTTAGGGCAGAAGCTTCAGCTGTGGACTAAGTTGCTGAAACAGTTATGGAAATCAACTTCATCATGATGACACCAAATTTGGAAAAGAGAAAAGATGCTCAAGAATGAGCTTGTAAAAGTCCAATATTTTCTTTCTAGATCTGTTTCTTATAGTGCACTCATCACTGTGGTATCTTGAGTGCTTTCCAGTAGTGCATTAAGCAACATGACAAACATCTGTCACATGTTTGTTCTCTCACCCTCTCCCCAGAGGGACAAGTGTGTGCAGCAGAGAGTCTTGTTTTAATTTTTTTAATTATTATAAATACACATGCACGTAACACATTACTGAACATTCATGCAAGAGAGGAAAGGTCACAGCCATCTTGCTGTCAGGATGAAAGCTGGGGAGCTCTGTGATGTCCCTCCAAGAGTTTCTATCACACCCTTGCTCCACACTGTAGAGTCTTCTCAGGGACCAAATCAGTGTGCTCACCGGTGTCTGCACCAGGCAGAAACCAAACCCATGCATTCCCAAGTGCCCTCATTCACACTTAAGCCCAGGGATTTTGCCAAGAGAGATCAAATGGAATGAGGTGGTAGAATATAAGGAAAAATATGTGCTTTGTGTAACCACCGTCTCATTCCCATACTGTGGCACTGGATACAGGGATGTTGCATTAGAAGCAGGAACTGATGCAGCTTCCAGATCACTGTCACAGACTCAGAGGGCACTGTGCAAGTCACGATAAACCTAAGGATCTAATGGATTGGAAAAGTCTGATTACTGGAAAAATGAGCTCTTACAATGATGAAGACCTGGGAGTTACTTATTTCCCTACAGAGGGGAATGTAACCGGGAAAACAAGCTGGAAACTTCAGCTCAGAGGTTCAGTCAGACCCTGCACAACTGTAGGCAGGCAGGCAGTCCACCCATGAACACAGTGGGGATCCCAAATCAATACTGCCCAGGGAATCACATCCCAACAAAAGCCATCCAGCAGACAGTTACAAAGGGAAGCCGCACTGCGATGATGCAGAGTAACCACAGTGAAGCTCTTCTGAACCCACCAAAATAGTCCACCTACTGACAGATATTCTCCTGGCATGGAGAAGACAGGCAGGACACACAGACACAAATAACACACCACCCAGGCCCAGATCCTCACTGAACAAGAGGCTCAGGAGAGCTTGAGAGGATTCCTTGGAAAAAGTCTCAAGACAAGGTTGTTCTCAGAAACCCAGATCTTTTTGGCCATAACTTCAAACCCTCTAAGAGTTTCCAAGAGAGAAGGCAGCCAGCAGGCTAAAACTAATTTGGAATAATTGTTCCTTTTTCAAACTCATCAGACTTACCATCAGAAAAAACCAAAGAGCCCGAGTGCACAAGTAAATCTAGTCTGGATCATTTTAGCTGGAGCAGCTTATTATTCAATGCATTTTAACTAATCCACCTTAAAAGGGAACTCATGTTACATTTACTCATATATGAAGCTCCCAGAGATCAAATAAACTCTTTGTTCCCGCACACTCTGCAACAAAAAGGGCTGGACCTGTATAAGTACTGAGCCAGTTTACTTCCAGCTTTTATAGGAATGAGGAGCACATGCAAAGCCCAGTGAGGTCCCTGCAAAGACTTGCCTTGAGCTGCCCCATGCTTTGGCTCCAGCATTAACGACATGCCAGGGGGGCAGGAGGCAGCCAGTTGTATTCCCTGGAAATCTTTACACCTGGGAATGTGCTTTTCAGCTGTCAGGACACGACAGTGAGCTCAGCAAGTCCTGCATCAACACAGCAGCTTTAGGGCTGACACTGGGCAGAAATGCAAAGCCCAGCCTCACATTAAAGGGCTTTATTTTCCCCGTCAGATAAGGAGAAAATGCATGTAAAATATTTGGATATTTGGGGAAAGGGCAAACGTTGAGAATTAATTCGAACTGTTGATGGTTTATTTTTTGTTGAATCTTGTGGTCAAAATTGTTTTCATTTGTTATGAGAAAGAATCCATCATTTTTTCCAAAGCACCACCCAGAATCTGCCACTGGTGATGTTCTAACATCCCCAGTGCCTATACAAATAGAGAGGTCAGCTGAGATTTGTAAACTAGAGATCATAAGTTTTAAGGAATTTGTTTATTCAGCCTGGAGTCTCCAAATTGTGTAGGATGCCAAAATTAAAAAGTCATTTCACTGTACTGTGTCATGTTACAATAAAAAGCTCTCCAACATTCTGGATGTTCAGATGAGAAAGCAAGTTGTAATTCATTTGTCAGCACATGCAGTTTAATTATAATTAAGTACCTCCCAGGAGTTATAATGAATAGGCAAAATGAAAATGCTGTTTTATGCTTGTATAAACCTGCATTCAGTGTGAACTGAAAGCTGCCTGAATTACTCTGAGAAGTCCTTGCATTTTTAACTGTACTGTTCAAACAGAGGGAAACTGTTTCCAAAGGCTGTAACAGATTGACTGAATTAGGGGAATTTTCATGGGAATGACAAGAGGCAGATCTCTTCTTGATGGGAAGGCCACCACATCCCAAGTTCCAAGTCCCTGTCCAAAGCATGGAGCACGAGAACCACGCAAGAGAGATCACCAGAGCCTTTTTAGTATTAGCAAAACATGTTTCTAACTCATCTCCTCCTTAAGAAAGGGCTGAACTACATCTGCTGAAATTTTCCAGAGTAATTCAACATGAAACATCCAACCAGCACGGGGGGGGGGAACTAAACCAAAACAAAGTCAAATGATTAAAATACGATAAAGCTGCAAGAAGTTTACAGAAAGGTTTAGGCCAATAAGTACAAAATATTAATGGTATTTGACAAATAAAAGGATTTCATTGTTTAAAATATCTACAAATGCAGTCTATCAGAAGTCAAAGCTGTCAGAAATTTGGTCACATTTTAAATCCTGCAAATGGAGTAAGTGATGAGATGACATCTTGGGATACATTTGACTTTTGCTACCTTCACTTATAGGAAACTTGAAGCCAAAGCACTTCTAAGGCTAAATATTTTAATTAATTACTAATATTGCATTTGCTTTCTTTTTTTTAAATAAAGATATAGATGAATGTGCAACTGGAACACATAACTGTAGAGCTGACCAAGTGTGCGTCAATCTAAGAGGGTCCTTCAGCTGCCAATGCCCTCCAGGCTACCAGAAACGAGGGGACCAGTGTGTTGGTAAGTGTCGCTCTGAATCCCATGGGTTTCTCTCAGTATAAAGTTGCAAGCTTTATATTGAGCACAAAGTGGATGGGTGTGTACAGTGTCAGATAGCTACAGCACTCGGAAATGCAAGGGACAGGGACCTTATCACAAGAATGAACCACTGAAACATGGAATAAGGAACTGTTTGAAGTATAATCAACACTTGAACTCCACAAGATGGATTTTCCTCATGTTTCCCTGTGTGTTTGTGTTGGGGTGTTGCCCAGTGTCCCAGATAGTGCCATAGGTCCATGATGGCTGCAAAACCAAAGCCCATCTTTGGCCTGAGCTCAGCACCAGAGCTGTAGGAGCAGCTCTGCCTCCACCCAAACTTCATCCCTGCTCCATGTATTCCCTGTGCAGCCTGGCCAGGACTTGATTTTATGAGCATAAATGAAAGAGATGGAAACTCTGAATGCAGGTATATGAGATTTGCAACCTGTAAACCCCCCAGGCTTTATTCCCTGTGCCAAAATAAGCCCTTGGCACCCTTGGGACCTGTGCAAGTGCAGCATGAAATTAAACCCAAGTGCAGTGTAAACACGGCATCTTCCCTGTTCCAGCCTCCTTTGGAGACCCTGTGCCAAAGTGCCATTGCTCTGCTCCTTCAGCCTTCATTTAACACCCCTGGAATCACAATTCCAGTGGGTTAACTGCTGCTATAAGCACCGCAGCCTGGGCCTTGTCACACAGTGACAACAACTGTCAAAGAGGAGAGTCAAATGTGCACATCACGAGCTTATATTCAAGACAGCCTCCTGCAAGACACAACAGTGGTTTGGGCTTGGTTTCTTATGCCCCCAGCAGAACTTGAGGTTTTTCTCTTTCTGTCTCGGGGATCCTACACTTGAAAGGCATAAGAAGTTGTTGATTTTTATTTTTATTCTCTTCCCAAAAGGCCACATGGGTAAGAAATTGGGGAGGTTTTAGTATCTACCTATTCTAACTGAAATTCCTGGGCTTGGCTCTTTCTTCAAGGGCTGTAGAAATTAACCCAAAAATTCTTATCTCTTTCCCAAGAGATGTAGATCAGACCCTGAACTGTCAAATTGCTGTAAACACAGGTGTATCTGATTTTTCTCAGTTGCCTGTGCAGGAGTAGGATGAGGAATTTGGAATGGAGGTAGAGGAATTGCTTTGCTTATTTTTTTTTTTTTTTAAATATCTGGAGTTTATTTAGATTTTTTAGAGCAGGTAAAGTATATTATTGCCATGCAACAGCACTTCTAATAATAAGCCTCATGGTCCTGACTGAAAGTCTCACTGGACTCACTTTTATGCATCTAAATCTATACATGAAGATGTCTAGAAAGGGAAATTTCCCTTCTCCTATTTAGGTCAAACCCGAGGATAACACCTGCGTTACATATTACACAGTGACCTAAATTAGAAGTACATCCCAACAGTTAGTCCTGTCAGCATTTCAGAATAAAGCCTGTCTTGGGGGATTTTTCTAACAAGTCAGCCAGAAAGTGTTCTCAGGGCCAGATCTTGATAGAGGTTCTCCATATGGGAGGAAATGTTTCTCAAATTTGAAAGAAATTTTTCCAGACTATTTTGGCTCCAAAGTAGAATGAGGAAAAAAAAAAAAAAAAAGACATTTTTAACAATTGGTTGATTTTAATCTAAATTCACTAATAATTGCTGTCTTTTATTTAGATTTTTTTCTTAATTTTATTTTCTTGTTAACACATTGCCAAATCAGCCTTTTCTGAAATGCAGGATTGCAGAGAGAATTAATTGTTTTGCAGCATCTCTTCCAACAGAAGATTTGGCCCAATGGATTAGATGATGCTCAGCCCTTAGATCTGCACAGAGCTGAAGTGCCCAATCCCACAAGGCAAATTCCCAGTGAACCAGAGCCAGACCCTGGAAGTATTTATGTGTATAAATGCAGTGCCTAAGCAGCAAAGCCTTGATCACACATCTCTATTGTCTAATGCTTTTATTTTTAAGCAGTAATTTCTAAGAGCTTAGTCCTGTAGAAGTAAAGGATGGAAAACTACTGTGTCTCCTGATTTATTCCACCTCCACTTCCAAATTTCTCTCTGCCACAAAAGAGTTACAGTGACAATTGCTACTGTATGGACAGCCAGGAATTTTCCAGCCTAAGCCTTCTCATTCAGAACCATCCAAAATATTCCACTAAGCTCGGCCCAAACAGCAACTGCAGATTTGACAAAGAAAGGGTTAATTGCCAAAGATTATTTTTTTCACTTGATATTAAAACAAACACTTTCCTCATTATTAAAAAAAAAAGAAAAATGTCTTGGCCTCTTTTTAAACACATCTATGGTGGAAACAGCTGGAGGTAGGAAACTCAAGATCTGGCATGGATATGGGAAGTGCCTTTCTTTGTTCCAGGGAGTGCTGGAATTATTTGTGTGAGTGTTGATCCTTTGAAATCTCCCATTGTGTACATGTTCGGAGTACGGCGTGCACTGCTCCACCAAGCTCCAGCAGGCCCAGCTAAGGCACCATAATGGGATCAGAAAAGTGTATTCCAGGCAAAACCAGAGGCAGCATCTCCTCCAGAAGGCAGGGGAACCTCTGCAAACACGGCGAGGGAAAGGAGTGGGCTGGTACAGGTTTGTGTGGTTCGCAGGTGAAAGCCCTGCTCTGATGCACACCAGGAATGCTGACACTGGGAAAGGCAGCTGCTCCACCTCAAATCAGGGAGAAGCTGGGGAAGGTTCTTACTGTCTGAGATGCACAGCCAGGTGCTGGTACCTGGAAAGGTGTCCAGGAGAGGCAGCAATGGCAGCTCCTTGGAGAACAAGGCAGGTTCTGGGGATCCCTGCAAAAGCACCACCTGATTCCTTTCCAAGCCCATTAATTTTCTCTCCTCACCATTCCCCTGGACTTGCACAGAAAACATGGACTGTTCCTAATGGAGCTGCAAAGATTTAGTGAGTGCTAGGAGTGCTGCACATGAGTTTTCGGGAATGTGAGCTCCAAGCCACTCTCACTGTGCTGTCAGCATCGTGTCTGATCTTGAGGGAGCTGGAGGGAAAAGCTGAACTGAATGTGGAGTTTTACCTACACTAAATCAACCAGATCAAGCAGTGCTGTGGGACTGAATAAAAAAAATCAAGTTGAGATGTGCACTGAGCACAAAAATTGTTCTAAAAAAGGTACTTAAAGGAAAAAAAAAATAGTATTCCTGATAATGTCCACAGAAGCCATACCTAGCTCACACAAGCTTTCCTCCCTGCCTCTAATCAAGTGCAGTTCAGCTTCCTTGGGCACAGAGAGCATCGGGGAAGGGCTGTGGTTGCCTTTGCACTAACCCCTGTTTTTTGGTGCACAGACATCGACGAGTGCACGCTGCCCCCCTACTGCCACCACCGCTGCATCAACACCCCCGGCTCCTACTACTGCCAGTGCAACGCCGGCTTCCAGCTGGCATCCAACAACCACACCTGCGTGGGTAAGCAATGCCCTGCACCGAGCTGCCCCTCACCTCACTGGTGACACAAACCCTCCCCACCACGGCTCACCGTCCAGGGCTTTCTTCCCAACGGGAAGGAACAGAGAGCGAGCAGGGACAGTGTCGCCGCTCTGAAAGGCTCCTCTGCAAGTGATCCGAGTGCAGGAGGGATGGAGACAAAACTGGAGCCCTTTGAACACCTGTTATTTGGTTGGCAAAGAGGTTTATAGTCACTATTAATATTAGATTTAATTATTCCTTCAGTTTGCATTGTGATTGGCTTCCCCAATATTACTGCCAGGTCACACACCAAAGGCTGGAAGTGGCAATCAAGGGAACCAGTACTAAACCTCTGCAGTTAAGTGTAATTATCCTCAGCATGTGGGCAGTGTAGTGAGGAAAGAGAGCAGTTGCGTCACATCTGAATATCTAGAAAATAATGTTAAAAATTAAAACAAAGACTGCCACAAGTGACCTTTCAGCAGTGATCTTCCCCCCTTAGAAATAAAACACTAAGGGACACTTGATAGTAAAACTTTAAGACCTGATGTCAAGTTTGAAATCACAGGTTCTGTTCTAGGAGGATTAGAGTAATAATAAAAAGATAACTCTGTCCACTGAAGTACAGAGAGAATGACCATAAAATAATAAATCAAGAGATTGGTGATGGAGATGGTCAGAAGTTATTTATGGCTGAAATCTATATTTACTGTTTCTGGTACCATTGGCATGATGTGCATTCTTTGCACTGTTACCAGAAATTAACAAAAAAAAAAAAAGGAAGAAAAAAATTTGTGATGAGTCTTCCCCTATTATCACTCCTTTTCAGGACAAGGATGTTCATCATAGAGAGGGTTAATATCCTCTTCACTGGTCTAATTTTTCTGGGTGCCTACTGTTTGTCATTTTTTAGTTGTATCTCTGAATCACAGTGTTACTGACATTTAGAAGCGTTTGCAAAAGCCATGAACTCAGAGAGTTTTTTCCAAATGAAGCTTCTCCTCATTATCTGATAAACAAATACGAATGGAAAACATGCAGGGGAGGAATACAAGGGAACGCACAGTCAAATCTATGGAGTGAATGGCAGGGGAGCAGCAATTAATCAACAGTCTGCGCAAAAACAAGGGTTATAGATTCCAGAGGTGATTAGACTTCTATAAACATCCCATTAAAAATTGCTTCCCTTCTCACAGCAGAGTTCTCACCCATGTTCTGGGGATGGGCAGCACCATGGCAAACAGGCAGCACACAAACATGCCTTCCCTCAATGTGGTGCAGGCCTCAGAGCTCTGCAAAACCCCACTGGCCTCCAAGGCTTGTGTTATAATTGCAATGGAATCTCAAAGAACCGATTTTAAGGGTCATAAATAGCTTAAATAAATCTTAACCACTGCATGCTGAGAGGTCTTATCAGTATGTGTTCCTTATATCAATTATTTATAGAGACTTGGCATTTCATACCTGAAAAAAAAGGGGGCTGGAATGTGGAGCTTAATAGCCACACTAAACATTTTTGGGAGAATTCATCACACATTATAATAACTCCCATTCCTGGAAAAATGCTCTTTTTTACAGGGAATGTAAAGCACAGACCTAACATTGCTCCAGTGATGGCAGATCTCTACTGAGAGAGTCAACTGAGCTGCTGAGCAGTAGGCCCAGCCTAGGGACTTATGCACTGAGCCTAATTACCACCTACACAAGGCAAATATCTGCCCCTTTCCCTTTCAGACATCAACGAATGTGATGCCAATAACCCATGTGCACAACAGTGTTACAATATACTGGGTTCTTTCATCTGTCAGTGCAACCCAGGCTTTGAGTTAAGCAGTGACAGAATCAACTGTGAAGGTAAGTGATTTCATTTTGTGCCTTGGAAGAGCAGCTTTTTGTCCTGTTTTTGTTTTCCCAGAAGCTTGTCTGCAAACCAAGGGACATAATTCAAGTGGAGCCACCCTCGAGTGGGTGCAGTTTGGAGCCAAAACCTTTAGGATATTTACTTCTAGGGTGCAAATGTGGCTAATTCACACCTGAGTGGCTGCATTGAGGCACAGGTAGGGGTAGGTATCTCTACAGTAAGTGCCAAACAAGACCTGGGAAACAGCTGGGAAGAATAAGGCTCTGGAGCCCTTATTTCCCCAACTCCGTGGAATTGTGTGTGGTCTGATGCTGATGACCACTAAATGAATTGGAAAGGAATGCAGACCAAAAACAAGGGCAATTCTCTGTGTTGTTGGGCTCCTCTGGAAATCAACCCTCCAATTTCTGATGTGAAGGAAGCGACAGTTGTGCTTTTGAGGCCCTTTCAGGCCTGTGTACACAAACAGCGTGTCTCCTGATGATTATACAATCAACACTGCGGTTCCTCTGCCAGAGCCTCCACAGGGGTGCTCTAATCCCCTTTTGGACAGCGATGATCTCACCCTGAAAGCCCCAGATCCTTTCTGCCAGCCTTTGAGCCAGAGAGGTCTCTGGTTCAGCACTGCCCTCCCAAATGAGCGGGAAGAGCTCTCCCAGATGCTCCCTGGCCAAGCTGCTTAAGCTAATCCTATTTGAACAGAACAGGGAGCAGCAAGAATGCAGCCTCCGAGGACATCCCTGACCTCAAACCCAGAGCTGGGCTCAAACCTCAGAGGTGCTAGGAGGGAGCTTGGCTGTTTCCCAAGCCAAGCCCCAGTTTTGAGAGGTTTAAATGAGTTTCCTATTAATGGCACTCACTGTCAAATTCTGTTTCACACCAGACTTCTCTCACCGAGAAAGGATGGTTACACAAGGATAAGAAAGCAGGAGAATGGGATACACTGAATATTATTAGAAGGCAGAAAAACCCTTTTCCTCTTTCCCAAAGAGGTACTCCATTAGCACAGGGCACAAGTACAAAGGCAACATTTTTGCCTTACTAACTAATCTCACATCTGTGTTTCTTTCCCCCTCAAAGTAATCCCACTTTGGAATACTACAAGTATACAGGCTTCCAGGAGTTATTTTCCCAAACCTATTCTGAAGCCTAATTTAGCTTCTGCTTCCTGAAACCTCGAACTCTCCTTTTGGAAGATTATTGATAAAACCCCAGTAGAACTCCCCTTCCCATCTGCAACTTGGAGGCATCGAGCAGCACATCTGAGGCTTTTTACAACATTCTTTTTAGACAGATTTTTTTTTTTTTTTAAGCATTTAGCTGTCACATTTAGTTGTGTAACAAGGCAGATGTTAAGAGGCAATAACTGAGCTCTTTGCTCTCTGCAGACACTGATGAATGCAGGACCTCGAGTTATATATGTCAGTACCAGTGTGTCAACGAGCCAGGGAAATTCTCCTGCGTGTGTCCTGAAGGATACCAGGTAGTGGGAGGCAGAACATGTCAAGGTAAGTGCCCTCACCTCAAAATCCTGCATTTATTAGCACCATTTCAGCCAGGACTAAGAAGACCTGCCCTCTAAAAGTTTATATTTCACGCCAGAATTATTATTCTGTTAGCAGAAGATATGCTGATAAAGCGTTTGGTGATGATATGATATTCAATTAACCTTATTTGAATCCTGCAGCCCAAATTCCAAGTCCTTCAGATTCCTAGGACAAAATTCCAGGGTTTGCAACCCCCAGGTAAAACTTAGATGTCGAGGTAGTGGGTCCAAGTTTCAGAGTTAACCATCCCTGAATAAAATCAGGCCATTTTTTACAAACATGAAACATGGCTTTATACCCTGTTTCTTTTGAGATAGATTCCTAAATCCAGTCACAGTAGAAATTGAAGATATGTTTGTTCTGATAACAGAAGACAAAAAAAAATGCAAGCCTTCAGCAGCTGAGTGAATTTGTGTTTAGAAAAATAAATGTTCTGGCCAGGTGCCACCAAATGCCAGGGTTTTCAAGTTTGTGGTTTTTCCTCAATGCTCTTAAATGTCCCTCATCTTGTTACAGAATATTGCAGAACAATGTATTAAGCTCAAGAGCCATTGCTTCTGTAACCCAGAACCTGATTTAAAAGTCCTTATTTTTAGAAATAAATACGTGTAGAATTATCAGCAGAAGAAATGAGAAAATAGCTCTTTATCAATATCTTTTCTTACCAAATTCAGATGAACTTCCCTTCTACCTTAACAGCAGCTGGTACTGAATGTTGTGGGACAGTTGGAACATCTAAAAGATCTGATTACATTTGAATAAATCCTTTCTGTGCATCTGAAATTCAGGAGCCTATGTAGGTAGACAGTGGGGTTTTGGCAGTGACAGGAAAAGGAGCATTGATACAGTGCAGGGCTGACAGTCCCCACCTCCCTGCAGGCTTCTTTTCCCAGGCAAAAAAAGGAAGCTCTGCTTTGCACAAGAAGCAAGTTTGCATTATTTCTTTCAAACCTATTTGAGTTAAAATGTACCACAATTAAGCATTTTAGATCATGAAACCCAGGTTATTACACATGAGAACTGACAAAAGGCAGGAGATAACTCTTCCTTGAGACCTTTCTCCTCTGTCTTCAGGACACCTCATGGTATAAAGTTATTCTTTGCTAATGAGAAACTTTACAGCAGTTCCACAGTTGGATTATATCTGATTAATGTCATCTCCACTCAACTAAAATATCCAGTCTTACTTAACACTCAGTACAGAAGTTTATTCCACTTCTGCACGGAGAAATTCTTCATAGCCAGAAAAGCGGGAGGAGAACACTGAAACATGAGGAGTGTCTGACAAGCAGGTGGCTGGTTTTGGTTGTTTTGAAGACATAGTGAGTGTGTTTGTCAGTGATGGAACTGAGTTTGCTACATAGTCCCTTTTCCTTTCTCTTAGACATCAACGAGTGCGAGACAACTAACGAATGCAGAGAGGACGAGATCTGCTGGAACTACCATGGAGGGTTCCGCTGTTACCCAAGAAATCCCTGCCAAGAGCCCTATGTCCTCACATCCGAGAAGTAAGAGGAGAATTCCTTCCCTTTAGGCTCCCACAAAGAGGGGAGCGCTGTGCTAACGTGTCCCCCCGTGTGTGCCGCAGCCGCTGCGTGTGCCCCGTGTCCAATGCCATTTGCCGGGAGCTGCCCTACTCCGTGGTGTACAAGTACATGAGCATCCGCTCCGACAGGACGGTGCCCTCCGACATCTTCCAGATCCAGGCCACCACCATCTACCCCAATACCATCAACACCTTCCGGATCAAGTCCGGCAACGAGAACGGCGAGTTCTACCTGAGGGTGAGTACGGCTGGCAGCGGCACCTGCCACCATGGATCTGTGTGTTTGTGAGGGCATCACACAGAGGCCTTGGACAACCACCTGCATCACATTTCTTATCTGGCAAAAAAACCAACCTCAGTAACAGCACTGCAGAAGTCAGTGCCTCAGCCCAAGCTAAGCTCAGCCCAATTTACAATGGCTTTATAGCATATTCTTTTAGTGCTGCAACTATTTCAGAAGACCACTTGGAACAACACTGTTTCCTGTCAGTGGGATGCAGTCAAGTAGATCCATATGACTCAAAGTGTCCAGAACATCTGCTATTCGAGGGTTTTTGGAGGAAATCTGATTTCCTTGGACCCTTGTAATATTTGTAAATTCCTGGGAAATCCTTTCCCTGCATATGCAGCTTTATATTCAGTAAAACAGATTCAGCACAAAAGCTTTTATCAGAAATATGCTAATTGGAAGGTTTTCATTTTTAGTTATTTTCCTTCCAATATGGGGGTTAGAGGGTTTTGATCCAATACCGCACCATGTTTCCCCAAGATGGGAAACAAGGGACTGCTCATCTATATCTCACTTGTTCTGACATAACCTATAATCCAGTGCTTTGCCCTGGATTTATTACACATCAAAACCCCATCACTACCCCCAAAATACAAATAGTTCTTTGCTTCAAATAAGAACAAGATTGCTCCAGGTCTCACTTGGGTTAGACCCCCAGTCCAACCTTCAGACTGACCCTTAGAGCAACAATTCCAACCTCCTCTTGTTGGACCCAGAAAGAAATCGGATGCCTTAAATAGGAAAGCAGGGGCCTTAAATAAGGAAGCATGTGTTTCTTCCTGCCAGGGGACTGTGGTAAACAAAGTTATTCCTACTGGTTTAGTCAAACTCTGAGCTGGGTCTTGGATACAGCAGATGCATTGGATTCATGTGCACACCCCACTCCGGTGACATGGTGAGAAAATATTTGTAGTATGCAAAGGGGGAGAGGGAGCTTTCCCTCTTCTCATCACCTGGGAATGACAGTGCCATTTCCCAAAGCAGCAGCATGCCATGGACAAGGCCTTCCCCAGGAGCACCATCCCAGCCCGGGAAGCAAGCTTTGCAGCAGTGCAAGGCAGGGATGGCAATAGATACAGCCCAATTGCAAAGATTCCCAGTGTATACGAGGAGAATGAGCCATGAGGTGACAGTTTCCCTCAGCTACACCACTGTTAAAGACACTGTTAAGCCTCTTATTTTACTCGTTCTCTCTATTTTAAAAGCTGATAGATGGGCATGAAAACAAAGCCTTTGGGCGAGTCAGCACAGCCAGGCACAGGTTTGGGGGCGCAGTTTACTCCTCTGAGTCAGGTGAAGCTTTCCCTGCAGCAAGGCCAGGGGTGAGATGAGTCAGGGGCACTTGGAAGCGCAGCAAGCACCCCTGCGCTGTGTTTGTGCCGGGCAGGGCTCTGGTGAGGCCCAGAGGACGTCTCTCTGAGGGCAGCTCTGTTGTCCTTGCAGCAAACGAGCGCGGTAAGCGCCATGCTGGTGCTGGTGAAGTCGCTGTCGGGGCCCCGCGAGCACATTGTGGACCTGGAGATGCTGACAGTGAACAGCCTGAACTACCGCACGAGCTCGGTGCTGAGGTTAACCATCATCGTGGGACCCTATGCCTTCTAGGCACCACGGCAGCCAAAGATGTTACCAGAGAGAAAGCACTTACTATTTTATTTATGGATTTTGCTCTCTTTTTTTTTTTAATTTGTTTAGTAAGTTGATATCTTTTATTCACATGTTACACCTGTAATTCCCAATTAGTAGATGTGTTCCATAGTATAACATGGGCATTGTCACTTTGTGTATAAAGATTTAAACCTTGTTTTTTTATTACCTTCCTTGGACTAGATCCATACTATGCTTTTGTATGAGAACTGTATGTTCATAGTATTCTGTGCAACCTCACACCCCCTCCCCAGCCAAATAGGTCATGCAATTTAAAAGTGATCTTCCATGTTGGTTTTTTTTTTTATTTTAAATTCTAATGCAGCTACACTGAATCTCAAAAAAGAAAAAAATTATGTAGCCTGAATGATACACAAAGTAACAGTTATCTGATAAGCTGAAATATATTTCTTTTTAACTACTTTGTAACAAAAGGTAACAGTCAATAAAAATCTATTTCTGTAGACATTTATGTGCTATCACAGTGGGTTTTTATAATTTGGGTTGGAGGTGAAATTATATTGTGAGAAGTGCTTTGCATCAGGTTTTTATATGCAGATTGTGTTAACCATGCCACAGAACAACATCCTGCTCTCTCCAAGAAAAACAGACCATAGGAAGAAAATTCCTCCAACAGAAAACTCCAAATGGAAAAAAAAAAACAGGCAGGGCACAAATGTCCATGAGAACACCCCTGAGAACACTGTTGGTAGTTACTGGGATGCAGCATTTTCAGACAGAACTTAACATACTATTTTTCCAAAAATATTATGTTGTATACTAAGAACGGAGTGCATTTCCTTGTTAAGTTATATCACTTCCAGGCACTCGGTCCTGTTCCTGCTCTTACAACTCAGATGTATCATGTACAGTGTTCATAAAATTTATTTCTAATTTTCAAGAACTAATAACATCTTTTGTAATATGTAAAATCTTATTTCTTGCCTAAAAATGTAGCAGTTAATCCTTTGATGTACAAAATTTTTAAATAAAGATCTTTAACCAGATTGTACTGAGTGTATTTTGAGGCAGTTTGTCACTACCACCGTTATTGTCAGCTACTGGGGGAGCCTGCAAAGCCAGAATGATCCAGATGTGAGTCCGTGCAGTTCTCGGAACACTAAAGATGTAATTCCTTTGCAGAAGGACAAACCTGTTGCCCACTGAGCTTTAGTTTGACTGACAGCAAAAATCCACTCCAGAGGGAGGGATTTAACTGGCTTTTTCCATGGTGGAAAGTCTCTGATACAGAGTTTGGCTTGTGGGAAGTTGCCTCCTCTCCCAAGAGAGATTCCTCCCCACTCATCACCACAAATCCACTTGGCTGGAAAGGCACCTCCTCATTCCACACATGTACTGAGCAAAAGGTCTGCTCCTCCTCCTCCACGCAATTCCTCACCTCCACACTTGGTTAACTAACATTTCCCTCTCCCCACAGAGGAGCTGTGCCTCCTTCTCACCCCCAGCATGAACACTGCTCTTTTACTCAAACTTTTAACTTCCCAAGTGTGGAATTCACCACTGTCCATCACAAGAAACAAAAGGTTTTGTTGCTTCTGGGTTTAAAACAGGCAGTTCTCTCTCGACAGGTGCCCAGGGGAGGCTCAAGTGTCTTTTCCCCCTTCAGTGCCAGGACTTACAGGGCACCTGGGGCAAATGAGGCAACGACAAATTGTCCCTGGGGTTCCCAAGCTGCCCCGAGGATTTACTCTACCTTCATGACCTACCAATATTTTACATCGTTTTCACCACCAGCACTTGTAAGTTTTCCTTTCCAATCTCTGCTCATCTGACAGTGACCCCAAACTGATCATCATACAGAGAAAAAAATATTTCTCAAATGGCAGGAGAAGCAGAGACAGTTGTGCCTCATCCGTGTGCCCAAGCCTTATCAGCCTGCACTGCCCTCCCTCCACATCGCCCTGAACACAACAATTCCATGAGAACCAGGAGCTGGAACAGCAGAAGCCCCTCAACCCAAAGCAGGAGCAAGCAGGAAGGGACTGCAGCAAGGCTGTGCAGGCACTGGCAGGGGGTGGCTGGTGCTGGTTTGGGTAGGGGTGGGGTACCTGAGTGAGCATAAAAGACCACAATCACGAGAAGATGGTTCAGAGCCTGAGCAAGAAAAGCTCTTGTACACCAAAAATCCTGTGTTAGGAGGGAAAGCCACAGGTTCCTCCAATTCTCCAGGCAAGCAGAGCCCCATCTGCTCCCTGCAAAACACATGGAGCTGCAGCAAACACGCAGCTAGAATTTGAAGAGCTACTTGGATTGTAAAGAACACTGAAATCCTGAGGAGTTATAGGAGAGCAAAGTGTTCGCTCAGCCCTCTCTATATCCTACCAGCATGACCATTACCAATAACACACCCAGGAAAGATCCGCATATAAATCTGTCAGTGTTGGAGAAGAACCTAAACCAGGATCACATGCAAAGTTTGGTATCTGCTTAGAAATAGAAAACAGGGAGAAAAGAGTAAAAAAAAAAATAAAAAAATAGGACTTTGAGAAAACAGAACTTAAGGAAATCAAAATGCAAGTTCATTCACTTCCCTGAGACCACCTGAAGGCAGTGCAGTGGGATTATTTTGTTTGGAAGGCTCACAAATGCAAGTTTATTGTTGAATCCCGTTTCCATGGCTGCGGAGAGTTGCTTGTGTTTTGAATGCTCATCCATGTTTCTAACTTTATAACTCTCCCATTAAAATATAGAACAGCTGCTGCCCCAGTCAGCTGTGGAGCACATGGAGCCCACCAGGGACAAAGCCCACTGTTAACAGGGAGAATTATTTTTAACGCCCTCACATATCTAAACCTCCCCATCATCTCAGTGAAATGGCACGTTTCCACACTTCCCAGCTGGGGGAACACCTGCAGGATTCCAAACTGAGCTGGGCTGCATCTGCTGCAAAACCCAGTTTTATTTCATCTGGCCAGCAGAAAAAAAAAGTGATCGGCCTCAGTGAGCAGGGCAAAAAGTTAACTGTGTTTCATATCTGGGGAAAAGCAGATGTGCAGTTAGGATGTTTACACAGCAAACAGTTCTGTATATATTAGGAGGAAAGAGAGCTGTTTAATAAAATGGGGGTGGGTTTACAGTTGCCAAAGCAGATTTGGAAGACAATACAACAGCTTTTGTCATTTATGCATGGGAAAAAATACAGACCCATTTTATGTTGGTATCGATTATGTGCTTTGAACAAGTCTTTTTTTTTTTTTAAGTAAGTGATCTCAGAGTTAACTATTTTTTAAGCCTCACATATATTGTGTATATTTGCTCAGCAGAAAAGAAACTGCAAACGTTGTGTCACATGATTTATTCTCTGGTACCTCAGCCAACACTTGGTACTGGATGATGGGCTGAGCAGCCAAGACACACGGACCAAAATACTGGAACTAGGTGAGCAAAATAGTGGAAGTAGGTGAGCTTAAAAGTGCTAGTGATGAAACTGCTGTAAGTACTGAAATTAGGTGAGCTCCAAGTTTTGCTTGCCAACAGCCCCTCTGTCAATCACGTGCTGTTTCTGCTCTCAGCCGAGAAATTATTTCACTTTCTGATCCACAATCCCCACAGTCCCAGAAGGAACATCAGGGCTCTGCATTTCTTCTCCCTCCCAGAAATGCATCTGGGTAATTAATATTTTTTAATTTTAATAATATCTCTGTATCACCACACAATACATATATATTCAAAGCTGCTCTCAGCTAAGCACTGCAGCAGCTCCTGCCCTGCAAACACACACTCTGGTTCACTTCACTGCACTGCTTTAATGAAACATTCATTTTTTTCTCTTCCCCCCAAGCCCTAAGATACCCCTCTGCAGGTCTACAAAAACTCACAGTGCTGCATCCTCACCTGAACAAGCACACAGAGAAAGCTCTAAAAGTGAGCAGCCTGCCAGCTGGGCTGACAAACCCCAACACATTTACGCTGTTAAACTCCAACACCAGAGTCATGAATGTTACAAACACCTCAAGGTCTAAATCCTGCCGGTACCACTCCAGAAACATCTGAACCTGTGACCACCTCCTCTTGAGGGTCACAGTTTCTCCCTGCATTCTGGGTGTTTCTGGAGTATCTCTGTGCAGTATAGAGGAATGTTTCCTATACAGAATATATACAACAAACACCCAAGTGGGAAGTCAAGAGAGCAGAATTCCTGCAGGCGGCATGGAAACTAGGAAAACAAACAGATTTTGGAAGCTGGGAAGAAGGGCTGCAGAGGGGAAGCCAACATACCAAAGCAGCAGGGTAAAAGGCATTATTAAAATCAATAAGTCATTCTCTGAGAGGCTGAGGTTGTATAGGAACATGGAAAATGGAAATGTTCCTGAGATGTGGAAGGTCACACGTGCACACAAACAAGGCAGGCCAAAGGAGCAACTTGCAAATGCCTGCGCTGGCAAATCCAGCCTCTTCCAGTCACAGCAGAAACAAATTCCCAGGAGCCTGATGGGGCCAAGGAGGGACCCACACATTAGGGGAATGAGCAAAAAAGATAATGCCACAGCAAAAGAAATGACGTGAAACTTTCTATCCTGTGTCTGGAGGAGGAATTTGGCACAACAGCAACGCAGTGAAAGACCTGCCTCAAAGTAAGAGGTGCATAAAAGAAGGGGAACAGAACACTTTGCTGAGGATATCCAGTTGCTCAGGTAAAGACAAACATCCTCTGGAAAACATAGCCTTTACAGTGCTCTGAATACTGAACAAAAAAAGCCAAAATAAACCCAAAGGGGATAAATGTAAAGTGATGCACTCAGAGGGAGAGTGATCCCAGCTTTGCTTGAACAGCAAAGGGGACTGAACTGAGCAGCACCTCCCAGGAGAGTGTCAAGGTTATGACAGACCATTCCAAAAGGAAACCACAGCTCCAGAAAGGTGATCCAGCATCAGGAATAACTGGGAACAGAGCAGGGAATGAAGCTGAACCTTTACACTGCCTTATAAATGCACTACACCCTGAACACAGCAGGGAGTTTGGGTCCTGTCCCCCTCCTACAGCAGGATGTTGGGAATGTCAATGCTCAGCTCAGGCTGAGCAGTAACTGCTCACATCCACAGCAAAGCCTCCCCAGGAGCCAGCAAACATGTGGCTGTCCTGGGCTGGAGCTCTTCCCTGACACCCCTGGGCACAGGGGAAGCATTTCCAGTTTGCCATGAGCAGCTCCAAAGCTGTCCCACACCCTTGCCAGGAGCTCTGCCATCAGCACTGTCTGTTACCATGCCGAATTTCCAAAACCTGGAAATCCCACCCAAAGGAACAAGGGAGCAGCCTGCACAAAGCACATTGATGTTGCATTAGTGAAGTTTTGGGGTGGTTGCTGCCAGTGCTGGGGTCAACTCCCAGATCTCACACCCTGCCCAGCAGAGGCCACAAAAGCATCAAAGCAAACTCAGTCAGCAGCCAATGTTTGCAAAAAGTCACCTTCAAGGGAGAAAAATGTAAATCATGCCCAGTTTAAAGGCACTGCCTGGGGGGAGGCGGCAGGAACCAGATCACTGCAGATAACGGTGTTTCCAGGAAAGCCATTTCTGGACACACTTAGACATGAAATGACCCTTGAAGTGATTAAAACTGAGGTTTGCATTTGCTGCTTTCTCTTCCCCAAACTATTTTGCAACCCAGGGCTGGTCTAGATACTATCCCCTAATATTTAGTAGGGCTGTTTTGTTTCATGAGAGCTCTGAAAGCTGCCCAAGGTAGGTAGGTAGGTAGTGGAGAACGTGAATGAACATGCCAAGCACTCCCTGCAAGGCTGGTGGTTCTGCACTGAAAACCAAATCACGAGGATCAAAATAGTAACATGAAACTTTAATGGGGTTGGAAGATTCCTGCCTCTACCCTGGAATGCTGGAAAGGGAAGATCTAAATTATGCACTGAATATCTCCAATAAAGCACTGAGATTTCATGGACAATAAAGGAGTGGTTTCTTCTCATGTATCACAATGAGCATCTCCAACAGTCCTTTTCTCCCTCCCTGCTCTACAGCCAAGCCTGTTCTGGCTGTTCCAACTCCCATCCACCAGGCTAAAAGCTGCCCAGCTCTACCACAAGGAGACATTTTGCAGGAATGTTCCCTCAGTTTGAAAATTATTGCCCCCATTTTTCTGGAGTGACAGAAGTTGAGAGGCCACAGTGAAGCTTCAGTTTGTGCTTTGCACAAGGGCTGTTTGCACCTAAGTGTGAAGAAAAGCTGGAAAGGCACCACATTCCCCATCATGGCAATCAAAGATGCAAATGAGGCTCTGCTAAGGGTTATTCACACATTCCTGTTACAGGTGTATGATACAGCAGTGCTGATGTACAAAGCAGTGAGGATCCAGGCAGTACCAACATCCCACTCACAAATTCACCTGCCTGAAGGTACCCAGGTGATTAAAACACGTCTCTAAGGTGGCAGCTTGTTGGCACAGCCTCCTCCTGTCACAAAGTAAGCACTTCAGTCACTATTCACCTCGTCATAATTTGATGCTTGTACCTGGGCCAGAATCCCTAAACCAGCCTACTTTCAAATGTTAAGCCCAGCAGCTTGGTAAGTCTCTCTTCCCCAGACTGAGGGAGAGGGGATAAGCTCTAACCAGCTTGGAAAAAACAAAACACACTTGTAAAATTTCTCTAAGCATCTGAGTTTCCAAGGTTCGGTTTTCAATCTGAGCACTGAGTATTCGAGCACATTTCAGAGGGGGTAGCCAAGCACCCCCAGCCCATCTTTAACCTGCCTCTTCAAGGGGCTTTGGGCAGCACCACAACCCACCCCCACTGCAGCATTTTCTTATCTGCATTCCACACTTCCACTGCTGTGACATTGCTGCAGGGATATTTTCTATCTCTAGACAGCAGATTATTTCTCCACCTCTGGGCTTACCTAAACTTGCACACCCTCGGACACTTGGGATCCAGGGTTTTGGTCTGATTGCTCTTGACTACCATCACCCAAAACGAAAACACTTCTTCGGGGGGGGGGATAGGGTGGGGGGGAAATACTATCTAGAAATTTAGAAGGAGCAGCCTGGCCCTGAAAATAAGACAGTGTAGGATATTTGGTGATGGGGGGAGTGTTTTCTCACACCACAGGCCCCAAAATCCCCCTACCAGCTACACAACCTGGGCTATTTCAACAGCTCGGCAGATGCTTCACGAGGTTGCCTGGAGTCTCCAAAAGGACGTAAAATATTTGCAGTAATTCCCTGAACAAACCCAAGAGGCTTCCTCGAAGCAGAGCCCTCAGTTCTGTTGACTTGCCTTTTTAAAAGGTAATATAAATTCCACTTACGCTGGTTTGTTTTGATGTTGAAATTGGTCTCCATAGACATGGCTGAAATCATGCCCTGCAGCGCCGGGGCTGCAGCCAACAACCACACAGCCCTCTGCCAGCTCAGGACTCAGGAGGCTTTCAAGGTGCAAGTGCCATCCCACCTGGCACAGCAGCACCGGCACAGCCCAGGCAGGGACAGGGTGCCCCATCCCGCAGGGAAAAGCCAAAGCTGAGGCCACCCAGGCACCGGGAGAGGCCTGTGGGGTTCCCCCCATGTCATCCTCCACCCCATCCACTGCTCACACATTTCTTTCACCAGGCATAGACAGTGGGGCAAAAAAGCCTGAGAGAGCCAAAAACAAGCCTAAAAAAAAAAAAAAAAAATCATTTTTTTTAATTTTTCAAGCCTCATTGCCCTGCAGAGGCTCTCTCAAAGGCTGACACGCAGCTACGACCAGCACGGTGTTTGCCAAGCAGAAACAGCCACAAAAAGAAATCAGGGTGAGACAAACAGGGGGAATATATGGAGAAAGGACAAGGAGAGGGTTTTATATGGAAATTTCTATCAAGGGTAACATTCCTGTCTAACACAAGCATTTTAATCCTTCCGGATGGGAGCCCCAAGCCAAACCCCAGCGAGGTCTGATGTTACGATAGCATTGCAGCTCAGGGATGCTGAACGCTCTGCAAGAGCCGCAGATTCCCTCAGTGCCAAAAAACATCCAGGAGAACAGCAGAAGAGCTTTTAGCTCTTCCCCAGTAACCCACTGCAACATCCCAGCATGAGCCGTTGGGGCAGAAACAAGTCCTGAGGCACCCAATTGCCCAAATGCATTGGAACGCAGGGATGCTGTGGAACCTGCCCACCCCATCCTGGAAAAAAGCATGGAATAATCCATATTTGAGGAGGTATTATTTCCATTACACTCTTTTCTTCCCCTTTCCAGCACCACAACTGTGTATGCCACCACCCCAAGGGTGGGTTTCCAGCCCTCCCTCCCACAGCAAACACCACACAGAAGGCAGCCATGCAGGATTTCCCTGGAAGGCTGGCTCAAGCTGGGATAAAGCCTGGCTGAGGGGGCTATCAGGCTGAGACCAAAGCAGGAGGCACATTCCCCGGGTCAGCAGCGCAGCAAGCGTGAGCTCCCGCGAGCGATAAACTGTTCGGAACAGCTTGTCCCGGGGCCTCCAGTGCTGCCAAGGCCCATTTCTGCTGGGTTTGTGCACGATGCCAATCCCTCCCCTATAAGATTAAGCTGCCTCCAGGCCATTTCAACGTACACATGTGAGATCCGGAGCATTTGCCATGCTCTGCAGCTCCGGGCCGGCACAGCCCCCGTGCTGCCGCTTCCCTTCTCACCTCGCATCACCCCGTGCAAAGACACTTGTTCCCCTCCCAGGGCTCACACACCTTTTCTGGGACCTGGAAACATGAAAGGGATAATTCAGTGAAAGGATATTCTGCTGAAGAGCAGAGCTGAGCCATTGGGGCCGTATAGCTCAGCTCTGCAGGGACATCAACCTGACAAAGTGTACAGGACCTGCTGACTTGGATATGTCCATCATCCTGGAGAAGAATTTCCCCCTTTTAAGACTCTTCTGAGTTTATAAAATCCATTAATTTGTTACAAGTACCAAACCCAGAAACAAATAAATGAACCTTTTAGCCTAAAAGCTTGGTTTCAAGACCATCCTGAGTGCCTCCAAGTTAAAAAAAGGCAGGTACCCAAAAAAAAAAATATTCAATAATCTCAAAAGTCTCCAAATTCCTTATTTGTTTACTTATCCAACTACACATGAATAATTTCAGTCTAGCACAGGCCTGTTTGGGTGCCAGATCATGTTTGCAAGTCTGCCCTGTGCAAGGCAAACGTACAGTTGAACTTGGATGCTATGCAGGTATCAGCCAGCGATTAGCAGTAATTGCTGAACCATTTTCCCCCAAATCAGATCAAACACAGCTCAATGCCCGTGGTTGTTGCTGGTTACTGCTGGGAGGAAAGCAGTTGCTAACATACAAGTGGTGGGGCTCAAATCCTAACTGCAGTTAAATCCAGTTAGAACAGTAACTCTACTTTCTGGGGATGATTTTTTCCGCATTAAATTCCATTTCTGCACACGCCAAGATAGACAGACCTAAAGGGACACTTGTGTGCGCAGTAATCATGATTCAGCTCACAAAACACCACAGAATTATGCAGATGCACCTCCAAAGCCACTGGTTGGACCATCTACAACTGAATCAGCACTGGGTGTGTGGAAAGAATATATTTATAAGGGAAAAGATGTTACAAGAAAATTTTGCCAGTGTAATCAATTCCTGCTTGGAATTGATCCCTCAGCTCCTCCACAGAGCAGCAGGGCAGCAAGCACTGGCTCTACAGCAACTGGTGAGCAATGGTTTGCAAAAGCTTTGCCTGTCAACCTGTGCTGTAATTATACAGCTCATTAGTTTACTCATTAATAACTCCAGTCTCTTCACAGTGAAATAAAAAGTGCTCTTCCTTGGATTGGTGAAGTTCTCAGAAAGGTTTTTTGAGCTCAGCATTTTTAGGTTGACAGAACTAGGAACACTAAACCTCCATATTCAAGAGCTGAAGTAAATCAACTCAAAATATCCAATAAAAGCAGAAAAAAAACCCTTAATTGTGATAACTGAGTTTAATGATGTTAAATGGCAAAGCTCATCACAAAAAAAACCAATCACAACTAAAATATTCTCCCACAGTGTTATTTAGGACAGGTTTCACTCCACTTGGACAACAGGAACAGGATTAACAATCTATTAAGGAAAGGGAAATCTGTTCCTAAATTTGAAAGTAAGATTTGCCCATTTCACTGAACAAGAATAAACTCATGCAAAGCTTGGGCCTGGCACTGAGCCCACACTCTGTCCCTGGCAAACCCAGCACCACCGGGCACACGGGGTCTCCCCTCCCCTCCTTCTGCCACCAGCAACAAAGTTGGGGGACACAGGTGGGTTCCCAACAGTCCCCCTCTCAGGAATTCGGGGATTGCAGCATGGCCATGCCAAGCTCCAAGAGCCAGGGTAGGAGGTTCCATCACCAGCTGCCTGGTCCCCAAGGAGAAAGGCCCTCCAGGAAGCATTAACACTTACCCAGTGAAGGGCAGGTGTCAAACAGAGCCCCCAAGTTGTCCCAAAAGCACCCCCAGCAGGATTTGCCTGCAGTCCTGAAAAGCACATTCCCTCTTGCCTGTAAGCAAGGAGCCCAACACAGGAGCCACTGGTGTTGGGGCCAGCCCTGGCCAAGGATCCTGATGTAGAGGCCAAAAATCCCCAAATCCTGCAGAGCCAGCCAAGAAATTGGGGTTTATTCCAGCTCAGCCAGACTCACAACCTCAAATTCTTCCCAGGGTCAAAAATAATCAGCCCCAGCCTCAAAATTCTGTGGCATGGCAAGTCAAACCCCTTTTCAGAGCACAAAGCAGATGGAAGGAGGATTTTCTTGGCATTGTTTTCCCTGCCCAGCTTCCTCAGAGCTGTGAATTTGCTGGTGCCCATCAGCATTTGCACTGTACCCCTGTCACAGGTAGAAATTGTTGTGCAAGAAGAGCTGACCACATTCCACTGCTCTCAAAACTACAAGTGTCACACCTAAGCAGGGTTGGGAAAAAAATATAAGAGCTTTCCTGGTCAGACCTCATTTGTCAATCATGGCAGGGAGAGAATTACATCTCCTTGAGGATTTCACAAGTAGAAACTACCCAACAATTGTTAAAAATAGGTATAATCCTGAAGAAGTCACTGAGAGAAGATTCAGCAAACACAAGCCTGCAGATAACGTGGTACACTGGATATTGCTGCCCTGATTTGGTGTTTATGTTTGCCTGTACACAGTTTTAGTATCTTGAACACTGCAGTAACAACTGAAAAGATCATTTAATAAGAAGTGTTTTTTTCAGAACTGGAGTGGAACCTCTGAAGCCAAAGGCAGAAGGATGGGAGATCACCTGTCCTGGGAATAATATGCTGGGAGTTATCAATCAAGATCAGTCCAGTGACGCATTTAAAAATCAGGGTGTACCGCAGAGAAACTCCTGCTTTTCCTCCAGTGCTCTTTACACCCATCACACACAGACTTACAAACAACATGTAAAGGTTAAATCTGGGGGCTTGGGTTGCTCTTACGACAGTGCCTGAAGTCACATCAAGGCCAGACACACCATATGAAGTTAGGATACAATAAAATAAACCAAGGGGTGAAGCTGAATCACCGAACCAGTACCAGCTGTGGAGCAAATTCCTGCCACCAGGAACAGCTGGTGTTACCCTGCTAAAACTTTTACACGTTCTACATATTTCAGACCCCAAAATAAGGTTGGCTGTACTTAGTTTTAAATGGGAGATACCCTTATGGCTATAAATACAGATGACTATTCTCCTGCTTTTACTAACAATGGCAGTTTTCATGCCAGTTGCAACTTGTGCGAGTAACCATATGAAATTAAACACCACATACTTAATTCTTTACTAACCTTTCTTTCAACAATGCAGCAACAGCTATAACTATAGCAAGTGCTGATGGGATTTATAACTGGGTCCTGACTATAAATCATATTTTTTTAATCAGCCTTAGAAAGTTTTTATTGCTGTTTTCATCCTTTGTTTTCTATGTACTATCTTCTGGGATCAGGAGGACCTATATCAAGGTGGAACTCTTACTACACACCCCAAGAAATAGCATAGATGTTTTCCTAAACAAAGATAGAAGATTAATGTAAACCTTTAGGGATTCCAAGGAGTCCGTTTGAAGAAATAAGTTTATTTTGAGCCTATTGTGTGTGTGTTCATAGTAAAATTCTAAAGATCCACACAAAGGGCTAGACCCAGCCCTGCTGAAACCAGTGATATTTGTCCAGAGGATGGAGCCAACACGCTGGAAATGGATCAAGGACATGTCACAGGATGACAAACTGCTCCACCATTAGCTCTTCATTTCAGCTTAGCCCTCCTTTTTCAGGAGGGTGGGTGAGAATAGCAAACAAGCCCCATATCCAGCACCACATCCACACAGTTCCCAACTCATATTTATAGTTTTGCTTTGAAATTAAAGAGAAAAATGCAAAGCATGATGCCAGAGGGCAGAGAGAGGGAACAGCTCCAGTCCGTGGCTGCTGCTTTATTTCCAGAGTGCTGTCCACCATACTCAGCACTGCTGCAAGCCCAGCCTCTGCCAACACCCAACTTCTAACAAAGCTTCAAAGACTTTCCCTGGAGTTTCCTAGACAGCAAAAATGAGTGGGTTTCCATGGCTAAGATGCTGTAATTATTGACAAGTTCAGGCAGGCAAACAGCTCCTGTCTTTTTTCTGACTGTTATGTGACATCCTCCTGTCCTTCACCACCACCTGGACCTTCCTGCATGGCAGCACCAGCAACTTGGAGGCTCCCAGGGCTTTGCTCCTTCTAAGAGAGGCTCTAAGAGTCACTGCTTTGTTTGTTTTGCTTCTCTTACTCCGAAATGCTTTTTAAAGTTAACACACTAAGTTAAAAGAAAGCACACCCAACATGGAAACCCAAGGAACTATTTAATAGCTATTTTAATCCAAACAATCACAAGTAGCTTTTCAGCAAAGGATTTGAACAGTTCCAGATTCACCTTTTCTGACTGATTTTGTGCCACCACCTGACACACCACAGATCAATCACATTTTGCCTTGCAATCACTCCAGTAAATCAGGGCCTTGGGTCATTTCAGACTTTGTATTCCTTGGAATGTAATACAATTCCCATCTTAACCATTTAAAACCAGACCTTTGGCTCTTCACAACCAACAGCCTCACAACGTGCTGCAGAGAGTGCTCAGCCCTCAGAAGGGATTTGGGGAGAGTTTGCCAGAGCACAAATCATTTTAACTCAAAATCCCCCAAACTGAACTGTCAGAAAGCAAGCACAAGCACCTGGAGGCTTTGTGCACTACACGTGATGTCCACTCGTTTCTTTTTACATGGACTGAAAACACGGGTCAAAGTCATTGGTACTGTTAGAAGTGGTGCTAATTCAGTTTTGGAAACATGTTTCTGGGTTATCCCACGCAAGCAGAGTGCTTCTGAATTTAGTTTTGCTCAACTCTCTTTAAGAACACAGCACTGAATACTCAGAGTCCATAAAAATGCCTGAAAAGGCTTAAAAAAAAAAAAAATCACACCTTTAGGTCCTCCTTTTGCAAACTAGGAACTCAGTGTCTCTTCAGCCCCCTTCACTCCCATTGCACACACAAAGGGAAGAGCACTACCTCTTACAAATACTGTAAAATTTACCATTTCCATCGATTTTTCTCTTTACTTCAAATAAAAAAATATCCAAACCAACCAAACAAAAAACAAACAAACAAAAACTTTCTGTGCCACTCACTCATCCCTGCAAACTCAAAATTGTCCACGTTTCCTTTGACCACACTGAAGTCAAGTCAGGGATTTGCCTGAGAGGTATAAACTAATATGTGATGAAAAGCAAGCTCTGGTTTTCTATTATTGCATCGATATTGGGGCTATTTTTAGAAGTTTCCAGGCGAGCCGCGGAGGATTTGTGCGGGCAGAAGCTGCACTCTGCAGGCACCAGCAGCAAACAGCCGGCGCGCAGCTCGGCCCGCAGCAGGAGCAGCCCAGCCCTCGCTCTGCCGAGCAGTGCCCCCGTACGGCAGGAGGTAAAATAGAGAAAAGCACACCAAATCGCTCAGGTCAGGGGTTTACTCTGTCCAAGGAGCTCCCTGCAAACGTGATAGCCTCAATTTCTGTACCACAGAAAGGCCAGGCACGGTGAGGAGCCCCCCACTAAAGGGTTTTCCAAAAAGACCCCACAAGCGGTGCTCCCTGGAAGTAAAGTGGGATGGTATCACACGGCTCTGAAAGAAACATTTTTGTAACCAGTTCACTGAACAACAAAGTACATCTCACTCTGGTTGCCCAGCCCTCTGATTTTCTGGTGGAGCTCAGTTGATTAAGTGATACATTTTAACGAAAGACTTTGTTGTCAGAAAAAGTAACTTCAAGATTTTACTGAGTTCTGCAAGGCATTCCCTCCATCAGGATTTGGGAAGAGAAGGTGACTTCCAAACATGAACAGTGACCTGTGATCCAGGGGGCCACAGCTGCACTGCTGTGGTAGAGGCTCTTTGTTCTTGCCTGAAGAGTTTGCTCTAACAAAAGATTTTTTTCCCCTCAATATTGTTTTTCCAACCCCCTCCAGCTGCTGCCTCAGCCAAAAGGAACCACTGTCACGTCTTCATTTACACCTCATGGTACTTGCCCAGCTTTTGTAAGTTACCACAGTCATAAATCTCTCCCCACTTCAGGGTTTTCCAACCCAAATGCTCTCATTTATAGCAAAAAATGAGCAACACGTGTTTCAGGTCCATCTCCCCATTTCTTCCCTCTGTCCAACCTCAGGAGCATCCCCCACACGCATTTCAGCCCCAGCTCAAGACCCACTGCCAAAGCATATTTACCCCCTCAGAAAAGCACCTTTGCTTCAAACACACCATGCAAATACTTAAATGACATATTTGCAGAATCTCCAGTGCTACAGCAATCAGGCTTGTGTGTTAAGTAAGTGTATACAGTCTCCCACATGGCATCACCCTCTGCCCCACTGACCCGAAATATTCCTGTTTCCTGTGGAGTTGGTGACAGAGAAAGCAGCTCAGTAAAAAGTGGTATAAAATACGAAGGTAACTCCTTCAAGAGGAAGAGTTTGTTAAAGGGAATAATCCTCCTTCAAGCAGAGGGAAATGCAACCTTCATTAATACAATCTTGCAGCACGTGTATAATTTCAGAAGATCCCAGACTTAAGGCATCAGATTAAGTGAACTGAGGTTGTTTCGACTGCCAAAGAACCCAAATCCAGAGCTCCCAGAAACCATTACAGTTTTAACTCAATACTTGACTGAGGACATTAAGCAACAACAAAAAAAGAGAAATACAAACCAAAGTACGTACTTCATTATTCTGCTTCTGCTGTTTTCTATTGTAACTGCAAAAAAAAAAAAGCAGCTACTTTCCTGAAGTTCTTCACTAATTTCAGATTTCACAGCAATAAAAATTGTAACTCAAATGGCTTAGAAGTTCATCCCTCAAAAGAGAAAAGTATGAGCACGACACACAGGCTGCACATACACAAACACTTTAATCACTACCATACCCAAATAACTGTCCTAAAAAATAAAAGTCTCCTCTGATAATTGTTCAATCCTCTGCCTTGCTTGCATTTTATAGGGGGCAAAAATAAAATTTAAAGGAAAAAGTTACGCCCAGCTTACTTCAGATATCACAAAACTGGTCTGGGACATGTACAAATCTTTCTTATAGGTTCAAGCACTCGGGTAAGAGACATACCTGTTGTGGACATCTCCAGCTTCCTCAGCAGGCCAGCAAGGCTTGGGATGAGCAGAGGCTCAAGCTCAGTCACCTACTTCTTTTGCTTGAGTCCATCTTCCATTGCCAGGGCACACAGAATGCTCTGACATCAGGGAGCAGAGCAACAAAGAGCCCTCTGGAAAACAGGAGAAAGAGGCAAGAGGGCTGGTACTGCCCTAAAATGGTATGAGACACAGGTGCCCCAAGATGCTCAAATGGGACCAGCTGGGCAGCTTGCTTGATGTAATCACCCAACTTCTTATTCCTCCTGTAAAATCCCTCCTCCAAATCAAAGATTATACCCACCTGCCACAGCCACTTTGATTACTAAGCTTATCCAAATGAGTTTCCTGAAGAACATCAGCCATACTGAGGTTACTGCAGCTCGGGAAATCCAGCAGCATCTGAAAGCCACCACAAGAGGTACAGCAGGGAATTACATTAGAGCTAAACATGACAAGGGGAGAAAACCAAGTAAAACATATAAGAATTTGGTTTAAAATCATGCTATTTTAATGTCCACTCCTAAGGCTTCTTTAGAAAGTTAGGATGAGAGAAATGTATCCTGCTAAAATGGTTTTATCAGTTCAAAGAAAGCCACTTGCTCAGGTGTGGCACCTCAGGGCTATTTAATGAGGCCACAAAGGCTGAGCTGTCTTACTTGGACATGGTGGTGTGGTTGCAGCACTGCTGGGCAGCTTTCCTGGAACAGTCACGGGTACAGTTTCTTATCTTATTGCCCTTGTCTGCGATGATAGGAAATAAATCACTGTCAGGCTGGAGTTTTTATTTTATTTTAAGGTAAGTGCCATGCTGAGTTGCTTTCCTAGAGCCAGGTTTGTGTAACGGGTTCCCCTTTAAAATAATGTAATAGATAAAATAACTTCAAGACAAAACTACATAAGGAGCTCGATTTAATCTTATATATCAACGAGCATATAAATGTAAGCCTTAGAACAAGCAGAGCCATAAGAAGCCATGCAGGGAAAGGGTGTTTGCAAAATGGTCACTGTCCCTAGTCATGGAAGTTGCTCTATGTTAATCATTCCTTAAAATACCCACACTTTTTTTCACAAGTGCCTGAAGCACTTTAAATGACACATTTATTGAGCTGCAGGATGGGGAGTGGATAAGGATGGACAGAACTGAGTGATAAATGACAGATGTACCCTGGCCAAAATAAACAAGTGGCTTAAGACTAAGTGGATCATAACTAATTCCCTCATGGAACTTGGAAAACTTTCACATAGATGAGGTTTCTGCTGCCTCAGCACACCCAGTGAGCTGGAGAGGATAGGGCAAGGACATACTGGCCAAAAGGAAAAAACACCTACTTTTATTAACAACCCCAAGGTAAATATCACTAAGACTCATACAGCATAAAATGATGGAACAATGTCATGTACAGATATTAAACATGTTTATTTCAGTATGGCAGAGGCTGCTAGAAAAGGCCCAAAAACTACTGCTGGTCTCCTGTAAGCTTTCATAATAATCTAAAGCATGTTAAAATCAAGTTGATATATTTACTCAGTGCTTTCCACGGGTGCTTTATACATCCACATCCAAACTTTGGGTACTTCCAAGGGCAGAAGGAACCTGGTGAAGTCAGTGTTTTCCTCAACTACTCCTCTGAGCAAATGTCTCCAGGAGAAATTCACAGGCTTTGTGTAAACTGGGAGACTTTGAAATGGTTCTAGCAGGGCTTTCTGAGAAGAAATCTGCATTAATATATTATTCTGGAGCATAAGTTATCAAATACAGTAAATAAATCCGTATTCTGAAATCTCATTTTACAAAAAAAAAAAAAGCCATAGTAAGGATGGGCTTTAAAAATTCTTGGCAGGCTCAAGATTTTTATGTTAAATTGTTGCAGGTGCCTCCACTGGGCTCTACTGGTTTGAGGTTTCCTTTGGGGTTGTTTGAATTTCCAGCTGATTCCTCTTGCTTTCAAATGGAAAAGCTTGGCCAAATAAGTAAAAATCCATAATCAGTGGAAATAGGAGGTGTGCTGCAGGTGTCCTTCTGGATGGGATAAGAAATGGGATAAATATAGATCATTAAAATGAATAGGGATCTAGGGAGGCAAAAACTGGTACCAGAGAAAAAAATTTAATGAAGAAGAAAATAAAATGCAAATCTTTCTTAATAAATCAATCATAATTTTGCTTTTTTATTAGGCTAAACATTAGTTTTATTTGCTGCTTTGCATCTTGAGTGAAATCAAAGTTCTGGTATCCTTTTCCTGTTACAGTGGTGTGGCCATAACTTGTTAGTCCATGACACTGACGGAACATTGACTTCTTATTTTGGTGAGTGTGGAAAAAGCTACTTAATAGTTTTGTTTTAAGTCAAAAGATCTATTTTCAGTATTCACTGTTGCTTGTGAACCATTTAACCCTTTTAAGGAATGTCCAAATTAAAAAATACAAAGGTTAATAATTATTTTTAAAGGCATAATCTGGAAAATACTTAATGTTGTTCTGGATTTTTTTAATAACCAGACATCATCTCAGCTCTAGAATTCCAAGGTCAGAATACAAGTTCTGGCTGTGTAGAACTGATGATGACAGAAGTTGGGGGGACAGACTGTCACTTCTTCTTTTACATATAAATTATTGAGACTAGGTGCCAGTATAGAGCTACTGGCCATGAGTGAGAGAACAGCAATTTTAATGAGTAATAACGACACAAAAACTTTCCAAACAATCATCTATTTGTCAGCAGTAAAGTGAGCGGGAATTTGGGAAAACTCTGGGAATGTTCTTGCTTTGCCACTTAATGTATTTTTATACCCAATAAAACTGTACCAATGAATTCTGACTGTGGATATAAGAGCCCTTATGCCCAGGCCAAATCCCAAGTTTCTGATCGTTTTATCTCTCTTTTATGTCCTGCCAAAAAGATAAGAAACATGCTGGCAGAGAAGAAAAAATATTGCTTGGATCGTTCTGCCAGTGAATCTGTTTCCTATAAATGCAGCTTTAACAGAGAAATCCAGTTAAGTAAACAGAAAAGATTGGTAAAACAAGAAGCAATATCAAAATAGCATTTGAAATAAAAGAGTAGTAAGTAAGGAAGGCGTTTTTATATTAAATATTTGTCAGATTTAAATCATTAGCTCCAGATGGCAGATGAGTTTAAAGTGATGTGTGACAATTAATGTTAATTTAATCCCACATGGATCTATCTTGCTGTTGATGTGATCAGATCTCCACATAAATAACGCTAATTACTATTCTATTTTGCATTCCACTGAGAAGTAATTAATGAAAGAACAAAACCATTGTCTCCTGAGTGACACTGAGCATGTAAGAGCACAAGTCCGTGATGAGGGAATGTCAACTGTCTTAACTCTCCTCTTGCATTTAGGAAAATACTTTGGTGTTCCTGGTTTAAAAAAATACTGAGGATTCCTCTTCTTACCTTATCGAGGAGGAAAGTGAGGAATGGTCTGATGGAGGAGCTTCTTCAGCTGCTGGACAGGAGCCTGACCTTGGATTTGGTGTCTCTGGATGCTGTTGCCATGCTGCTATTTCCAGACGCTGCTGTGGGACCTAGAACTAATACTCTGACAACTGACAACTGTAAGATTAGTCACTTAAAGGATTCACGGGGGTTAATCACAATTCTTTATCTTGAAATGTATGGGGGGTTTTTGGTTTTTGAGGGTTTTTTTGGTGTGTGTGGTGAGGGGTTTTTGTTGGTTGGGTTGGTTTTTTGGCGCCTTTTTTTTTTTTTTTTTTTTGTGGGAGTATTACAACTCTGAACACAAGAAGCACAGAATAAGGTCTTTGGAGCAAAAGAATTCCAAATACCTGTATTTTTCCCCTCAGGAACTTTTGGCGGTAACATTGACTACTCTCCCAGGCGCCATCATGGCTTCTGAGGCGCCAGTGGCGGCAAAAGGCGGCACTCGGTGCAGGTGTCCTTTCCCTCACTCCGAGCCCTGTTTGGGCAGGTTTTCCCCCAGATTTCATCCTGACCTTGCTGTAAAGCCGCCTCAGGCGCCGGCTCGAACCTTTTTCTGACACTTTTTACCTCAGAATTCGAGGGTCGTCGAGGGTTGCGGCGTTCCTGCCTTCGCGCGCTCTGCGCCGCCTGACCCCCCTCACCCGCCGTAGCTCCCGTACGGAACCGAACGCGGCGCGGGAGCGGAAGAGCCAATGGGCTCCGACCTTACTGCACGCGTCCGCTGCCCGCAGCCAATCGCGCGGCCGCCCCTTCCAGCCGCGGGCGCAATGGCGGCCGCCACGAGCTGCGGCCGCGCCGCGCTAGGCGCGCTGGGCCGCGATAGCAGCGGGGCCGCGGCGCGATGGCGAAGGGTCCTGCCCGCGGGCGGCTCCGCGCTGCGGCTGCCGCTGCCCCTGGGACGCTCCGCGCTGCACTGGGTGCCCGCCCGAAATGCCGCAGCGGGGCCCGGGCAGTGCCAGGCCGTGACGGTGGAGGTGGGCGGCAGGTGAGGGGCCCTGAGGGGAGCGGAGGGCGGCGGTGAGGGGCTGTCCCGGCGGGGGGGAAGGCAAACGTGAGGGGAAAATGGTGCGAAATATCGAGATTAGCTTAACTGGGGGTGTTCTTTGATGGCGATCTTTGCTGATAGGCTTGAAAACACACAGAGAATGAGCCTTAAGTGGTGGAATCATCCTGGTCATCGGGATTCGGGAATAACGAGCCCTAAGGGTGCAGTAAATCGAGAGGCTGATGGTTGTCTGTGGGTATAGCTTGGCAAAATCTCCAAGGCATGGATGGAACTCCAGCTGACACCCGGTGTGGCTGCAAGGCTTTGCTGCGAGGTGAAGGGAGCGGGGCACTCATTCAAGTTAAAGAGGATTTGGTCGCTTTTGGCCAAAGAGTTTCGGTTTCCATACCTGAGGTGGATGTTTGTCTTGTGTGAAATGTTCTGGGCAGTTGGGGCTGCAGATGAAAGCAGAATTGCTGGAAAATTTACTTGAATTCACCATGAGTAAGAGGGTATGTCTTTCCCTTAGAAAGATGGAGCTGTCCTCTGGAAAACTCGCCAGGTTTGCTGATGGATGTGCTGTTGTTCAGGTAAAAGAAAATAAGTAGTGAAAATCTTTGCAACCTCAAAGTTTCTCCATCTTAAAAGTCATTGCTAGGGTATCAGAGCGCCTTAGATGTGGGATATAGAGACTCAAGGAGCAACTTAATCCTCAATGAAAGGACAGCTGTGTTTTATAGGAAAAAGTTACGTTTGAAAAGCAGAAGAGTGGGTTTATGTGGTTGTGTCCTGCGAAGAATAATTCTTTTTCATAATTTAGTTTGTGAATAAGTTTAAAACATCGGGGGTTATTTTATTTGCAGGTAAGTTCATTTTTTTTTTTGTCTCCTTTTTTATTTCAACCCAGCTGGGTGACACAGCAGTGATGGTCACAGCAGTCAGCAAAACCAAGCCTGCTCCGTCTCAGTTTATGCCATTAGTGGTAAGTTCTTACCAAAACATGAGTTTTGTGATCACTTGTGGAAGATTTAGCAGCAGAATCCTTAAACAGTGGAGTTCAGGATGCTGGGGGGAGTGAGGAATGCAGATGATAGAGCCTGGAGTTCATGATGAAACGTCTGGCTGTCTGGGAGCATTCTCTGGGGATGAGGGGTGAGCCCTGGAGGTTGTGTGTCTTGCCTTGCGAGCTTTGCCACGACATCCAAGCCCAGATGTTCTTTTAGTTGTGTGGAAAACTGGTTGGATTACAAGGCTCAAAGGGCTGTGATATTAAGGATTGGAACTGCAGGATTGGGGTTGGAACTTGGGTGATCCTTAAGGTCCTTTCCAGCCCAAGCCAGTCTGTGATTCCATGATTTGTATTCCACCTTCAGGCTGAGGAACAGTGGGTCCCTCAGGGATCTACCCTTGAACAGAGCCTGTTTCATACATGTCATCTGAATTCTGGGTTGACCTTGCTCTGAGCAAGGGATTGGATTATAAAATATATATAAAATGTAATTATATTATAAATTATACAGGGTGTCTTTTCTGAGTGTTTAGGTGGCTCTGCAATAAGTGTCAGTTGTCTTTAAGAATCTGTTTTGTTTTCCCAAGGTTGACTATCGCCAGAAAGCTGCTGCAGCAGGAAGAATCCCTACGAACTACCTGAGAAGAGAGCTTGGCTCCACTGACAAAGAAATTCTTACCAGCAGAGTCATAGGTGGGCGCTGAAACATTTTAGTTACAATGTATTTTAAATATTTTGTCATTTTCTCATGAGTGTTTGAAAATGCAGTTGTTTGTAACTGCTGTTTGCAGAGTTCTGTGGTAAGGTCAGGAAATAAAGCTGTAGTTCCTTGTCCATCAGTCCTGATTGGAATGTTAGGGTTATGTATGTCATGCTAAATTTCTTTCTGGGTTCTTTGCCTTTTTTGGGTCTTTCATTTAGATAACTTGGTCAGTTTATTGTGGGGCTATTACAAGACAAATTGAACATTAACTACTGAAAACCAACTGCTTCTTAGACTTTAATTATTTCTTCTGCAGATCGGTCAATCAGACCTCTCTTCCCAGGAGGATACTTTTATGATACACAGGTGGGTCCTGTTACCTCCAAAATGGAGAACTTGGGCATGGACAATGAAAATTTCACATGACATAGCCAGTGCTTCAAGAAAAATTATCTTTATGAATATCCAGGAAGGGATTACACTTTGCAAACCATTCTAATAGTGAAGTGCTGCTTCTTAGTTTGTCATTCAATTATTTTCATTACATCCTAAGTTCCAAATTTTGTTGTCCAAATAGAGGACAAGAACTGAAATCAAGGCAGGAAAGGCCAGTAGTAGATGTTTTATATATAGCACAATATTATACATTCGTAGGGGTTTTGTCAGCATTCTTCTTTAAATACCTGCGCAAATTTCCATTTTGCTGTCTGGGCTTGTGTGGATATGTGGAGTGTTCTGTTTTACTGTCCTTAGCTTTGCATTGACAGCTAATAAAAAAGGTGTAGGACACAATTATTCATTGTCTTTTATCTTATGCCAGATCCTTTGTAATCTTTTAGCAGTAGATGGTGTCAATGATCCTGACATTCTGGCAATTAATGGAGGTAAGAGGGTGGGGAGAAATCACTGCTTTTGTGGGATTTCATGGGGTCCATTTTCCCTAATCCACGTTTTTATGTCTGATTTTAGCTTCTGCAGCACTTGCATTGTCTGATATCCCCTGGAATGGCCCTATTGGTAAGTAAATATCTTGAAATTAGGGATGATTTGAATGTAGTGGAAGACCTAGAGCACGGTTCCTGCTTTAGCTATTTTTTAACAAGAGGCTGAATCTAAATATTGGATTTCAAGCACTGAAAATATTTTCTTACAGTGGGTAGGATTATTGCACTTCTAAGGATTATTTTTCCTGGACTAAATAAATTTCTGGAAGGGTTTATAATCCAGAAATAGTGGAGTATGGAGACCAATAAATTATTTTTTCTTAATAGTAACATAGTCTTGAAAAGCATGGTTTTGAAAACAGCTGGATAAGAATACTTTTACTCCAGGAACTCAAGAAGAGATTAGTTTAGTTATGAATATTTTTTTTTTGGAAAAGAAATGATCTAGTCAGGAACAAATATTTATCTGTGTTTTCCTGTCACCTGCTTTTTTTTTTTCCTTGAAAACATGTTCTCAAATGACTAAAAAAACCCCGGTAGACTCACAGCATTGTGTGTTTTATAATTGGCATTGTCTTTACCCAGAAATAGTACCCAAAAGTAATTCAAGAATAGATAATTTTGTCTTCCACGTTTGTTCCTAATATACAGCCAACATGCTCATATTTTTAAAATTAATCTATAGCTTTAACTATAGTTGCTAGATCTATATATTTCCAAGTGAATTGATGCCTCAAAGAACTTTCCTATTATAACAGTAATTTTCTGGGGTTTCCTTGTAGGTGCGGTGAGGGTGGGGCTGGTTGATGGGGAGGCTGTTATCAACCCAACTCGAAAACAGATGTCTTGCAGTGCTTTAAATTTAGTTGTTGCTGGAGCTCCACAAAGTCAAGTGGGTAAGTGGGTTCATTTTGGTCGGTTGAGGGCTTGAAAATGAGTAAATGGATCACAAACAACAAAGCAGCAATGTGCCGAGTTTTTACCTTTCCTTGGATAGTCATGCTGGAAGCAACGGCTGAGAACGTGTTGCAGCAGGACTTCTGCCATGCCATCAAGGTGGGGGTGAAGCAGACCCAGCACATCATCCAGGGCATCCAGCAGCTGGTCAAGGAGCGGGGCGTTGTCAAGAGAACAGGGCAGAAGCTGTTCATGGCTCCTGAAGAGATAGTGGAATGTGCAAAGAAGTAAGTTCAGAACAAATCCTGCAGGTCTAGCTGGGGCTGGTAATGTTCAGAAATAGCAGTGTGGTGCTTTCCTGCTTGTAATGAAAGCAAATATTTACTCCTCAAAAAAAAAAAACCTTAATAAGGGATTTTTAAGCTGTGTTTTTAAAACTTTTTTCCTTTTCTTCTTGCAGACTTGCTTCTAACAAGATCTATGCAGTATTCACAGATTCTAGCCACGATAAAGTAAGTACTCCAGGCATTTTATCACTCTTTTTTAATAATTTTCACAATTCAATCAGTAAGATTTGGTTCTTTAAGCTAGTGTTAATATAAACTTATCTCCCCTCCTTGCATATATTTGCAATGGCAATAATAAATTGTTCTGTCTATGGTTATCTACCAGAATATTTATTTGCAGTATGTGGAGATGGAGACTCCCTTTTTAAAAGGAGCCATATGGAAAAGAGGGAGGGGAGGTAGGTACAGGATAGTGCTGGGAGATTGGGCACAAGAGGAAAGTTTGTCACTAGGAGAACCATCAGCCACTGGAGTGATCTCCCCAGGGAAGTGGTGGCTTCCCCAGTGTTGGCCACTTTTCAGGGCAGGGTGCTGGGCCATCTCGACTAGTCTGTGCTTTTGCCAAGAAAGGCTGCAACCCTTCCCAACCTGATCGTTGATTTTGGAATATGTGTGGCAGTTCTGTTTCTTATTCCCTGAATTTTACAGAACTTGAAACCCAGCAAAACCCCAGCCTGTGGTGTTGTTCTGCCCTGTAGACTTAACTGGTTGCAAATCCTGTGTTCTAGATTTCAAGAGATGAAGCAATTAACAAAATCAGGCTTGAAACGGAAGAGCAGCTGAAAGGTATTTTCTGCCTTCTTAATATTTAGAGAGTGCTTAAATGGAGTTAACACTGCTGAAGAGTTATAGTAAAAGCGCTTTAAAATCAATTTTCCAACTTCAGTTGCAATTTCTCTTTTATCCCCAGAAAAATTCCCAGAGGCTGAGCCTTATGAAATCATGGAATCTTTCAATGTGGTTTCAAAGGATATTTTTAGAAATCTTGTTCTGAACGAATATAGGAGGTAAGCATGTCAAACTCCTACTGAATCAGTGTATCTGTCAGCTTTTTAATCCAAGATGAGTCTCATTGATCTCATCACTTCTCCTTGTGCCTTCAGGTGTGACGGGAGAGATTTGACTTCCCTCAGAGACATTAAATGTGAAGTGAACATGTTCAAAATGCTTCATGGATCAGCCTTGTTTCAAAGAGGTCAAACACAGGTAGTGCCATTTAAACGTCAGGAGCTATAAATGAGTTCTCAAAAGCTGACAGATTTGTCTTGCGTTGAAATGCCAAGTTTCTTTTTTCTTCTCATGTACATGTAATAGGCAGAAATGGTGTGTGGGTTGGGAAGCGGATGAGAAATCTTTCAAAAGGAACTTCTGCAGAACCTGAGCTAAAAAGGGAAATTGTACCCAAAAAGTTGCATTAATGAGATGTTTTCTTTCTCCTCTTTGCCAAAAGCGTCAGCTGTTGGGTGGATTGAATTAAGGTTGTACTGGAGATTTGGGCTCCTGTGTTTTTCTAGCTCCTTTTCCTGCAAGACTCTCAGCCACTGTTCTGACTTATTGCACTTATTTTGGTGGTAGCGGCAAGCAGTGGTTTACTTTTGAATGTTGTTCCCTGTTATCCCACTAAAAGTAACACCCGTTGCAGGTCTGTGGGAAGCAGACACAACACCGTGGCTGCCTCTGGCCCAGTCTCTTAAATAGCGCAGTCTTTTTTAACGAGCAGATTAGTAATACAGATTAATAATAAACTTCTGTGAAAAGGAGGGTAAAAGTCTGTAGGAGTGGCAGGTGATGGCATCGTACTTGTTGTTGGAATCATTCTTCCTAATTCTTCATAAACGGTAAAAGTTGTGAATGGTGGAAGGGTTTAAAAGGAGTTTATTTTTATTTTGGTTTATTTTTGTCTCAGGTTCTTTGTACAGTTACATTTGACTCCCTGGAGTCGAGTGTGAAATCAGATCTGATCTCAACAGTAGTGAGGTATGTACATGTTTTGGTGTCTTGGCAGGGGTAATAAGAGGGTGAGCAGTGAAGCGCGTGCGATACAAGTCCCTTGAACTTCACATAGATACATTTGTTAGGACTGAAATGTGTTAAATTAGGCTTGGAAGTGGCCTGTTCTCAAGAGATCATGGCAGGTATTTGGTGTTAAGGGGACATTAATTCCATACACACACATTTGAAACATCCACTCTGGTTTATATGTTTAAAATATTTGTGTTCTCTCTTTAATGGAGCAAGGAAAATTTAATTTATTATTGTAGCAAGCAAGTCCTTGTGCTTTTAACACCTTTTATAGCTCAGGGCTGCAGTGAAACTCCTTCCCTTGAAAGCCTCCAGTTCAGTGATCTCATCCCACCCGTATGGGAGCTTTTACATTTTAATATCTCAGCTTTACTTTACTTAATTTTTTTTGGCCTGGAGGTGTTTGTCCATATTCTGTAACTTTTGGTAATTGTGGGTAATCAGCAAATGTATTGGTTTGTTGGTTTTGGCTGGGTCCATGTATAAGCAGATCAATGTAATCTTGAATTACCTGTTGTGTGTAAGACATGTTTAGTTGCTCATTTTTTGACATGGTCTTGTTTTTAATTAATAGTGGCATAAAAGATAAAAACTTCATGCTGCATTATGAGGTGAGAGCTTTACTGTGTCACAGCTTTCTGCATGATTCACAGAAGGGCTTCATGGCTTGCTTTTAAATTGATCACTTCCAAGGAGAGAAATTGTCTCCAGATTTGCTGAAATGTATTGATTTTAATTCATGTGTGAATTGATCAGAACAGAAGTGCTGGTTTCCTAAAAAGCTCTGGGTAATTTTTAATATTAAAAGGGTTGTATAAATTGGAATATCTTAACATTAGGTGAGCTCCTTAAGAGCAAGCTGTTGCTGAAATCAGGATGAACCTGCACTATCATTTTTGGTGAACTCTATTAATGTGTTCAGCTGACATGGTAAATGAGGACTTTTACATCTTGCATCTCTCTCAGCCTTTGGAACTTGCCCAGAGTATTTCCTACAGGCAACAGGCATATCTTGTTCCATTATCTGTAGGACAGAAATAACAATCCTGCTATGTTGTTTGACAAGTTTATTTGGAGGGAGCTTGTCATGTTGTTTCTCAGCTCCCTTGCTACTGCTTTGTTCCCCTTTGTTCTGTGGCAGTAAAACATTTACCAAACATTGCCTGGACCGGTCCTGGCTTGCAAACTAAGTGACTGATAAAAGTCACATGGTGATTTGATTTTTTTTTTTTTCCCCCCCATTTGTTTTTACCTTGAGATGCACCAGAACTGCAAAGAATGTTTTTCTAAGTGCACGTTTAAAAACGCAGGTTAATTCTCTGTGTACACATTTTTTTACTTCATAGTTTCCGCCTTACGCGACCAACGAGATTGGCAAAGTCACTGGTATGAACAGGAGAGAGCTTGGACACGGTGAGTTCACACTAGAGAGGTCCCATGCTGGAAGTTTTAATGTTTCATCTGAGTTGTATGTGTGGATCACTTAGTGTTTGGGGCTGTCTTTCCACAGGGGCGCTGGCAGAAAGAGCTTTGAAACCAGTTATTCCCCCGGATTTCCCATTCACAATACGAGTTACTTCTGAAGTCTTGGAATCTAATGGTATTATTTTTTTATTTTTAAACTAGTGTTGGAGACTAAATTTGGTTCTTAATGAGTTAGAGGGGATAGATTTCAATATGAGTGTTTTTAATAGCTCTGTTACTTGAAGGACTTAAAATAAAAGGCATGTGCATGGTCATGAGCAATGGACCGTTCTTTCCTTTTGTGTCAGTATGAGATGTAAACATAAATCATGAGTTTAATACAATATTTGGGGGCATTTTTATGCTACAGAGTGAGGAAAATAGCTTGTGTTGAGGCCCATTTTTTTTAGTGTTTAATCCCTTTTTTTATTCCTGTATTCCAACTCTGTAGGTTCCTCCTCAATGGCATCCGCCTGCGGCGGAAGTTTGGCACTGATGGATGCAGGTACAAAACATGGCACTTTTGAGGATAAACTGCACTGGATCGTGTGCTTTAGGATCTAGAAATGACCAAAGGCTTCCAAAATGTATTGGTTTTCTGTGCCATTCTTAGGAGTTCCAGTGTCCAGTGCAGTGGCAGGTGTAGCCATAGGTCTCGTTACCAAATGCAGCCAGGAAAAGGGGGATATTGAGGATTATCGTTTGCTGACGGACATCCTGGTGAGTGTTGTGGTGCTTAATTCTGTAAAACACCTTTATGGCCTTCTTTTGTAACACTTTACCCAGTTAATACTGCAACACTGCTACTGATAATACTAGTCTTCTGTTTTGTCTCCCAAACTCTTCCTTTATTTTGAAAAACCTCCAAGAAATGTCCAGTCATTTTTTCTTGGGTTTTTGTGTAATTAGTTCTTTTCTTTCTAAGCTTTCATGAACTTTGTTTTTCCAATGCATTTTGTCTTTTGGGAGGAACAGATTAATAATTCTTGAATCATTTACTGAAAAACATGATATATTTGATGGAGAATGAGCATTTGGAGAGTTACTGGGGAGGAAAAATGCACATCGTGATGCAGCCACTGACAGCACAAAATCAATTGTGGTTCTGTTGTTCAGAAACTAGTCCACAAAAGTTCTTAATTTCTAAGGAGAGAAGGGAACAGTGTTAATCCTCAACGGCAAAATAAGGCTGTGAAGAAACACTCAGAAGTAATTCTAAGGCCTCAGAACTATTTTATGGCTTTTTGACACACAGAGTGTACTTTCAGTATAGTGGGACCTGGCACTGGGATAAAGTTACTCCAATCTGCTTTCTTCTCTCTGTGCTGGCAGGGAATTGAAGATTATTATGGAGACATGGATTTCAAGATGGCAGGTACCAATAAAGGAATAACTGCCCTGCAGGTATGGTAACATTGAACCTTCCTCAATCTGAGAAAGTGTTAAAAGAGCTTTCATGCCATACTGATGTCACTTAATTCTTTGCTAAGGTTGATCTAAAACTGCCAGGAATACCAATAAAAATTGTCATGGAAGCCATTCAGCAAGCCACAGGTAGGTCTATATTTGTATTTGCACCCATTTGATCATACAAAACGATAAATTGCATTAAATTCTAAAGTAACTTCAGGCCCATTTTTAAATGCTTGAGCAGTGAGTTCTTAGAACTTCTGTACCAGTCTGTGTCACCTCAGGGGGTTTGTGGGTAAGGGATAATGCTATAAACAGATCAGCAGACTTCTCATTTCCCATAAATCCAGCTTATATTTCCTAGTGTAACTTACTGCTCTCTGTATTCTGATGTGTGCAGCTCAGCTATTCTTGAAGCACATGAGGAACAGAAGCCTCCTGCTCTAATAAGGATTTAACTAGTTGGGAAGTTTTCAACTTGATTGTGGCAGCGAGATTTTAGTAAGAACAAGTAATTCCTACTCGGTGCTGTGTCACTTCAGGCAGCCCAGCTGAAGTTGCAGGCCAGTGTGTCAAAGCTGCACGCTGCTGCTCTTATCAGCAATCTGATGTATCTCAGTACAACCCTGAAATAAAAAGTATGTGGTGTTCTAGGTACATAAATTCAATAACTGTGCTGCAGCAAACATGCCCCACCTGAATTGTGCTCAGTTAGCAGGAGACATCCTCCACTTAGGCAGGAGGCAAGTTTTTATCAAGAGATATTTATCTGGCTTATAGCCAGAACTGTATCAATTCATTCTGAGCTTACACAGAATTATTGATTCCCTTCTCCTTCCCCTGCAGCTGCAAAGAGGGAGATTTTACATATCATGAACCAAACGCTGGCAAAACCCAGACCTGAAAGGAAAGAAAGTGGACCAGTTGTAGGTAATGTTGGTCGTGTGAATTCGTATCTTTCATAATTGCCACTTTAACAGTAAACTTCTTAAAACACGTTTTTTTAATGATTTCTACATGTTTCTGCCTCTGCCCTATGGGGCTATTTTTAATTTATGGGGGGGGTTTAGTTATTTTGGGAGGGGTTATATTGCCATGTGGGGCAGCACTGCACTATTCCACTGAACACCAGAAAATAGGATCAGAGTGAAGCTCTGTGGAACTGCTATACCTGTTTTGATTTTCGATGGCAGTAGCAGTGTGGCTTAAGGTAATTCAGTCATCAAAGTCTATCCTGTGTCTTCATTTATTGCAGTTCTTGGATGTTGAACACCCATGTTCAGCAGATATTACAGGTAGCTATAGAAGACTAAAACCTGACTTCATGTGACCTATTTCTTGTGGTAGTTTTCAAGATGACTCTGTTCAGCATTTCAAAGTCTTTTTAAATGTTCTTTCAGAAACCATCCACGTTCCGTTATCAAAAAGATTGAGATTCATTGGTCCTGGGGGTTATAATTTGAAAAAACTTCAAGCACAGACTGGTAAGACACTCTTGATTCCTGTGATGATTTATCCCAGTGTGTTTCCCTTTGTTTCAGACTTGTATATTTAGGTATTCCAATGCTCAAAGTAAAAATGGGGAAGGGTTCATGTGTGTGGAGTAGCAGGGAGATGTTCTGCTTCAGCTGCCTGGGGCTTGAAACTCTTAATGCTCTGCCAGCTTGATTAATGCTGCTCAGAGGGTTGGGGGCAGAAAAGGCAGAAGAATCCCATTTCCCTTTGGTGCAGTCCTTTGGCCAGAAAACTACTCTGGAGGTGCAAGGAATTTTACCGTTGTGGCTCCAAAACACTGTAGTTTCCATCAGCTGAATGTGAGTTTGCTGCTTGCTGAAACGTTCACCTAAACCCTCTCCTTTACATTTCCCTTTCTGAGGTGTGACTGTAAGTCAGCTGGATGAAGAGACTTACTCTGTGTTTGCCCCCACACCCAGCGCAATGCACGAAGCAAGAGAGTTTATTGGGGAAATCTGCAAGGATGATGTAAGGACAGACTTCTCTTGGCAGCTTTTTCCACCTGCTTTTGGGGAATTTTTGTCCTAATATTTTCTTTTTTCCCCCCTCTACAGCAAGAAGTTAATTTGGAATTTGGTGCCATTTATACAGCCACAATAACTGAAATAAGGTATAGAAACTGCTCTGGAGTAGAAGGAGAAATTAGTTAACTTAGAGATGGTAACTAAATATGATGTGAAATAAATGATTTTTAAATGTGCCACTTATGCAGGTGCCAGTGCCACCAGCATAAATTCTGTTATTTCCTCTGTTGAAAATACTTTGTTTCCTAATAAGGCTGTTCATTTCTGCTGCTTGTTTAGTTTCTAAAATGCCTCTACAAGTTATGCAACCTCAAACCTTTTTTCACCTTTGTATCTGAAAGAGGTGGCATATGAATTTGCTTTTCACTTCTCAACCCAATATTTGTCTTGTAAAATGGTACCTATTACTGAAATGTTGTGCCCTGAAATAAGAAATTTCTATCCACTTCTGATTAGGGAAAAATCAGTGGACGTGTCATGGTTACTACAAGAGTTTTAGAAAGGGGAGAGTAGAATTTTGTTTATTAGTTTACTAATGCTTGCTCTGGGGACAATATGCAAAGTGAAGTACAGGCTTTTCTGGGTGTATTTTGAAATAACTGTGCTGTTTTGTGCTGCAGGGATTCTGGAGTGATGGTAAAACTCTATCCAAACATGACACCGGTACTGCTTCATAATTCACAGCTTGATCAAAGAAAGGTGATAATCCTCAGACAAGTATAAAAGGGGCACTTATATTTGTTTTTTGAGTTATCACAGCTCTGACACTTTGCTGTAGTTCTGGAGTCCATTTCCAGGTTAAAACCTGTTAGATTAGCAGCACCCTTTAGTTTACCTCCGCTTGCCCTGTTCTTGGAACAGTTGATTTTTTTTCTTCAAAAAATCGACTGCCACTGTCCTTTGGACAGGGCTTTTGTGCACATCACCAAGTTCTTTGGCTCTGCAATACATTTTTCTATGTAACATTCAGAAACCTGTTGTTCCTAAGGCAGTGCTGAGCCACTGTGATTGTCTGAAGTGGAGCATGAAGAATTCCTGATTTTTTTTTTTTCCCCCCCCTATAAAACTCTTTTAGATTAAACACCCCAGTGCCCTGGGATTAGAAGTTGGACAAGAAATCCAGGTAATTATTTTTTTTTAACTTTAAAATGCTAATAATAAATAATAAATGCTGTTCATATTTTAGAATCCGTGTGAATTTTTTCATTTTGTGTTAATGAAGAAAATATTTAGCCATGTAGAATCCCCATTCTGTGCTGGCTAAAGGCCTGATCATCCCGATGAGATGGATGTAGTGTCACGGTTTTGCTGTGCAGGCAGCACGTTGTTTGCCAGTCTGAAGGCGGTTTGCTTTCTCCCCAGGTGAAGTACTTTGGCCGTGATCCCACTGATGGCAGGATGAGGCTTTCACGGAAGATTCTGCAGGCCCCAGCCACGACCACTCTGAAAACCCTGACGGACAAAAACAGCATCGTGCTGGGAGGTGCTGTGCCCCAGACATCCTCCTCGTCCCACTGACAGGTAAGGCCTTAGGAGCAGCTTAGCAAGGCTCCATCTGATTTTTACGTACCACAGTTACTCTTAGGGGTGTGCAGATACTGCTTGATATCCATGTGAAGCGTGTTGTAAGTTGGTTCAAATGCCTGCACAGTTTCAGGCACCCGGAACAGCCTGCTTTCTCCAAAACAAGCTCATTTGTTCATCTGCCACATCCTTTTTCTCTACCTTGCCACCATTTTTTTAAAGAAAAAAAAAAAAAGCAGGGCAGAGGAAGAAATGAAAAATAAGCTGCTTTCTTGATGAAGTCAATTAATGGAGTTGATCTCAGTCAATTAAAGAAATGCCCAAAGCTCTCCCCTAGTTTTCCTACGTATATTGGACTGTCAATGCTTACACCTCAGTTTTTCTCCAAAACTGGTATGGGGTTTTTTTGTCCTTAGAAAGCTACTAGGAAAGGAAGGTGTCTCATCTTAAACTCAGGAGCAACTCCATGGTGAGACTGGCAAATAGAAAGGCACAGCACACCAGCCATAACCTGAGGAAATCTTCCAGGAATGAGTCACAACAGCAGAAAGAATAAAAGTTCACTGAAGAAATTTTGCTTCTCAGAAAAGTTTTTGCATCTCATGCCTTGATATCAGTTGGTTACAGAGTATTTTCTCTCTCTTTCAGGAAAAAAGGTGGAAACACAAGTGACCTTTGCTAGAACTTGTTGGTGCCCTGGCAAGAAGCTGCAGGTGGATGGTAGTGAATCATATTTTTAAAACAGACACTATTTATGCTTAAAGGTGATGTAGAACTTCAGAGTCTTCAAATGGATTAAAAACCTTTAAAATAAAACCAGAAAGAAGCAATGCTCTTCTCTTGTGTAGCAAGGCTGAGATGAGAATGTGGAACTTTATTATTGACATTTCAGTGCTGAAGATTCTTCTCACTGTCAACTCAAAATAAAACTGCATCTGAGAAGCAAGAATGGCTTTTCAGAGTACAGGATTGAAATGTTGACCAAAACATAAAGGCTTAGAAGTATCACCTTTAACATGATTGATGCTGGTTTAGATAAATACATCTGGAGCTATCATAAGGTTCAGGCTTGCTAAAATATCTGAGTAGAAGGGGGATTAAACAACCTGGCTGAAACATCATCATTTATTATCTGGGTCTGTTAACAGCAAATTTTAAATATATATAATTAAAGCAATAAAATAAAAATACTCATTTTGGACTAAAGAATGAACATGATAAACCTTCCCCCTAAAACTCTTATTAAGAGTGTTGGAATCCCTCTATTAATTATGTTCCATCAGTGGGTTCACTGATCTCTTTTAGACTTCAAAACATTTCCCAGGGGCTCAGGAGCACGACTCGTTTTTCTGCTATGAGTACAGACTAGGAAATTCAAAGAGGGTCCTTCTGATGTTCACTAGTCTGTATGCACAACTCATAAGAAAATCAGCTTCCCACCTGATGGCAAGTGGGCTCTGAACCTCCTGAAATGAAAAACAAAGCACTGGGGAGAGGAGAAATGTGAATGTACAGTAAAAATTCTTTTTTTATTATTATTACTTTAACTTAAAGTATTAAAGAAGAAAGAAATAACTGGTACGCTTATCTGTAGTTGTCTGTCTTTCATCATGTAAGATTGAAAAATTGATTGGAAAGATGGAAAAAATATTTCCTTAGCAATCTTTTCCTCTTTTTTGAGGAGTGTTTTCTGTTATTTCTTAATAAGAATTCAAATATCATCTCCTGTTGTGACAGTTGACTGATATGTTGTTTGTTACATGTCCTGAATAGCATTAATAAAATCATGTAGGTGATTGTTGAAGTCCCAGAGCAGAAGTTCAGGTGTTTGCATTCCTGATAACTCCTCTCAGAAACTGATCTCCCCAATTTAAGTGGTTTTCCGAGGTTTATTGTAGAACAGTTTCTGTAAGGCTCCTGTTGGTGCTGCTCCCAATGAATCAGCTCCTGGAGCGCCGGGGATCGTCTTGTTTGTTGGCCGATAGAGAAGGAAAAAGACTTTCATGTTGCTGTGGCAGAACCTGTACAGTCAGCCTGACTTTCTGCACCTGTAACAACCTCCAGGCCCTATGGGAAGGGGTGGGGAAAAATGGGAATACCTGGGAGGAGCAGAGAACAGCTGCTCCTGCCTGAGGAGAGCAGCTCAATGGGAGCGAAGGACTGAGCAAGTGTGTGCTGGTCTGAACCTTCCTGGAGGGAGGGGAAGGCTGCTTCAGACAGCCCGGCTTCTCCCCAGAGCCGTCGCAAGCGCAGGTTGGACCATGGCAGCAGGGACTTGGCTCTCAGGTGATACCAGCCATGATCAGAAAGCAGGTGGGTTAACAGTGCTTGACAGAGCCAGCTACGTCCTATTGCAGTAGCTGGTTTTTCGTGTTTGAAATAGTGATTTATGTCCTTTTTTTTTTTTTCTCTGCTGCTCCAGATAATTAGCTCCTGTAATGACCCATCTTAAATGGAGCCTTTGAAAGGAAGTGCCTTGGAAAAGTGAAGCTGGGCAACAGGTCAGGAGGGCCACAAATGCCTTTAATTGAAAGGAATTGCCTTGGAAAGTGAAGCTGAGCAGTTGCAGCATTACAGCAGGTCAGGAGAGCCACAAATGCCTTTATTTGACAAAGGCAACACTCTCACAGAGGCACAGAGAGCTGGGGTATCTTTAAGTGCCAGCAATAAGTATTACAAGCACTATCAAAAGCTTAAGAGCTGGCCTAATTGTACTTCTGAGATTACATGCCAGAGGGAGTGATACAGTCTGTTAATATCACTGCAAGAAATTTTAAGTGATTTAGGAATGAGTTGCCTGTCGTGCTTCTGAAAAATGAGAGCTCCCTGCTGCTCGTGTTGTGGCACTTGACGAGTTGCTCTGTCTGCAATCTACCTACCACAAACTGTGTTTGAGGGGGAACAGAGAACTCATCATCACTGCCTCCATGGTGGTAATGGGGAGGGACGAGCTGCTGGCAGGTGCAGCACCACGGTGGGAAATGCTGCCTTGCTTTCTGTGCATCTTACAGCGCAGAGATTCAGAGATGTTGCTTTCCTGGTCTTAAATCAGGTACATAAGAGCTCTTGCAGCATGTATTGCATGTATTCTCCAGGCAAAGCCCCTGGAATGGACTTGCTTGTTGTCAGTATAGATGACAGGTCACGCTGGGTTCCTAACTCCCTGGATGCTGTTTAGTGCCAAGAGAAGCCCCACATCTTAGTGAATGCAATGCAGGTGTGTTCTGGAGTGATGGTTTTCCATGGAGGTCATTGATTTCGTTGCTGGAGAGATCCTGGATTTATTTCACAGCTTAACAGGAGAAGTAGTTTTTCTGGCTCACGTACCTGTCACCATAATAGATAAGAATTATCTATAGCTGGTCACCATAATAGATGAGATTTGATAAGTGAAGTAAGAATTTGCTCCAGAATATTTTGCTGTGGTTTCTTTTATATATCTGGAGAAGGGCTGCATTTAATCTCGAGTAGAAGTCATGCTTTATTTTTGTGCATTTGGCTTGAAGAGCTAAAAGAGCACACGTAGAAATCGTGCAGAGGGGAAAGAGTTTGTGAGTGGCAGATGTCCTGAGGCAGCAGTGTGCTGTGGCCAGTCGGGTTTTAGTTTCTTTTTGTATTTTCTTTTTATGGAGCTTTCACTAAGGCAGAAATAAGCCGATTGTGTAAAACCTTGAGAGGATCGGTCTGTGTAATATGAAAAAGGCACTGATGCATAGAGGGGAAGAGTGGAACCCCGCTGTAAACTGCTTGACGTGACTCTCAAATAGTTGGTGAAATTACTGGTGTAACGTGGTCTTTTGTATAGTTAGAGACTTATTTATCCATAATGGTGAAAATATCCTAAGTTATGTTCATATACAGCTAAAGATAAGTGTAATGATAGTTTTCTCAGAGGTGTGTCTTACAGCTGCCACCTTCTGCAAAGAAAATTCATGGTAAATCTTAGAGGCCTGTTACAGTGAACATCAGCCAAAGCTGAGACTTAAATATTACATAGATAAAAGTTTTCTAAATCTGCCTGAAGAATGTTTCTTTAAGGTATGGAAAAGATGTACGTAGTTTCTTAGAGTGGCATATTCTGTTGTGATTTTTTTTTATTTCCCTTCCTCTGGAACAAGATTGAACTTACACAAGAGACATGCTAGTCTTGTAAAGAAGAGCTATACCGGTGTAACTGCTTTCACCATGAGGCAAGAGCCAGAGAAGTCTGGCTTTGTCTGGGAGTGAGGCACACCCTGGCCTCAGGAGCACTTGCCCTGCCATCTCCCTTTCCTTTTAGAGCCTCAAAAAATTGGTTCTGAGACTCTTTTAAGCTTCTCCTCCTCCCCCAAGTCCCCACTGTTTCACACAGCTTGACTGCTTGCATCACTTGTGTCCTTTTTCCCTATTCCCGTGCAAACACTGACATGCAATTTATTTTTTACTAGTAGGACAGAGGAAATGTGTAGCTGGTGTTCAGCGTGTAAAACTAAGATTTGCAGACACCATGATGCCTGGCGAGTGGTCTGTCTGAAATTGTGCAGTGTTTATAAGGGATAATTATGCATGTTTCTCACATTTTGACGTTTCAGAGCGCAGCTTCAACTTGAGTTTGGCTTTTGAGCTTTCTGGGGATCTGTACAAAGCATCTACAGAATGTATGTTACAGTATGGCTGTTTCTGTAAGGAGATGCCACTGAATAACCTTCCTAAATGTTTGTGTTTCGGGCGCCGTTTGAATTTATCGTGGCCGGGTTGGGAAGCTCGCCCGTCGTCCTATCACGGTTGGAGGTGGCATGAGGAGGGGGAAGCGTGTGCTTACTCAGCGGTGGCACCGGCTTTTAGACAGACGTTTAAAAAAATACATATTTTTTTAAGTTTTTTTTTTTTTGGGGGGGTGGGACACACATGAACTATTTCCCCTTTCAGAAAGCGCGGGTGTTGCAAGTCCCCCGCGCTCCCCTGTGACCGAGGCCAGCCGCCATTTTGTCCCCGCCTCCGCGCCCCCGCCCGGGCGCCGCCCGGCGCTGTGAGGGAGCGAGCGCGGGCTCCGCCCCGTCCCGCCCCGCCCCTGCCCCCGCCTGTGGCCGCCGTCCCGTCGGCGGCGCGGCGGCAGCGGGCGGCCGCCGTAGCCCCTGCGAGGGGAGCCCGTGGCCGGGCGGGGAGGAAGAGAAAGGCGGCCCGAGTCGGGTTACAAGATGGCGGCGGCGCTGTGGTAGCTGCCGAGGCGGAGCGGCGCCAGCGAGGCCCGGGCCGGGGCGCGGCGGCGCCGACCCGCCATGGACAGCGGCGCGGTGCAGGCCCCGCGCTGCCCCTGAGTGGCCCGGCTGCCCCGCATGCTCCTCGCCCCATCGCCCCCGCGGAGGCGGAGCGGGCCCGGGGCTGCACCATGTCGGACACCCGCCGGCGGGTGAAGGTCTACACGCTCAACGAGGATCGGCAATGGGACGACAGGGGCACCGGGCACGTCTCCTCCAGCTACGTGGAGCGGCTGAAGGGGATGTCGCTGCTGGTGCGCGCCGAGTCGGACGGTGAGAGCGTGGCCGGGGCTGCCCAGGCCCTTCCCCTCGCCCCCCAGCCGCGGCTGACACCCCCCGCCGCCGGGCTCGGCTCGTGGTGCCTCCCTCCGGGCACCCCGACCAGCGTTATTGTTATTGTGCTATTATTGCCCCCTTTCCTGCCCTTACCTTGCGGCTCTGGGCCGAGTTTCCTTCCCCCACGAGCCACAGCAGTGTTTGCCACCGTGGCCCAAGACCTTCCCCCCGCAGTCCGCAGAGTCCTAGAGTCACAGAATAGGCGAGGTTGGAAGGGCCCCTCGGGATCAGCAGCTCCCGGCCCCGCGCAGGACACCCCGCCGGTCCCACCATGTGCCTCGGCGTTGTTCGTGCCCGCTGCCCTGGGGCGCCTGCCCGCTGCCCCACCACGCTCGGGGGGAAAAACTGTCCCTAAAATCCCACCTAGCCCTGCCCTGGCTCAGCCCCACGCAGTTACCCCAAACAGCTGCAACTCCTCCACCTGAACAGAGCTGGTGTTGTTACGTGTGACGACATTTTGTTCGCTTTCAGAACGGTTTCCTTTGCTTTGGAAGTGCTTTCCCCCCCCCCGCCGCCTCTTCTTACTACTGTAAAAAGTTGTTTGTTTCTTGCTGTTTTTTTCCCCCCAGGAATTCCCTGATTGTACTCGAGTGGTATGGCGTTCCTCGTGTTTTATTGCACTTTAAAGTCACCTTAAGGGGCTTTTTTAGAGTGGGGAGGTACGTGCTCCCCACTTCATCAGCCGACAGGTGCTAATGTGCTATATAAACCACCTAAGACCGGGATAAATTGCTCTGGAGCTGTTGCCAGGAGACATACACTACTTGCATACACAAGATAAAGTCCCCGCTTATAGTATCTGAATGATTCACTTCTGAAGGGCAGCTGAAAGGAATAAAAGCAAACGGCCCACGTGGCTTCCGTGGGCAAAAACAGTTTTGTGCTGGGCAGCACATTACCTGCTGCAAATTTGTGTAGGTTTGGTAAATGGCCTTTAAACAAGCTGGCTCTTGCACCAGGTTTTGGGAGAAAAGAATGCTGCAGAGAATTTTAGACTAAATTAGAAGAGAAAACTACGTTTTCACGTGGATATTTCTGTTGAATTTTGCCTTACCAGGCTTATTTTAGGGAGTTATATTTAAAGAAGGCGGTTCTCCCGGATTTTCTGTAAGATTTGGATTAAGTTGAGCCTGTGTTGGCTGGCACACGGGCAGTGGTGTGAGAGGAGTGGAGATGTTTGATTTGTTGAACTCAGTAAATGTTTCTTCATACCTTTTTCAGGTTCACTACTGTTAGAATCGAAGATAAATCCAAATACTGCATATCAAAAACAGCAGGCAAGTATTATTTGCTAGGCTTTGTTTTTTGTGATTGCTGAGGAATTGATTTGTGCTTGAAGTAATTGTGTTTTTCAGGAAAACAGGATGACATGGAATCGTTGATGGTGTTTTTTTATAGAGGTGAAAAACTTCCTTAGAAGCCGGTAGGGGCTATAACACTTCAAATTCTGGAAAATAGAATGTGTGTCTTTAGAAAACATGTTAGACCTCAGGCTTTGAAGATAATGCATGCAAGTTGGATAAATATTGAACTCATTACAGGAAAAATAGTTGGAAACATGCATGTGGAACTTTTGTCTCCCACTTCAAGCTGTCTGAAGTAATTTCTGTATTAGGAAGGCCAGCTCTGTTAGAGCATATTTATTTATTTCTCTTGTTTGCTGGAGTAACATAAAGGAATTTGTGGGACTTCTTTCACTGTTGTTGCTGTTCAGTTTTTATTTGAAGCCCTGAAAACTCCTTAGGAAGGCTGGGTGAGACTTACCTGCATAGTTCCCTTTCCGTAGGGAAAACCTGCAAAACAAGGCAGTAAAGCAGCTGGGAGCTTTGTTAATAGGTCATTTTTGGTTGGTCTGTGGAAAAATTCAGCTTACTGCATCTCTACTGCTTTTATCACTTTTATTGTTTTCCCTTTTTCAGCTTTAATTTTTGGTGTCTCTGCCTACATTGTTCTCATGGGTTTTCTGGATTTTTTTCTGTCTGTTCCTTTGTTCTGCAGTAGATTCTCTGTTGCTTTTGTTCAGTGTTTGCTCTTGTTCTTCATCACTGTGGTACCCAGAAGCGTTTCAGCTCCAGGAAACAGTGTTTTTGTCCTTCCAGAGTCTGAGGAGTCACATCTTTAAGGATTTAGTTTTAGTGGCAGTGTGAGATTTTGAGAAAGAAACTTTGTCTGTTGATGGTGGGTTGGCTCACTTTAGGTTAGCAGGGAGTTGGAGTCCTGGGCCAACTTTCCAAAAGGATCTGTTTGCTGTGGTGTCTGGGTGGGTTTAGTCAGGTGGGTGACATCCACAGGCTTTCCCTGGGTGGGCCACGCTCAGGAAGGAGGATGGTCTTTGTGCTGCTCTGCAGAGCCTTGCACAGCTTCCTGTTTACTAGAGGAAGCCAATACACATCAAAATGCAAATGCAGGTTATGTTCCTGTAGAATTTAAAATGCTTCCTTTTGCATCCTGGTTCCTGAAACTTCATACAACTGATTAGTTGAAAGCTTTTTTTACTTAATTGGTAGCAAAGTTTGAAGTGACTTAAGTAGCTTTGGTTGTCGTTTTTCATGTGGAAAAGGTAGGTCATAGTTTAGAAAAACTCAAGCTGAGATTTATTTTGGTTGGCTTTTGTTCTTGATTCTAACGCTTTTGTGTCCTTGCAGCAGAAAGGGTTTGTTTCACTGTTCACTCTTTTGAAGAAGTTTGAGTTTGCTTTTTTTAAGAGGAATAATGATTGATGACTTCCAGAGCCAAGTTGATGTTTCCTGGTAGAAGGGAAACATGCCCTGCCTACACATCTGTCTTCATCTAAATGCTGTGAATGGACTTAGAGGAGAGTTAACCCTTAGACTGTGATTTGTGTAACAGCGGTCTGTGGAAAAAGGGAGCCAGCTGATTTCTGGGTGCTGTGCATCAGTCTGTGATTTCCAGTGTTGCAGTGTGTGCCAGGTGGTGCTGTAACTATGGGCTAACCCTAGACAGGCCTGTCACCTGCCTGCTCCACCTAAGCCTGTGGTTCCTGGCCTTCCTGCAGAGTTAACTCGGCCCAGATGCTGGGCACACTGTCACCAGCACTGTTCTCCCAAGGGAAACAGGGCTGGCGTGGGACACAGGCGCCGAGCAGCTCAGCACACTGGGAAATAATCTCTGGTTACCTTGGATGCAGAGGACACAGAGCCTGCAGGGCTCTGGACCCCCTGGACTTTGGGGCACAGGCTTTGGGAGTTACACTCCTCTGCTGGACACCCCACACTGGCCAAGGGGCAGGGTCAGATGTGTTCTGGAGCCTCTTGCAGGAGCAGTTTTAAAAGTTGTTACCACACCCATTTGTTGTGTCACCCTCTGCTCGAGGTTACTGTTCCCTGGCAGGACTGGCAGAAGAGCTGAAACTGCTACAGAAATCCTTGCTGGGAATGCTGCCTCTGATGTTAACTTTGCATTAGGTGTGCTCTGCCTGTGTTCAGCTCTGAGATGAAAATGTGTGCAAATCCTATCTTTTGCCCAGAGTTGCCATCACTCATGTGACAGCAGAGCCGTTTACTAGAGGCAAAATCCGAGTTCCTTGAGGCTGGGGTTTAACACATTTGCAGGGGGACTGTTAAAGCAGTTGCCAGAGGCTTCTTCACTCCTAGTTCACTGTATTCGCAGCACTGTGTGGCAGGTCAGATGGAGGAACTGAGGGAGTTGAAAACGTCTTCTTGCTGGATTAATTTTTATCTGATTCCCTGTGCAGCGTGAGGAGCCAGAGCAGGAACGAGCAGAGAGGGAGCAGCAGACACTGAAAACCAGCACTGAAGAGGCTTGAGCTACTATGAAATTTTTGTTCACAATTAGTATTTTATTTTACTTCCTCTGGTGTTTGAGTGAACTGAGGAGTGTTGCTCTTGCTGGTGGACAGAGCAGCACCATGGATTTATAAAATACCCAGCACAGTATCCCTGTGCTCCTTGGGGGTTGTCTGAGGTCGTGCAGAAAGTGTGTGCCAGATCGCTTTATATTGCTTTTGGACCATTATTTTCTGATGAAACCATCCTTCAGTCTTTCTGAAATATTTTTGGAAAAGCTTATATAACTTAAGCTTTGTGTGGGCAGTACAGATTGTAAGGAGCACCATTCAGTAACTCGAGAATTCTCACAAATTTTTGCCTGCAGTCCCTATGGATGCATGGAGTCATTTTAAGGTACTGCACTGATTCTCTTACTTGAATCATCCTGGGCTATGAATAGAGCTGCTGAATGTGTGTCCTTTGTTCAGTGGAGCACCTCTGAGTCTCAGCCCACCTGCGAGTGCATTGATTTGACTGTCAGGGCATCAGGAATTTCACAGAATGTTTCAAGATACACGTTTCAATTTTGAATTTTTTTTAACAGCTGTAAAATCGTACTTAATAATTCTTATTTTTTTTATTAACCTCTGGAAGGGAACCGGATCAGGGAGCTGATCAGGCTTTTCAGTGCCTGCAGTTGACAATATTTTTTTCCTTGAAGCCCAGTTCCACTGTTGCCTCTAAAATGGCCCACCACAAACAGAGATCCAGCTGTCCCTGAGCTGGAGATGAGGGGGGACAGCTGGAAGTGAGAGCCATGGCAGCTGTAAGGAGCTGTACCCTCTGTACACATGAGCGGGCCTGAAAGCAGGGAGGCTCCTGGTAATGTTTGTGGGATAGATAGAAGTGCCAGTGGAACGAGGACACTGCACTACAAATAAACAGCTCTCATGAGCAGCGCTAAAGCCATAGTGCACTCAGCCCAGTTCTTTCCAGAATGGGAAAGCTTTGTTTCTTCAAAGAAATACGTAAAAATTGGTAAGAAAGAAAAAAATGGAGTTTGTGCGAGCGGTGTTGGATTTAGTGTGGCCTATGACTCTGTTTTGGGAGAGGGAGGCTGATCTGTTGGTACAACGAGCACCTTACAGACAGTAATCAATGAGCTTATCATTTCCTGTCATTCAGGTGTTTCTTTGGATTTTCTTGCTAGGCTTAGATACCACTCTGAATATTTTGTTTCTAGTAAAAGTGATGCATAAGGTAAAGACTTACCAAGCCTTGCTAGGTTGTGTGGTGAGTATTGAACATTGTAAATGTGGGAAGTGAATTACCTCACTGACCATTAAGCAAGGGCTGGCAAGTATTTAAAAACCACTGTGGTCTTTCAACTGTGTAACAGTTCAGGAGGTCAACTTGGTTGCAAGTTGAACTGTTTTGCCCATCCGATGTAGTGCGAGGTTAGCAGAGAGCTGTTCGGTTCGGATGCTTTTACCTGAGGTGAGTTGCTGCAGGGTGCTGAACTGTTGTCCTGCTTTCAGCTGGGATCATTTTCTTCCTCTAGTGGATGCTGTGGTTTGGATTTAGGGTGAGAATAACACTGATAACAGGATATTTTGGTTATTGCTGAGCAGAGCTTTCCCTAAATCAAGGCCTGCTTGAGTTCCCATGCTCTGCAGCTGAGGAGCTGCACAAGGAGCTGGTGAGGGGAGCATGGCCAGGACAGCTGAAGTTGCCAAGGGAATATTCCAAACAATTGGACAGCATGGGAAATGGATAAACTGGGGGGGTTGGCTAGGAGGGGCCAATCCCTGCTCGGGGTCAGAGCCAGGTTGGGCATCAGTCAGGGTGGCTGAGCACCCGTGTTGTGCACCACTTGCCTGTCTTGGTTTTTATTCTTCTCTTTAGCTTCCTTTTTGTTGCTGCTGTTATTAGAATTATTCATTGTATTTTACTTTATTACCTGGATTAAACTGTTCCTATGTCAGCCTGTGGCTTTCACCTTTTCCATTTCTCCTTCCCATCCCACTGGTTTGGGGCAAGTCAGGGAGCAGCTTTGTGATACTTAATTTGTTATCTGTGGTTAAACCACAACTCTAAATGTCAGGGTACAGACCTACCCTCCTCACAGTACAGCAGCAAGTGTCCCACTAAAACTTCTCACAAAAACTTTTCAGTCTATTCAGAAATTCCAGCAAAACTTCCAGAGCTTCTGTACAAGTGCACAGATGGAATTGATGGAGACAATAGTGCCAGAGGAAAAAATCCTTGCTCCAGTGGCAGCAAGTGGCAGGATGCTGGTAACATTAGTAGAACTTGGGAGGTTTATATTATCCAGCCTGTATGTCTTTTAATTCAGAATGTGTGAACGTCAGGCCTTATGTCTGTCAGTGCTGGAGCTGTCTGAAGCCCTTTCTGAGGAGGAAACTGAAATCTTGGGGGGGTGTTTCAACTTTTCTAAATACGGAAATACTTCAGTTGTTCTATTACAGGTTTAAGTTGATGTTCCTTATGACAGAATAGGTGATTTAATATTTTAGTGTCAAATTTTTTTGTATTCACAAGTGTAACTAATTAAAGCTATTTCTTCTGTGGACGTTGGCTGTAAGGGATTAGAGGTTAATATGCAGTGCAGACCTGTGTCAGAAATAATTATTTTCTTGGTTTTATCTTACACAGGATACCCTGATTGTTTGGTCAGAAGCAGAGAACTATGATTTAGCACTGAGTTTTCAAGAAAAAGCTGGCTGTGATGAGATTTGGGAAAAAATCTGCCAGGTACAGTTCACCTTATACATTCTGTTTCTTCCAGATGATTTAATGTCTTCTGTGACTTTTGGTGTATTTGTGCATCCTTTTTAAACCTCCTTGTAAAATAAGCAAATATTCTTTGTTATTTTCTGTGTAAGATCTGAAGTTGCCCCCACTTAGAGCCCCAGTAGTCATTGAGTGTCAGGCTTGTGGCAAACCAATGTAGTGGTGATGCTCAGGTGCTGGATGTTTTGGAAAGGTTGGTGGGATTGTATTTATTAAAAAAGGGGCTGCCGGAGTACCAGGTTTTGATTGTCCTTGTCCCAGCTGGCCTCCGGAAGCAGCTTGTTGAGTGCAGGGGAACTGCAGATGTGCTGCAAGGAATAAGGAGCTGAACGTGCCGGGGACAGACAAAGAGGTGGCAGAGCCCAACTGTCAGACCAAAGATGTGGAGAAAAAAAAAAAAGGGGCTAAAAACCCCCAGCTTTCACATGGGAGTTACCATAACCTTCCCAGACTTGGAAAAGATGGAGTGTGAAGCTTTAACTAAAGAAACACAGAGCTCATCTTCCCTGAGACAAACCAGGCAATGGAGATGTGCTGTTATTTCAGTTCTTGATTATCTTGGTGTGTAATTTGGGATGAGACAGTAACTGTGTCCACTTTCTCCTCAGGTTCAGGGCAAGGATCCCTCAGTGGAAGTCACACAGGACCTTATTGAGTCAGAAGAGGAGCACATAGAGGAGATGCCTGAAACCAGTCCCTTGATTGACCTTCCCACCTGTGAACTCAACAAACTTGAAGAGATTGCTGACCTAGTTACCTCTGTCCTCTCCTCGCCCATCCGCAGGGAAAAGCTGGCCCTGGCCCTGGAGAATGAAGGCTACATCAAAAAACTGCTGCAGCTTTTCCAAGTGTGTGAGAACCTGGAGAACACGGAAGGCTTGCACCATTTGTATGAAATCATTCGGGGCATTTTGTTCCTCAACAAAGCGACTCTGTTCGAGGTGATGTTCTCTGACGAGTGCATCATGGATGTGGTGGGATGCCTGGAGTATGACCCTTCTTTGGCTCAGCCCAAGCGGCACAGGGAGTTCTTGACCAAAACAGCAAAATTTAAGGAGGTTATTCCTATTACAGACTCTGAACTCAGGCAAAAAATCCACCAGACTTACAGGGTACAGTATATTCAGGACATCATCTTGCCGACACCATCTGTTTTTGAAGAGAATTTTCTTTCTACCCTCACTTCCTTTATTTTCTTCAACAAAGTTGAGATTGTCAGTATGTTGCAGGTAAGTGGCTTTCAGTATGGTCTGGATGGCTGATGTGTGGATAGCTGTAGCTGTAGTTTCCAGTGGATCGCAGTTAATCACACACAGTTCTGTTGGCACAGTGTTGGGAACGCCTCTCTTTCTTTTTGACACCTTTGCTTTTGTATCTCAGAAAGGTAGATTGCAGGTGAGTAAAGTAATATATTTTAATGGGTTGTAAACAGTGAAAGTTTTCCTCCTTGATTCCCGAGCAACAGAGACCTCTGGAGCTGGTCTTATGGAGGTATTTAGGGAACAAATTTTAGTGTTGTGTATGAGGGACATTTGTGCTGTGTTTGTAACAAGCTCTGGATCTGTGATTCCAAAGAGCATGCTCAGAACCATTCCTGTTATGTTACTGTTACTTCATGGTACTAATTTCAAATGTTCATGTTGCCATAAAAATCACGGATTTATTCGCTGGGGTTTTTCATACTGATACCCAGAAGTAATAATTAATCAATAACAAAGATGTCACTGTCAAAAACTGTCCTGCGTGGATGGGCCAATGCAGCTGGATCATGGAAGGAGCCTCAGTGCAGAGCTGTGTGTGAACTTCGTGGCATTTGGGTGTTTTCAGTTCATGCTGTGCTGTGCAAACTAAAGGGTACCAAAGTGGTTTTATTCTGCTTTGGATCCATGTCCAAAGCCCGTACATTTGTGTGCAATAGATCACAAAGCTTCTGGGTTGGGTGTGGAACAGGGAGAATTGAGAAGAGTGAAAACTCTGGGAAGAGAGGGGCTCTGGAGAAGTAACATCCATATGGAATGAGTGCAGATATGGGTGGAATATGGTAAAGAGTTCAACAGAGGACTGGAAAAGAAATCCAAACTGAGTAATTGCACAGAATTGCATGAGTAAGCTTTCTGGCTTCTTTCTGCTTTCTTCTTTGTGGCCGAATAGCAGAAAGAAACCAAAAATTAAATCCCCCTTGCAAAATTAACGACTTTGTGTTAAATACAGATTTCCCTTTAAATTCTTTTGCATATGCTTTCTAAAACTAAAAATAAATTCAGCATTGTTCTCCTGAGGCCACAGTGCTTTCCATTTAGAGATTTTTAAGTCTGTAAATTTGTTTTTCATTGAGGCTTTACAGTGCTGGCTATTTAATTGTGCTGTGGTTTGCTGTTCCCTCTAGTGCTTTTTGCAGGAGGTTCTGAAATCCTCTGACAGTTCTTTGCTGACTCTGTCCCTGCTCTTTGCCATCAGAATATGTGGCACATAGGTTTGCCTGCTTGTTTTAAAGCTTGTGAATGAGACACGGGCAATGATTTACAAATACTGTTGATCCTTGAGAATTACAACTGAGAAGAAAAGTGCACATGGAGGGGCTGTTATTGAGGGGAATTCCCTGGTGGTGTGGAGCTCAGGCTCAGGGCTGCTGTTTCAGCCCTCTGGTGTCAATCAGCTCCTTGTTGTGGCACAAGAGCCCTAAAGCTCCTTTGGGTTTGGTGAGCGCGTTGGACTCCTGTTACCCCAAATCCCCTGGCAAAGCTCCCTGGGTGAGGGCAGCTCATGGGAGGAGCAGATTGTGTTGGCCACAGTAAAGCTCCTTCCTACGTGCCACGGAGCACTGGATCTCAGTGCTGCTGTGGATGGGAGGGAAACAAACCTGGAGCCACCTGGGCTTCAGGACACGTGGATTACTCTGGTAACACTCAGGTGTTGTGGAGAGGGGATTTTCTGGCATACCTACTGTTGGTTTGGTATGGGTTTGGTTTTTAACAGGCTTAACAAAGCTGTTCAGGCCAGCAAAGCTTAAAATAAACCACTAAGTCTGCATATATTGCACTCTCTGTGATGTTGGGTCCAGGTATCATGTGTTTGTAAAAGCACCTCTTTCCGCACATCTTTAAAAAAATTGTGAGCCTGTGGCTGCACTGCTGTGACTGTAACAATTGTGTATTAAGTCAGCCTAAATAAAGCACAGGGATTTTAGTGGCAGCACAAGGCCAAATAGAGAGGTAAGCACCCTCTGTATTCTGCAGTGTCAAGTCTGTGTACGTCTATTGCAGTGATGCCTATTCTGTTCCTGTTTGATCCATACAGAAGTTCACAGAGTTGGATCAGTGCATAAGTTTGTAATGCTACAGTGTGTTCCTGTTTGCTTTCAGACTTATAGTGGCTTTTAAAGGTAACAAACATTTAATTTGAGAGGATGCCAACATGATTTTTCCATGTGAAGGAGTGCAGAGAAATCACAGACCAGAGGGGGTAGGAAGTGCCCAAACACTGGAGAGATGGTGGTGTCACCCTGGTTTTCTCTTGAGTCTTAAGCAATGGGGTGACAAAGGTGAAAGCTTTGCCTTTTTTCAGAGGCTCTCACAGCTGTGTTCCTTTTGTGTGTTGCGCAGGAAGACGAGAAGTTTCTGTCTGAAGTTTTTGCACAATTAACAGATGAAGCTACAGATGATGACAAACGGTGTGAACTGGTGAGTCCAAGCGCGGGGGGTTCCTCTGGCCTTAAATTGCAGCCGTGACACACAAACACTGAAACTGCTCTGCTGGTTCGGGCACTGAGGGGTTTCTGGAGAATCACCCAGCAGGCAGACTCTGCTACAACTTGGAACAGTTTCCTCCTTCCAGAGGGTTTTCAGGCTCAACTACATCCGTAACTACGTTCTCCCTGTGCAACAGGTGAACTTTTTCAAGGAGTTCTGCGCCTTCTCTCAGACATTACAGCCTCAGAACAGAGATGCGTTTTTCAAAACTTTGGCCAAGTTGGGAATTCTTCCTGCTCTCGAAATTGTCATGGTAAGTGAACACCTAGGGCTGGTTTTAATCATCTAGAGAAGGCCACAGCCATTGAAGCAGATTTGGGATGCGCTGAGCACCCCTGTGTCAGTCTGCTGGGCCAGCTCTGCTGTGCTGAGGGTGGAAGGTGATGGGGACGTGCAGAATCCAAAGGCTGCCCCCAGCTCTGGCCATTTTTACTCTGATCAGTCTGATCACTGCAGTCCTTGTGACAGAGGGCTGTAAAGATTGAAAGAGGCTTTTTTCAACTGAGGCAGCTCAATTGTTGTTGTTGTGGTGGTTGTTGGGACAGGGCCAAAGAAGTATTTTTAGATAATCTTGAACTGTGAGCTGGTTCCTGCCCGAAAGATCACGTAATCCTGTCATTAGCAGATTAATCTGTCCTGATCAGCAGTGAGAAAACATAATTTTTTTTCACTCCTTTGGTTGCAGCAGCTGTTGCTGCCTGACCATTGCAGTTCTTTTTGCTGGTTTATTGTTGTTTTTCTGTAACCTTCTTACTGTGTTTCTCACAGAAACTTTTACAGTGAAACATTCTCAATTTTCCAATCCTCCTTCTTTGCAGCTTTACTTGATAATAAATACCAATCTTAATTTGTTCTAATTAACTAACTTTCAGTTTTGTTTTGTTTTGTTTTGTTTTTTTATTAGGGAATGGACGATCTGCAAGTTAGGTCTGCTGCTACAGATATATTTTCTTATCTGGTAGAATTTAGCCCATCCATGGTCCGAGAATTTGTAATGCAAGAGGCCCAGCAGAGTGATGATGTAAGTGGAAGTGCTTCAGAGTTTGGATATATCAGTTTTAGAGCAAACGGGATAAAAACAGATCAGCAAAACAAGAGTATCCCAAATTCTGGAGAGGTTTAACCCAAAAATGTAGATCTTAGAAACAAAGGACAAAGTAGATTTAAAATACAAACATTTCTGAGCACGTTGGTATTCTCTGAGTTCACAGTTCTAAGATGGTCAGTGTGACTAACAGGGACTGTGGGTGTGGAGGGTTGTGCTTGCCAGAATCTCTGTATCCAAATGTATCTCCATTCCTCAGTTTCACAGAAATTGGTCTTCTAAAAACCCGCAGAAATTGGGGAGTTACTTTGCACTCCTGGATGTGTGTGTGATGATGTTTGTCTGTGCAGGACATCCTCCTCATCAACGTGGTCATTGAGCAGATGATCTGTGACACGGACCCGGAGCTGGGGGGAGCTGTGCAGCTCATGGGGCTGCTGAGGACCCTCATCGACCCAGAGAACATGCTGGCCACAGCCAATGTGAGCAAACCAAACATGGGCTCTGCTATCTGGGCAAAGTTAAAAACCTGTATTCTCTGTCTTTGAGCTGACAGTGAATTTTAACAAGCTAAACAACAAGCTGCAATTTCTGTTAGCTTTTGATAACTAAACATATGTTTTTGGGGCATTGTACAGGTATTCATTAAACAGATTTTGTCGAGCATTCTGAGTTGTTGATGTATTTTCAGCATATCTTTGCATGGTGGGGATTTTTTGGTGACAGTTACCTTGGTTAGATGTCCCAAAATGAAAAGCACTATGTTCCTTGCGTGAAGACAAAGCTGCAGGCCTGACTGGTAATATCCAGGCAGACCTGGAGGAGTCAGTGGAATTCTTTGTGGGGTGTTTCTCTTGTTACTATTCTTTCTTATTTAAAAGCTTATGTCCACATGCCAGTGTTTAATGAGGTGAATTTTGTTTCAGAAAACAGAGAAAAGTGAATTTCTCAATTTCTTCTACAACCATTGCATGCACGTGCTGACGGCGCCGCTGCTGGCCAACACGGCCCAGGACAAAGGGGAAAAAGGTACTTGGCATTTCAGCTCCATCTTTCCCCCTTTGAGACCCGTGGTGTTTGGGAGTGGCTGGCAGTGCTGGTCCCACTTGTGGAAAGCTGCAGCTCCCCAGGGACAGGGTTCTGTGGGAAGCAGTTTCCAGCCCTTGCTGGCAGCTCTGCTGACGTAGCTATGTGATGGCTCTGTGAGAGATGTACTTCCCTGGTGTTAACGATGCTGATATGTGATTGTTAACAGCATTCTGATTTGACCAGTACAGTTTTTAAAAATGTTTGCTGCAAAGCAGGAAGTGTGTGTAGGTCACAGGGACTTGTGTGTGTAAAAGTTTACAAAACTGCTGTGACAGCCCTCCGTGGTTTTGTGACTCAAAGCAGGGCAGCTTGGAGCTCCTTCATCTGGTTTCTTCTTGAACTTTTCCTGGTACCAGTAAAAGAATTGGCAATCTTTGTTGCATGCAAACAGCACTCATTTGTTTGCCTCTGGTGCTTTACAAACAGAAATTTAACATCTCTTGATGCTGACTCTATGAAGCCTCTTGACTTGGACTTCATGAACACTCTTCCAAGAGATTAAATCAAACCAATATGTATTCGGTAAAAACATCTGTTTCATCTTACCCATCTTCTCATATTAAATAAAAAAAATAAATGTTTTGGCATTTTATACAAAAATAAACCTGGTAAAACATCTGTTGTGGTACTGGGTGTACTATTTGGAAAACTTACATTAGGCACTTCATTCTGTGTAGGGATAATATTCTAAGTATTAGGTTACACATTGTCACCTCTTTGGGTTGGAAACTTGGTAATGTAAATGAAATATTATTTGATGTAAATTAAATCTCCCTGGCTGCATCCTTGTTGCACATTGATTTCTGTCTAGCTTACAGGAACTCTTGATCTGCTGAAAAGTCTGGCCCCCTGTAGAATTGATTGTTTATCCCCATCTTTGAAATGCTGACAGTGCTTTGAAAATCTCTTTCTGATGTTTGTTTCTATTTTCTCTTGGTCAGATGCAGTAGTTGGATCCACTAAGAGTAATACAATTTGTCCTGGTAAGTTTTAATTGACTTGGAGTTTTGGAGGTTATCTTGTTTGCTGTGTATGGTATTTTATTCTTTAAAAAAGTTGGGTTTATTTCTTGTAATACACTTTATTGAAATAGATGTGGGTGCTTCTGCCTCATTTGAGACAACTGGAAGCAATGCAGTAACCCCAAAATCCATTAAAAACATGTCAGGAACAGCAATAGCAGCTGAGCTTGGTGAGGATTTGGTGCCTGATTTATCGTGGCATAATTTAAGCGGTTCATTCTCTCACAGATAATTATCAAACGGCACAACTACTCGCCTTAATTCTGGAGCTGCTTACCTTTTGTGTGGAGCATCACACATATCACATCAAGAACTACATTATGAACAAAGATTTGCTGAGAAGGGTCCTGGTCTTGATGAATTCCAAACACACCTTTCTGGCCTTGTGTGAGTATGGAGCTGTTGATTTCCTTGTTCAAGCTCTGTGTGCACTTGGGAAGGTGTTCCAGTGCCAGTGGGCACTTCAAATTCATGCTAATCCCCTATTTAATGCTGACTGCTGTTGAGTAATTGCTGCTGGACTTTAGACAGAGATCAGTGGTCCCTGATGACTTTCAAACAGCCAGGAAAGTGAGAGAAGGAGCTGCTGCTCCTGCACTTCCCCAGGGTGCTTCTGGGTGCTCTTGGTTAGGGGTGCACCTTCCTTGGAGTGACACCAGGTGGTGCCGTTGGAGCCCTGGCACGGGGCTGTTAAACCCTTGGATTGCTGTGCTCCTGCAGGTGCTCTGCGCTTTATGAGGAGGATAATTGGGCTGAAGGATGAGTTCTATAACCGCTACATCACCAAGGGCAACCTCTTTGAGCCCGTTATAAACGCACTGCTGGACAACGGCACTCGCTACAACCTGCTCAACTCGGCCGTCATCGAGCTCTTTGAGTTCATCAGGGTGGTGAGTCCTGCTGCAGCTCTGACACCTGGCACATGGCAGTCCTTCCCTTCTGGCTAAAATCCCACCTGTGGATAAATGTGCAGATCAATGAACCCATAACCTGCCCGCTGTACGTGACTGTCCCACCGCAGAGGGGTCGGCCCTGTTGGTGTCCAGCTGTCCTGGGGCTCAGCCCTTCTCAGGGCTCCAGGTGTTGTTTCTGGGCACTGAGGAATGAAGTGAAAGGGGTTGTATGGGACTAAATCTGGGTATTAGTGGCTCTCAATGAGACTGATTTGGCTACAAACTGGAAGGATCATTGTCCTTTGCATCCTACACAAGTGTTTCCCTGGCCAGTGGCAGCTTTGAATCAGTGTTTGTGGGAACACTGTGTATTTAGGCAGGACAGATGGGACAGGCAGGAGCACCCAGCTCCTTGGGAAACAAGGACCTGGAGCAGCTCCTGAGCCACTGGCTGGGAGAGCCTCGATGTGTGGGAGGCTTTTCAGGGAATCTGTGCTCTATGAAAGGGAAGGGCAGTTTTTACGTGCAGGATATTGTAGCTGCTGTCTTTTCCAGCAGGAAAAGAATTGGGAAAATTAGTATTTGATATGGTGTCAGTCTTGTTAGAGGTACCTTGGCCCGTGGGAGCTGCTGTAGTTACAGAGTACTGGGAGAGCTGGAGGCTGTGGGGTGAGCAGGGCACAGCTATCCCAGATAGAACATCCTGGTTCATGGGAATGTCAGATTGCACTTGGGACACTGCTGATCATTGTCTGTGGCAGTGGGAAGTTCTGTAATTATTTCTAGATCTCAGCTCTTTTGTTGAAGATAAATCTGAATACTTCACGTTTGTACAGTAATGTTTTGGTTCTGGGCAAGGAATCAATTCTTTTCCAAACTAAACTCAAAAGCCTTCTGAGCTGCTGCCTGTGACCAGGTGAGACTGAAACCCTGTCTTGTTCTCCTGCAGGAAGACATCAAGTCCCTTATTGCACATATAGTTGAAAACTTCTATAATGCACTTGAATCTATTGAATACGTTCAGACATTCAAGGGACTGAAGACAAAGTATGAGCAAGAAAAAGACCGACAAAACCAGAAGCTGAACAGGTGGGCCCCGCTTTGTGTGCTCTGGGTCTGTCACGGGGAGCTGGCACTCAGTCTGGATCACTGTCAGGTGGGGTGGGGGTAGAGCTGGGAAGGGAGGGAAACTCCCCCTAAAAGAGTGGAAGCCACTGCTGCTCCCAGGTGTGCCACAGCAGCAGAGCTGCAATCCCTGTGCTGTCTCTTGCAGTGTCCCCTCCATCCTGCGCAGCAACAGGTTCCGCAGGGACGCCAGAGCCTTGGAGGAGGATGAGGAGATGTGGTTCAATGAAGATGAGGAGGAAGAAGGAGAAGCTGTTGTCCCTCCAGTTGAGAAGTCAAAGCAGGAGGACGATTTCCCAGATAGCTATGAAAAATTTATGGAGACTAAAAAAGGTATTTACTCTGCTTGAGCTTGTTGGCACTGGAAGGGCTCCGTGGCCGATCCCTGGATTGTGCTCCTTACCACAAGCAGCACTAAGGGTGTTCTGTGTAAGTCAGTGAGGAGATCTGAGCGTGCCTTTGCAAGCCAGTTTAGGATTAAAATAACGAGTTAAACTGCTCTGGGCGTGCATTTAGTGTAAATGGCACTCAAAGGCAAGACTGTGCTTGTGTGCTCCGAGGGAGCCATGTCCCCTTGCCGTCAGTTTGCTGCTGAGGGCCCTGGGTGAGGCCGGATGGGGAACTGTCCATCCGTTTGGAGATAACGGATTACCAAAACCCTGTTGGCTTTTGCCCCGCGCTCGTGCTGTGATACAGATTGTGCTCCTGTGGGCAGCTGTTCCTAAGTGTGGCAATGTTTGTCCCTCAGCTAAGGAGAGCGAAGACAAAGAGAATCTTCCAAAAAGGACTTCAGCTGGGGGATTCAAATTCACTTTTTCCCACTCAGCCAGCGCAGCCAACGGTGCCAATGGTGCCAACAGTAAGTCGGTGGCAGCTCAGACGTCCCCAGCAAGCTCCAACGGCTCCTCCTCCAAGAGCACGGCCCTGGCCCCGGCAGTGACGGCCCCCAAGGTGCGACAGTGGCACGGGAATACCTGGGCTGGGCAGGGGGGCTCAGAGTCACCCCCAGCCACCCAGGGAAGCCCTGACGGGTGGGGAAAGTTTAAGGAAGGGCTGGATGGGAATGGAGCCTGTTGGTCTCTGGTGCCGGTGCACAGTGGATTTGTGCCCATCCAGCTGGGAGCTCTAGAAGGGACTTGTAAACAATTGTGAGGCCAGACCCAGAGGAGCGAGGGGCTCCGGTGCTTTTGCAGCTTCAGGACTGCTCTCCAGACAAATGGGTCCTGGAGTGCAAAAGGCATCACCAGAAAACCCACTGCTGTAGCCTGGGGTGTCCTGACAGATGGGCTGGGGCTTGTCCTAAAATTGCACATTCCTTGGTGCTTTTTCAAGGTGAGAATTTCCTTTTTCCCTTTCTCTACTTGGCAGGGAAGTCTAGTTGGCCTAGTGGATTATCCTGATGATGAAGATGATGATGAAGAGGAGGAGACATCTCCAAGGAAAAGACCTCGTCTGGGTTCATAAAAGAAACCAAAACTTTGGAATAAGAACTTTTCCTACGGGGTTTCAAATGCTGCAACTGTTTCAAGAGCTAAAAGAGTCTGATTCAGAAAGCTTTCTCCCATGAGTAAATAAGATAATACAAGGAGTAGCAAAGAAACTCGGTGTATCAGCTAGAAAGGGTTAGTTCTGTAAACACAAAGCTTCCAAGGAACTTAATGTCTTTCTAGAAAGTAAGGAGTCTGCCATTCAGGCTGTCAAAAAAATGAAAAATTAAAAAAAAAAAAAAGTGGGTTAGTATTCTCAGAACCTGGATGATGGCTTCTCAGCAAGGAAAGTCTCAGGTGTCGGGAGGGCAGGGGAAGGGAAAGGTATGGTAATACTTTTTTTAAAATATATTGCAGGGTTTTCCCCAGTGTTTAACAGAACTAGGAAAAAAATAAAAGTCGAGCTTAAATTTTGAACCCAGTAATCTTAATTTTGTAATGGTGCTGTCAGTTGTGTTCTTTTAGCAATGCCTCTTTTAAAACCAATTTTAAGGGAAAACTAACTCTGTTTGCATAAGAACAATCCATGTTTTGGGACCATTTCTTACCAACTAAATGACATTTCTCATGGTTGGAGGGAGGGAGGCTGCAGTTACAGTGCATGTGGAGTTGGTAAAACAGTTCAGGGGAGGTTTGATCTGTATTTCCCCAGCGGAGAGAACGAAGCTGGATCCAAAATGGAAGGCTTGGCTTGGTTTTTTTGGGTTAGGCAATATCAGTAATGTCAATGCCAAGGAGCAAAAGCTTCCAGAGTCTCTGCAGGAGCTGCTTGGTGCTGTACATGGCACAGCCCAGAGCTGTTGGCTTCGAGGTGGGCGAGATCCCGAATTCCAGCCGCGCTCCCTGTCGCTCCAAGAGCTGCCTCAGCTGGAGCAGCCCTTCTGCTTGGGAGTTCACCCTGCAGGATTGAGGTGGGAATGAGGAACACTCACAGGCTTCTCTCGGGAGGAATTAGAGCAGCAGGTCAGCAGCCAGGTCAGATTGGACCAAGCTGGGATTATTGCCAAGAGAACACCGGAATCTGGGGCGGGATCAACAAGCAGCACCTGAGCCTGGGTGGGACAAAAGCTGCTTTTTTAACAAACAAAAGCACATTCCACGTGGGTGACAGGGAGAGGGCAGTTGGGGGAGGCAAACAGTCCAGGTTTTATTTTCCAGAGCAGCACGACTGTAAATATTTTAATGTTAGTTTGCCCATTGTGATCTGAGATCATGACAGAGCGAGAGGAAACTTCCCAAATGTTAAAGGATGGAACCAGCTGCAATCCACCACATAGGTCACTCTTGTAATACGTGTTATGGGTCCATTTCTCCTGGAATAGTTTAAACTGAAGCAGTTTCTCTGTTTTGGAGATTTTTTTTTTTTTGTAGTTAGTTTTAATTTTAGCTCTTGTTTGGAAAAAGATGGGCTGTCTGTGTAGATATGAAGTATAGTTTTTTTCCATAAAACAGAAGTTTATTTTGTATTAAAGATACCACTGTACTTGTTTTACACCATTTGTATACATGTGGTGATATTAATGCTGAACTGTAAAATTCAGGAATTAAAATGTGACCCTGTAATTCCATAATTGACGCTTTGGTTTGGTTTGTTACACGTGGTGATTTTCGGGCATTGTGTAAGATGTGTTGTCCTTGCAGTTCCAAAAATAACTCTCCAGCACTGGCTGGGATCCCGGAGGGAAGGTGTGAGCTGCTCCTGATGCACAAGCACTGATGGACGTGGGGACAGCGGTGCTGCCCCTGAGGGCTCCCGCCCCCCCAGATGGGACTCCTTGTTTCCCCCTGTGGGATGGAACAGCTCTGGATCTGAGGAAGTGTTTGCTGGGAAAGTGGAGCTGCAGCATCCACATCACCACCTGCCTCCAGCTCTGCTTCCCGATGGAAGGTGAAATTCCTCAGCAACTCCCAGGCCGCGGAACAGCAGCTGCACTGGATGTGCCTTCACCTACTGCACCCCTGGAGGGACCTGCGTGTCCTGATCCTCTGGAACAGCCACCCCCAGCCCAGGGCTCCAGGGAAGCTCAGTCCTGACCGTGCTCTCAGCCCCCAGGCCTTGCTGAAGCCCCGGCAGGAGCTTCACAAACAGACCCACAGATTTATTTTTTTTTGCAGCAACACCAAGCATGTCGTGAGTTTTTCTAGGAGCCAAGTGGCACAAGCTGTCCCATTAAAGCCACCCTACGCTCCCAGGAGGTGACACCCAGCATTCTGTGATGGCTTTGCCTGGGGTTGTCACCCCTCAGTGCTGGTTCCCCTGGCCTCATGTGCTCACCTGCCTGGGGCCCTCCCACTACCCCCCTTTTTGGAAAGGAACAGAGCACCTGCCAACTGTACCAGTTATAAATGCTATTTTAATAAAAATTACATGGAACTTGACCAGGTGGGTTTGTCTCTTTTCCTGTGGGCTGCTGGGACAGTCAGGGATGTGATGCCCTGGGCAAAGGGGGGCCTCTTTCCCCACTTCCAGTCTCTCAAGGCCAAACCAGTAAAGGATTTAAAAGATTCCTACCACTCTGGAAGGGAGTTGCTGGGACAGCCCCAGCTTTGCAACTGAAGCAATTCCTTGAACCTGAAGTTGTGTTTGTAGCAAACTCGGACCTTGGGGCTGGTGAAGGGCCCCAGCAGTCTGTGAAAGGCTGTAATCTGCAGTTAATTCTTACGTGCCTATGCTGCATCACCTTTCTTAAAAATGAGGTGGCCGAGGTTGCACTTCCTTGGAGGATCAGCCTTTACTACATTGCACAGCTGCAGAAGAGCGTAAAAGGACCAAGTTCTGTACTGTTAAAAAAGCCAGAGTTACCGTGTCTAGCCCTGAGCTGTTGCCACAGGAATGACTTCACCTGCTGTCCGTCTCTGCTCCTGTTCTACAGGCTCTGCAGAGGGCAGGGCTGGGCACTGCAGGCTGTCCCACAGCCTCCCTGCTGGGCAGCCCTCTGAGGGAGTGCTCACGGCGTGCGTCAGTGTGACTGCAACGGTGACTTACCAAGGACTGAGCTGCTGGTCTGAGAGTTCTAGAAAGCTAAGGGTAAGATTGGAAGCCAAACCCCTTCACTCACTGATGATACGCTTTGTTCTAAAAACAGCCTTCTGTTCCTGGGGCCTGCAAGGAGCTCTTAAAACTATCGCTTATTAATAACCTCTTCTTTTAGTTTCTCTGCCAGCATCTTCCTCTTCTGGAGCAACCTCTGCTTCTCTTCTGACACTTCCTAAACAAAGGCAAAACAACAGGCCATGAGCAGCTTCCCTGGCAGGGAACACGGGCCAGAGGGGGAATGGGGCTCCTGCCCTGCCTTTCCCATTTCATCAGCACAAAGAAAACATCCCCCAGGTTTAAGGCAGCCCAAAGGGGACACAGAGCAAGCAGGCATATTTTGTCTACTCATAAACTGAAATGAATCGTGAGGGTTTGATGATCCTGAAGGAAACCAATGCAAACTTACCACTGAAACTTCCAGGCAAAAGCTTCTGCAAAACCAGTAAAAATACTGGAAGTATTTCCACTCTCCTTCCCCCACCTGTTGTTTTTGACCCTGCCCTGCTGTTCAGCAGCAGCATCAAGGCCTGCCCTGGAACCACACGTGGGGTTTTGACTGAGGTGTGGGAGTGCCTCACCTGTTTGGGTGTCTCCTCCTCTTTCTGGTCAGTGGTTGGGGGTGTTGGTGCACTGGTTTTTGATTCTTTCTTCGTGGCCAGCAGCAAGTCTCGTTTTTTCTTCAGATATTCCTCACGTTGCTTCAGCTCCTGTTGTTCAGTTTCTGATAAACTCTGGGGGTGGGAAAGATTTAAACCACATGTTGAAATTACATTTTGGTTATCAATGTCCTGTACAAGAAAAGCATTTACACCCTATTTGCCTCCAAAATTATCAGCTGAGAACAAATGCAAGTTGAGTCTTCAAGCCAGAGCTGTCTCCTAAGAAATTATCACAGCACTGAGGCTGAACTCTGCTAATGAAACTGGGAATGTCATCAAAAGTGTTTGCACCTGGGTTTTTAAAAACAATTAACCCAAGGCAACCCGATTACGAGAACAGAAACAATACTGTGTGAAGCATATATTCCACATGCAGTCCTGCTCTTTGCCCTGTATTTCCACGTTTGGGAATATTCCTATTGGTTTGTTTCAGACTTACAGGCCCTTTCACAGCAGCTTTCTGTGCTGTGCTCTCTGAACGTTTCCCAGCAGGCCTCTTCTTTGAGTCTTCTTTCCCCTTGGCACAAGAGGGCTGAGGTAAGTTTTCAGTTCCTTTTTGTACTGGGCAGACTGGCTTCGGGTCTTGCTTTGGAGATTTATGAGATCCCTCTAGGGAATTTTACACAGAAATTAGAAAGAAGATAAATGAGATAAAAATAACCAATCAGTGTTTCTTCTACTGTCCAGATGTGTCTTCTCATGAAATGGAGAACTTAAAAAAGGCACATTTCTCCCCTTTTTTCCTGAAGCCTCCCCAGTCACCCGACAGCAGAGCAGGGTGTGTTCCAGAACTTTCCTGAGATTCTTCTTGACCAGAACTCCTCCCAGGTAAGGTCAGGTGCTGCTCCTGCTATTCTTTGATTAACAACAGAGAGCCCTGTGACTGTGCTGTCCTGTCTGCCTGAGAGTGTTCACACAGATGCAAGAACACAGGAAGGAAATACCACTTTTACTCTGTTCACTCAGTTTGAGTCTATCCATAACAACTGGAAGTTGGAAAGTGTCACAATGCCACCCGAAACCAAAAATGTAACACTAAAAAGAACAAAATGAGGAACTAAAAGGCAGTGAGTGACCAAAGGTAAAAGGGCTCAGTTTGGTGGGCTGTGAATGACTCTTAACAGTTGAAGGTTCGTTCCTTCAGAAATATTTGCTGTCCAGGACTGGTGTACAATTGTAAATTTAATCGATACATTCAGTGTACAAAGGGCAGAGCTTTTTGAGTTGACGATTCGGAGTTGCTTCCAGGGAACTTGCTGTTCTTATGGTGGCACAAGCACAGTTCAAAGATAAAACCTGCTGTTGGACTCCACACTTAAAGGACTCAGGCTGGGAGGGATTCCTGCAGGGCACCTTGTGCAAACACCCTGCTCAGAGCTGGAATGTTTTACTCACAGCCTTAAAATCTTGACACGAGTGGACTCTTATATAATTTAAAACCCACCTCCTACCGCAGACTCAGCATTGCATACATTCCCCACCCCCTAAAATTACCTGGTGGACATCTTGGAGTTTCTTCAGCACCCTCAGCTCCCTCAGTGGATTCCCTTACTTTTACCGCTCCTCTCGAATTCCCTGGAGAACTGTGGGTGGCATCTGGTGCTTTGAGTTTAGCTTGTGCCTTAAACCCGAAATCAAGGAAATAAAACCAAGTGTTACAGCTCCTGGCACTCCACTGCAGGCATCCAACTGCCCACACTGAGAAAGCTCCCAGAAGAATCTCCAGGTAAAACTGTGTTCTTTACGTTATACACACCCCAATCCATGCCTTGGAGTACTTAAGCAAGCTGGGATTTGCCTAGAAAATGTCTGTACTGTTCATCAACCACCTAATCCACGCCAGGATCCTCAGCATTCACTAAAATATGAAATTATTTTGTGCTAAAACATCCTCCAAACAACAAATGTCTCACTATCACCTTCTCTGTCCAGGTGAATCTGACTGGGGCCTTTGCAACCTGGCTCTTTGATGAAGAACACAGATATCCTTGGATAGACCTGCTTTCCCAGGGGAGGGGGGTCATGGCCATGACTCCCCCCTTTTCCACTCGGTTTCCTTTCCACGTGGTTTGCTCTGAAGGACACCAAGGGCTGGGCTCTTGGAGGATTTCTGGGTGCTGGGGATTAGTTCTGGCAGTACTGGGAGCACTTCATGACAACTACCCTGGCTCTGAAGTGCTCTTGAAGGTAATTCCTGCAGGATTAGCACTGCTGTCATCCCCAGGCAGCTCGTGCTTTGAAGTCTCTTTGATGTTGACAATATTAGTAATTCCGATGTTCTCTGGGCCTGAAAGGCTGACATCCGTTCCCGGGATTTTGGGATCCGGGTGCTGGGGGGGAAGGGGGTTGCCATGGGATCCATGTGTTGATGGCACACTGGGAGTGAGGAATGTGGGGGCAGTTCCCAAGCACAGCTCAGAGCACAGGTAAGGCACTCACCTCTTCCGTCCTCTTCCTCTCCTGCTCCAGGTCATATTCTTCCTTGGATTTTCTGGAACACAGAGCACAGGGAAAGACTCAAAACTCCTTCAGTATTAGTGACTTTTAGGTGTATTTAGCACTGCTTAAATATTTGAGGACTATTTGGATATTTAGTAGTATCCAAAATATTTCAGTGACTTCAGTGAAAGCACACACTTCAGGGAAACTAATAACTGGGATAAACACACAAAACCCCGCTGTCCTCTTTCCCTAGGCAAAAATTACTGTGTAGGAGTTCCCAGGGCTTATCTATCCCTTGTTTCATTGGCTGCTTTAAAGGCAGGAAGGGAAGTATTTCCAGACTGCAGAGGGGAAACAGCCCCATCCAATACAACCTGGATTTGTTTATAAACCTGTGGACTGGGAGTGGGGGTTTCTGATGATAGAATTTGTTCAGCAGGATTTTGACAAGAACAGTCCTGTCAGCTGTAAGATGAAGGCAGTTTCCTGGGAAAGGCTGGAAGAGTCAGGTCCTACAGACCTTTATTTCTTATTGTAATAAATCATCCGAAGTAGAAGTGATTTGTTTCTCACCTGAGAACCTCCTTGAGTATTTTCATTTCTTCTTGCTCAATCTCACTGAACACATCAGAACCCTCTGTCAGACAGTCAGGCAACACACCTGGAAAAAAACAGGGGCAAAAATTATGTCTTACTATAAAGGAAGTGATTTTTGCGTTTCAACTGGCAGAGAGAAGGAAAAAAATCCAAAGAAAAAGCAAACACAAGAAAACCACATCCAGAAACCCAAAGCCATCTAATTCTTCCTCTCTGTAACTGTTTCCAAGAAAGTCCCAGGTGATCCTGGAGGAAAAGGCCCTGGATCCTGGTAGCACAAAGGCAAAGGTTTCTGACTCTGGCAGTTTGGACATGCCAGGTTGAGCCCAGCTCTGTGCTGGCCATTCTGTGGCGCTTCCCGCAGGCTGCAGTTCAGCCAGGGCCAACTGAACCACTCCCAAATTCAGGGACATTGAAGAATTGTTCCCTGAAAAGCAGGAGCCAAACCAAAATGGTGAAACTGCAGACAGGGAGGGAAGGAAGGAGCAGGGAGATGAAAATCCTTTCAGAAGCACCAGCAGAGCAGCAAAGCTGGGGGTGCATTATCTTCTTCTCCAGGTATGTATTAGCCTGGTGAAGGCTTTGGCTCCTGGTTTCCCTGGGGATTTTTTGGTGTGAATTGCAGAGTAAACCCAGCAGACAGTTCAGCAGAATTCCAACTGTCACTACTGGCATGTTTGAGGAACTGATCTAATTGCTTTAACACTCAAATGGTCACCAGAATTCTATAACAAACAACTGAATCAAGTCTCACAGAGAAAGTTAGATGAACAGAAGTGAAAAATGTGTTAAATTTCTAGCACGGGCAGTTGGCACTGGGAATGCAAGCCAAGGACTGAGTATTGAAATCCCAGTCCCAGTAGCATCAACTGTATGTTTTCCAGTAACCTTAGCTGGGACAGAACCAGAATTCCACAGTCCTTTTGAGTGGATTAAACAGGCCCCAAAAGAATTCTAAAACCCTGAAGAGACCTGCCCCCCCCCCAATCACCCCTTCTTACCGTTCCTTTCCTTAATGATCCGAATGGCTTGCAATTGCATTTCAATATTTTTCTGCACCATCATTTTTTTAAATAGCCTAAAATCTTCTGCTGCCAACACCGTTTGCAGAATGGCCTGTGGGGAGAAAACACACCCAAATCAGACCCTGCAGGAATCACAGGCAGCTCGGTCTGCCTGCAGTTACACTTACATTCGGAGGAGCATGGTTTTAAGAGTCTAATAGTTCATTCTCCTACCTGTTTATTTTTCCAGACATACAGTAACAGTCAGGAACACAATTTGGGGGGTTATGCCTTTAGGTCAACATGTCTACAATAGTTTTATGACAATGTTATTATAGCATTATGACAAACTGGGTTTCCCAGTGTAAGTTTCCGATGGTAAGTGGTTTGAAAATTACAGTTTTACCAAGAAAACTTTCCCAAGCGTCATCTCCCTCCTGCTCTGCCAGTGCAAACATAAAGCTGAGACCGAAACCTAACTCATAAAGCTGAGGATTGATGGAAGCAAATACCTGTGAGGTGTGAGTCTTTGCAAGCGGGGATGAAAAAGCCTCCTGAAACTTCTCTTCATTGATTCCAACCTCTTTGAGATAGTCCTCTAGCAGCTTCTCCACCTGTGGGAGAGGACCAGCCTCGCTTTGTAAGGTTTCTCCCCGAGAATCACGGGAATTCTTTTCACCACTGTACATTCCTTTCTGATGGTGTGCTTTTTAAACCCACAGGACAATCCTTACAACGGGGTAACTCATTTTTCTGATGGCAGTTGGCTTGTATTTATTCACCTGATGCTTTTTAACATCAAGTATACCCCCAGCCTCATTACAAAACGAGTATTTTGGAAATCTGCATGCACTAGTTTATAGGTATTTAAGCTCCAAAAAAATCCTGTCGTTTCTCTCTGACAATTGAAACTGAACTCAAAAGATTTAATTCAAAAGGCTCCCTAGTGAACGAAATACAAGTTGTGTGTGTTCTCACACTTCCTGCTCTTCATCATTTTAACTTGGCAGAAAATAACATTACCCAGTTTATAAATATAGTCTGGAAGGCAGGGGACGTATTACTTTTAATTAAAAACGTAGCACAGCAGAAGATACGAGTGTGTCACAGTCTCTCTTCTACCCATCTGGTGTTTAAGCATGAAAGCACAAGTGACAACTAGAGCTCGAAGGATTTCTAAATAACAGGCAATGTTAGAAAACTCGAAGTAACAAAGATAACGCAGTCAGAAGTTCAGCTGAACACTAATCTAACATTTTAAATCGGCTTTCTTAGCAATTTACCCCAAACAGCGAATGATGCTCACCAGAGCTTGGTACTCCTGATAAATTTCTGTGTAAGACAACTTGCTTTCTTCTTCATCATCAAAAACTGGGGGGGAAGGAGGAAGAAACACGTTCTGGTCAGTGCACACAGCGCCACGAATTAGCTGATGCCTTAAATAGAGACATTAACCTTTACAAGGGAATATATTTAATGTAATATATTTAACCACATGAAAATACAGGGTATGAGTTATTGTAGTCCTGTGTTTTTTCCCCACGCTCAGGGCAGACGTATGCTTTTGGTAACTTAATGTAATGAAGCTTCACGATTTAATACTGGGGAAATGTATCTTCCTAGGAGACTTGTAAGTTGAGGACTGAGCAGCTACATTCACTAAAAATGAAGATTTAATAGAGGAACTGCCACAGGAACCTGTGTAGGGGTGTTCAAGGTGGCGGATGACACATAAAGCAGGGAATTTCTCCCTCTCCATGGAGGATTGGATTAATTAACGACTTAAACTGTTTTTAAATGTCAGTCTTTTAGCCGATGCGATGCAAGAAAATGAGCCCCTGCCTGCATAAAACCAGACAAACCCAGAGAGGAAATGTGATGAAGCTTTTTTAATCCTGTTCATACATACCCCTATCAATAACCCCTGAGTGGAACTATCAGGCTCACAATCTCTACACTGCAGCACAGGTATGAAGAAGCAGAATGTCAAGAAAGCTGAAAACTAAGGGGTTGAGGGGGGTTCATTTACATTTTTTTCATGCCAGCAATGAGGAGCAGTAATGTAAGACCTGGCAGTTAAAGCAGAGGCTTAGAAATAAGGCTGCCTCAATCCCCTTCAGGATTAGCCACTCCGTGTGGGACAAGTCGCTTCCCAGGAGCATCCTCTGAAGTGGCTGGAAGAACAGGGGAATTGTGCTTGAACTGGTGCATGAATGTGCTTTACTCTTCAGGTGTCAGTGCCATCCCTGCTGGGGGTGATGGCCACAGAATTAGTGTGACCTCCACCCAGACCAAGGGGGACTTTTGAACTCCTCCAACATCTCTCCCGGCTCTGAGTGCCCCGAGCCTGGACAAGCTTTCGGTTTTTTGCACAAGGCAACATTTTTAA